>VXAZ01000444.1:126626-335826 GCA_013399875.1 Gymnorhina tibicen | reverse complement strand
CGCCCCGGCCCCGCGTGGCCCCGCTGCTGGCGGGGCAGGAGCCCGCGGGGGGCGGCGGGGGCACGACCGCAGCCCCGCACCAGGACGGTGAGGGCACCTCCGCCGGGAAGCCCCGGGTGCGATCTGCCCCGGCCGCGATCTGCCCCGGCCAAGGGCTCCGAGCTGCCGGTGAGCCGGAGCAGTGCCCGCCCGTCGTTTCTCTCCGGTGACCGGGCTGCTGCCGGGTTCCCGGCTCAGTCTCTGCCCGTCCCGTCCTGTCCCGTCCCGCTGCTGCTGCTGTCCTCCGACTTCTCGAAACTTTTGTCCCCCAGAGGCAGCTGCAAACGGAGGAGCCAACTCAGGTAAAACCCACGTCCCTTCAGCCGACCCGCGCTGGGAGGAGCGGGGCAGAGGCGCAGGTGAGGACGACTCCGAGTGCCGCGTCAGGTGCTGAGCAAGAGCGCTCGGGTTTTTAAGACGAGTCCATTACAACGCTGTACACTTGCTTTTGTGTTCCAGCCTTTCAGTGTTTCCGTATTTTCATCGTAAAGCTGCTATGCTGAAAGCAGAGTGAAGAATTTACATGTTTTTTGCACGGGTAATTTGGAAGCCTTATGTATTGACTCCCTAATGAATTCATGTAGGAAAATTGTTAAGCTGATATTATTAAATATTTTTAAGAAGGATGTATTATTTGAGGGTGTAAATTTCTTTCCTTCAAAGTCTTGTTATTTTAGCAAAGGAATAGTACTGGATATGAGTCTTCACAGAGAAGTAATACTGGATATAAGTTGCTCTGTAAGGAGTTTCAAGTAGTCTGTGCAGTGCTGCTTAAATTGTACCATAGAGTATGAGGACTATATCACTGTCTGCTTTTATAGAGAGAGACATAAAATGACCTTCAGTTTTATAGCTTGTAAAATGGCTTTAGTGAAATATCTAGTGTTTATGATGTGCAAGTTGCAAGTATTTTGAGATGCTGATGTCTCACTGTCTCTCTCAGTCTCCTGTAAATATGCAGTAACTCAACAGAGTTCAGTAAAAGTACCTGATGGATAAGGCTGACGGGACAACTTCACTCCAGTGCCTCTAACATTTGATTGATTTATTAATGACAGAAAGCACAGAAATGGCCATTGGCTTGGGCAGGCGCTGGATGCAGTGACCTCGAATAGTGAGTTGCTTTTTAACTGGTACATAAAATGCTTCCCATAGCACCCACAGTACACAGGCTGTACTGGGTTTATGAGAACTGCAGTATAGTTGGAAAAGGTATTTGCTGTTCTCTTCAGCTTTGCTTTAAAATGTGGGTGCTCTGAGCTTGTAATCAGTGGTTCTGGGGAAGAAAAAGAAGTGCTCTACCCTTCTCCCCAAGATAACTAGCTGTTTATCTGGCTGCAAGTAGATTTGAAGCTATTAACTGCTTTTATTACCTTTCAAGTCGTTGATTACTTGAATGCATTTCATGTTTTAAGACTGCCTCCACTGTGAGTTGAGTTAAAGCTCCCATGAAAGTGAAAAAGAACAGCTTTGTGTTGAAGTGATCACGGAGATATTTTCCAGATCTTAGTCCTTGTCAGTAGCCTGTTGTCTGCTCTCTGTACAAGCTGTTGGCGTGTATGAATAAAGTCATCACAAGTGCAAACAGTGCTAACCTTCCTGATTTGAGGGGATGTGGCTCTTGTTGCACATGGAACTTGAGTGTGACCGGTGGGGAATTCTATGTGACCGACTTTGAAGCAGTGGTAGGTCCCAAGACCCATCCTGCTTTGTTCACCTGAGCACGGTTCTTCCTTCAATCACAGCCTGAACTGGGAATGCCTGTGCTAAATCACAAAGGGGTTCAGCAGCAGGAGGGTGAGGTGGTCAGTCCAGTGGTGGTGGTCTGAAGTTCAGTAAAGTAAAATGTCTAACCTGCATCTAAGTGTTTTCATCTTGTTTTGCTGAAAAGATCATACATGCTTAGGGTGTTCAGACCATACTGCATCTCTCTGTGTTGGGAAGTAAGCAGTCTGTCAGGCTCCCTGGAAGCAGGACAAAAAGTTGGGGATCTCAGCTCAGTTCATGCTCCTCCTGACATGTGAGCAGCCACTTGAATGAGAGGGGCTTATCTGGAGCCCAGCAGCCTTTGGATGAAGTCCTTTGGATGAAGAGTTTATCTGCTCATGTGCAAATATACCCTAAGCCAATTCAATAAATGAAAAGGACACCTGTGATGGCTGTGTCAGCTCTTGCCGAATCCTGGAAGCACCAAGCCCTCCATTTCTGGAGCAAGCTTACGCAAGGTCATCCAGCTGGAGCTAAAACTGTATTGTCAGGATAAGCTGGATTCAGGCTGGGATGTGTAACTGGCACTGCTTCAGTAGCTGTGGTGGGTGATTGCTCTTGTGAGGGTGGGGTTTTTGGTCCATTTCTGTGGACTTTCCTGAAGTGCTTGTCACTTGTCACTTCAGCATTGCCCACAGCTACAATGGCACCTGGCTACAAGAGTGTGACTGTTGGGCAGGATCTCACATCAGCATTTGCCTGGAGCTGAATAAGGGGAAGGAGGTGAGTTGAGTGGTGCCTGTGGGCAGAGGAAATTGGGATTCACTGAAAGCCCCAGGTGTCCTTTGTGGTAGACAGTTCACATCCACAGCTGACTGTTCAGCCAGTCATGCTGGAGGACTTCTGGTGTTAGGCTTTCCTATATCCAGCTGCCTGGACACTTGGAGATATATCTGTGGTCAGAGAGGTTCAAACAAAGCTCCAGGCTTTGGTCTGTATATCCACAGTGCAGGGCAATTACATAATTGAGGGCGAAGGGTGTGAGGAATAACCCTGCTCTTCTCACAGGAGAGATGTCTGTATGTCTTTATGGGAGGGGTGAAATTTTTTGGTAGCTGAAAACTTTGACAAACCTGGCCATCCTGCTATTACTCTGGGCACTGGGGGAGTTGGGAAGAACAAGAACTTGCCTCTGAAGCTTTCCAAGAGAAATCACACTACTTCTCTTTCCATCTGGGAAGGTGTAACGTATGTTGATGTGTCCAGTGTTATTACTGGAAGGTGCTCAGAGTGCTGAGCACAGATTAGGACCCAAGTAAGACAATGATAGTGAGCCGTGTATAATGTGGCACGTGCGGGATCAGGACCAGCCAAAGGCTGCTGGCATGGCTGAGTTTACAGCTTTCCATTCTGGCTCTGGCCAGCTTTACAAGTGTGAAAATCAGCTCTAAAACCAGCCAATATTTTTCAATGAGTTAGCCTGCTCCCTAGGCAGAGGCTCTGGCAATACCCTTCTCTAGTTCTTCTGAACTCACTGCAAACTCAGGCACACAGCCTAAACACGCATTCCTTGGAAACCCACATCTCCCAGCAGTGCTGCCTGGAGCTTTGTGTGCAGAGAGCAATTTCTGCTGCCTCACAGGCCCTTTTCCTTCTTGAGAACGTCATCTCTGGGGATCCAAAACCTCTGTAGGGGCAGGCAGTGCAGGTAAAACTCCAACGAGGTCATTGGGCTCAACTGGCTTTTAATCCTCTGGATATACACTATACACGGCTGTTTGCACAGTGTGGGGGATTTTGTTCTTGAACTGTCACCCCAGCCAAAGTCGGGCGTCACACAGAAGTCTGTATGTATTATGTCAACATGGTTACCTTTGTCAGCCAAATGCAAACTCTCAGAAGAAATACTAGATCTGTTTGACAAGCCCTCCAGCCAGAAAACTGTGTTGACTAACAGGAGTTGTGTTTCCATCCCTGAGCACTGGCTGCTCCCTGCCCTGCCAGGAGCACAGGCAGGGTGACCAGCCTGCACTTCCCGGGTCAGCCGTTTGCCCTCTGGTAATACTGGCACCGTGCTAAGTTTTTGTTTGCTTGAGCAGGCTTTTCTATTTATTATTCCAAGACCTCTGGAACTTCCTGGCTGGCCTGGGACATGCTTCTGGTTTGTTTTTTTTTTAAAGTCAATGTTAGGAATTTGGGTGAGCTCCTTCATAGGCTCCGAGTGCAGGTTTTCTCATTACAGATGTGAAGGATGGTTAGCAGATGGTGTTGGGGATCTTCCCAACTCACTTCTCAGAGAATTTTGCTATAGCTGAGATTTAAGTCATCCTTATTTGCAAAGATAAAAAATAATGCTTATACTTTCTACATCCTCTATATCAGGGTACTTTCATTGTACTATTTTAGCATCAAGCCTAATGTATTGATAGATTGTTGCTTTTTTTCCTGATATACCAATGGACTCTATGTTTTTTAAATATCTTTCAGCTTTCTTTATAAAACATGTTGATTTCTAGCTCTAATTTTATAGTGGATTTTTGATTTGTTACATACTTTTTTTTTCAATTTGGCTCTTGTCTTAAAAAATTCCTATTTTAAACCAAATAATTTTTTAAAAATATACTGTTGCTTTTCTTGGTGGGAAAGAGGGCTCTACTAAGGCATCTTTAAACATCCTCCAATAAGCATTGTCACACTTACTTATATTTAGGTGTTTTCTCTCAGTTATTTTTGTGTCTGGTTCTTTCTAGTTTTGTGAAACTGACCTTTAGGAGATGTTGTTTTGGACCATGTTCTGTTTCCTTACCTCAAATGTAGTTGAGAACTGTGATTGGTTTTCTTCCAGCTACTGCAGGATTTCCTTGTCCTAGAAAGCTATCTATTATATGTAGGTGTTGAGATTTTTTTTTTCTTTTTTTTTTAGCACCACAAACCCTCCAGCATCTGCCACAAGCCTGAAATTACATCTCTTCTTGCTGTACATTGTGGGTAGATGCTTCAGGAGCTGCTCATCTGTTCCACTGATTCACTTGTCTACAGCAAACTCCCACCAGTGCTGCTGATGTACCAGCCCGTGGCCCTCTGAAATGAGGGGGGCCCTGCTGCAGGTGGCTGGGCTTTCTGGGGGGCTCTGCTGAGGGAAACAGGCTGTGTGTTGGTTAAACAGTAGGAGGTTGCTGGCACTCCAGGGTCTCCCCTTCACCACCCACTGGGTCCTCTGATGTGGAAGGGTGGCACCCAGCACTCCCTTGCCCTTCAGCAGGGATGGGCACCTGTGACATCAGAGGGGTGAGCTGCTGACAAATGTCTCTGCTCTTGGGGGGGATAGTCCATGCTAGTGGTTGCTTTTAGTTTTGTTACTGACTCACCAACTGGTCGGTGATGAGTTTGCAGTATCAAGCTGACTGCCAGTGCTCCTCCCTGTGGCACCAACCATGGGAATGGTACCTGCAGTGTTAGGGCTGCTCTGGAGAATCCTGGCTGGGGCTGGGGCTGGGGCTCAGCACAGGGAGGGCATGGGCTGTAGGTCTGGTGCAGAGAAATTGTTGGAAGTGGTCTCTTGTGGGGGTGTACCTGAGTGCAGCTGGTGGGCTCTGGGAGCAGCAGAGCAGGAGTGCAGGTGGGGATGGATCTGGCCCTCTGCTGCAGCCCCCTGCTCCTGTGGCTCTGCAGGTGGCTGCTGGAGCAGGGCTGCTGGCTGCAGGAGGTGGGAGAAGTGGGAGTGACAGGGGGATGAAACTTGTGAGAAAATCAATTTGGGTTAAGGTGGAGTGTGAACTTTAATTGTAATAGGAGCGTAAAGTGGAGAACAGTCTTGACCTGTCTTTTCCTAGAAGATGTCTTGCACTGTGAGACACAGAGACATGGCATTTGTTCGGGCTGTGTTGGAGTCACAGCACAGCCCCATGGCCAAGCTGATTTGGAGAGGTCTCTGATGGCATCACCTTCACCTGCTCCTGCTTTGGTGAGGGTTCACGTTGGGTTCCCATCCAGGCCCTGGCAAATTCCACCTTCCAGCAGTGCTGCTCTGGGCTCCTCCTGGGCTGTGTCCGGAGTGCCAAGGAGGAGGCTCAGCCACTGTCTTGCTCGGAGTGGCATTTGTGGCCCCATGTTGTGCTGCTCTCATGCTGTGCTCCCAGAGTTCCAGAGGAAGCGGCAGCTCACTCAGGCATGAGCAACTCCTAAGTTGCTTTGTAGTGCAGTAGCTTCAGAAATGTTTCTAAATTGGTCCTTCATGCAGCTCCATTGGGGTTCCCAAGGGGATTCCATCCCATCAACTCTGTGAGGTCAAAGCTACCGATATTTGGGTTTGCTTTTTTTCCTTTTCTATTTTTTTTTTTTTCAGGGAAAAAACTCTTTATGTAGATGCAAGTATTTTTAGGAGTGCTGGATCTCAGGAGCCCCTTTGTGAAACTCTGCCCCAGTTTGGAGCAGGACTTGAACACAGCACTGTAAGTCATGGATGTGTGGCTGGGGAATGGGGTTGAAGCATTGTTAGTCACTCAGTAAGTCAGCAGTGCTCAGTGTGCACTTCAGGTGTACCAGTGGTTTGGGAGCCAGATGGTATGTGGTCAAGTGATAAATACATGATTTGAGAGGAATGAATCAGGTTTCCACTAGAAACAGTAATTCTGGCATTTCTGAACTGAGGAATATTTGTCTTTGCAGTGTTTGACAAAAGTTCTGTTGCACACGTAGGTCTCTATACAGTTACCCACAAATTAGTTGAAACAAAAATCCTCTTATTAGGCAGATTTGTATCTTGTATCACGTAAAATAACACCCTGCCTCCCCAGAGGGCCACCCTATGGACCTTGCAACAAGACAGCAAGCCATGTTCAGCACAGTGCTGAGCTCCCGTTCTCCCTTTCTTAATCCTTCCAAGCCCTTTGCCCTTCCCTGTCTCTAGCAAAGGCTTTTCTTCTTTTCGGCCCCAAAGAACATTGCTGCCCCAGGACTTGATGTTCCTGAAAGATTTGGAGAGCCAAGTACTGGCGTAGATAATGGTAAATAATTAATTACCTTGCAGACCGTCCTTCAACACAAGTTGGAACGTGTTTCAGGAAGAGGGAAGGTGGGCATATGTGCTCAAAGTAACTGTTCCCTGTGATTAATTAAAAGGCTTAGAAAGACAACTGTCATGTCATGGCCTATAAATAAAATGGAAATTAATTCAGTGATGGGTTTTGTATGCTCTTCTTTTTTTTTCATTTTGTTTGCATTTTGTTGTTTGCATTTTGTTTGCTTTTCTCTCTCTGTGCAGGATGTTTAATTCCTTCCAAGTCTGTCCCACAGCAGAGAGCAGGGGTGGAGGAGAACAGGACAGTCCTTTGGGTTGGTTGTCAAGGAGAAGGCTGTGCCACAGTCCCGGGACAGTCATGTCCCCAGCAGCACCAGTCTGATGGGACTGCTTTTCCTGGAAGATGTAAAAGGAAACCTGTGGTGTAGCTTTCTCATGTTAACTCTCCTCATTCTTGAAAGCTGGAATGAGGACCAGTGAGCCCCTGTCTTCTGAGACCATCCCCTTGATGCCTTGTGTTGAGAGACCTCAGATCTTGCTTTGTTGAACAATCCCCAGCATCACCTTCAGATGTGATATTGACAAATGCTGCGGTGACTGTAGGGGACTGAGGTCCAGCAGCCCAGAGTCCCACCTGCCCTGAATCCCAGCTTGTCCTTTGACATGTTTGTGGGCCTGGGACAGGAGGATGCACAGAGGGTGAGGGAGGAGGGGGATAAGTGGGAATGCTAATGGAGTGGTGGTGGGATGTCCCAAGCACAGCAAAAGTGACCAAGGGTTGGGTGGTGGGATGCTCAGACTGACCAAGCTACACCTCTTCCCCATCCCACAGGGAAAGGTGGGGAGAGCTGGTAGCTCTGCCTGTTTCAGACATTCATGTTTTGCAGAAAGGGTAGATGGGCTCAAGAGACCCCGGTGTTTTCTGGGAGTGAACCCCAGCCCTGTAGTGCTGAGCAGGCACACAGCCTGCAGTTCCCGTGGGCTCTATGAGCTGTAACTTAAATGGAGTTTAATATATTTCATCTGACTCTTGGTCTGTTGTCTGGCCTTCAGATCTCAGCTGTGAGTTTTATTTCTGCAGATATCACAGTAGAAAATAGATCAAATTGAATCTTAATGGGATGGGTGAAATCCACTGCAGAGTTACATTTGGATGCATTAAGAAATGGAGCCCTGGCCTGTGCTGCCCCAGGGAATGCTGCCTGACAGCCAGGTGGGAGGGAGCAGCCTCCCCAGTGTGCCCACAGCTGCCTGCATGAGCCAGGATCGGGGCACATGGCTCCTCTGGTGGCTTTAGCTCTGTTGTACTTGTGAAGAGATTCGGAAGGAGCGATTTAGGAAAAGGAGATGTTCTCCAGGTGGTCCAGGATTTTCCAATGACTTATGCAGAGTAACTAACTTTCTCTCCTATGTGCTGCAGGGTGAGGAGACCCTATTCCCTTAGATGGTCACTGCAGCTTAAGCTATCCCTGGACTTGTGTACAAACATGGCATAGGAGGGTTTGTGCAGTGAATGGCAGGTAGAGATGATAAGAGGGAGTAGAAGATTGGAGTCCTGGTGCCTGGGAATGGATTTGGGCTCTGCTTTTAGGGTAGAACTATTGGAGACCAGGAGATGATGATCTGTGCCCAGGGCTGGCTCTTCTGCACCCACCCAATCCACCTACTTGCCTCCTGCTTGCAACTGCTGGCCAGTTTCAATGGCAAGAGCCATCCAGATCTCACTGTCCCACTTCTTTGGCCCTCAGTCCCACCTGCAGGCTGCTGAAATGCCCCTGCCCAGCCTTTTTAGTGGTTTGCATTGGCCCTCCCAATGCATTTGTCAGCACTCAGTTTTGGGGCTCCTGTGGGCTGATGGAGGGTCCCTGGCTCATAGGAGAGCAGGGTTGGGATCAGCAGGAAGGATCCAGGCTTGCCTGTGTGCTGGTGAGGGAAGAGCTGATGGGAACTGTGTTTTTAAGGCACACTGATGGAGGAGGGAAGGTTTGGGGTTGTCGGGGGAGGTGTGTGAGGCTCCTGCTCATGTCCCTGAGAGAACAGTGAGACAGGGATGGCAGCGTGGTGGTACTTCCCTTGTGCTGCTGTCAGTTTTTCTTGGCTGGTTTCTAGGAAAATGGATTATACCACATTCAAAATATTCACTACTGGACTTAATAATATTTCAAAAATAACTTAAATGTATTTCTTTCAGAAATGGTATTCCATGGAAATCCTTTCTGTTTATCTGTTGGCGTTGCCAAGCACGTACTCCAAAGCCAACATCTACGCAAGTAATTGCTTTTTTAAACAGAATGGGAGAACAATAGCCTGTGACATTAGCCTGGCCCCGTGCTGTCTGAGGACAAGGGCTGTGCGTAGTGTCATTCCCTACCTGCAACTTTTCCCTGAAGTTGTCCGGGCCATATCTCTGTTTTGGCACTGCCAGAGGCACCTCAGGGAGCAGAGACAGGGCTGAATGGCTGGGCAGTCTTCCTCTACTACTGCACCTTTGCCAGCTGAGTTTGTTCTTCAGCCTCTGTACCTACAGAGACAGTTCTTCAGTCTCTACATGTCTGAAGGTCCTCCCTCTTCATCTTTGAGATGCTCTGGAACTGGCTGAACATTGTCTCAATTGTGGAGTACTGGGAAGGTGGTGGAGATCTCTCAACACTGGCCTGATGTCTTCTCTTCAGAGCTAACATGAGCCAGCCCAAATAACAGCAAACCCCAGCCCCTGTGACTGATTGCCCAGCAAAGTGAAGTAGCCCAGCCTTGAAGCACCCCCAGGACAGGCCTGTGGCTTCTCTGTGTGTTCAGGGAGGAGGTCAGAGCTGAAATTCTGGAAGAGTTTGGCCAATGGCACCAGGAAGATGTGGGCATAAAGGTGCATTAGCTTTACCTCAAGTGTAGGAAACACCCTTTCCAATTCCTACAGCATTTGAAAGCAGAATTTGAAAGCAAGGCATGACAACATAGAATATTCCTGGAAGAGGCTTCCAGTAGCGTTTGGAGTAGTCTGGAGTTGCCAAAGTTAGTATTCCTGCTTTTCTCTCAAGCTCCACTCTCACCTCTGGTCTTCTGACTCCTGGTAGAAGGCAGATCATGCTCACACTGGCATATCTGTTAACATCTGACTGAAAATATCTGTCTTTTCTGAGTTTGGCACCATTAGCTTATTTACAAATGGTCAGTATGATCTCAGCACCTCAATAAACAGCAGCAGCAAAGATCATAGAATCACAGAATGGTTTCGATTGGAAGGGACGTTTAAAGCTCATCGAGTCCAACCCTCCTTCACAGAGCAGGGACACCTACAACTAGATCAGATCACTCAGAGCCCTGTCCGATCTGGCCTTGAGTGTTGCAGGAATGGGGCACCTACCACCTCTCTGGGCAACCCATGCCAGTGGCTCACCATCCTCATTGTAAAAAACTTTTTCCTACTATTTAATCTAAATCTACCATCTTTTAGTTTCAAACCATTACCCCTTGGTCCTAGTGCAACAGCCCTTGCTAAAAAGTCTGTCCCCATCTTTCTTATAGATCTCTTTAGTGCTGTAAGATCTCCCTGGAACCTTCTCCAGACTGAACATGCCCAACTTTCTCAGCCTTTCCTCCATAGGAGAGGTGTCCCAAAAGGAAGGTGAGTTGAAGAGTTAGCTGTCCTCTGCTTTCCATCACTGGTTCTGCCTATTTTCTTTCTGTCCTTTCCAAAAATATTGGCAGCATCTCTGTAGGTTTCAGTGCTCTGCTTTGCAGGGAGAAATTAAGCTAGAATGAAGTATGCTGGTGCCTTTATGTAGAAGTACATGTTGTCAAGGCAGAGACTATATCTTGGCTTTTTCAAGGGAAGACTAGAAATGAAAAAATACTTTCTACTGTACCTAAGATGTGAGCATTAAGTCAGTGGAGAACTCTGTCTTTATGGCTTGTGTCTTAAACAGTCTTTCTACTAATCAAAACTGATTAGTCAAAATTAATTGGATTAAGTGGAAAGCTTGCTGACAAAAGACTTTAAGAGTAGGTGTAGCTGATAGGCACCAAAATGGTCAGATATTACAGTGTGGATTGCAAACTCTGCCTCTGCCATACTCATCTGTGGGAGTTTCTGTAGGGAAGTCAGAAGTGTGGTGCGAGGACTTGCAGAAAAACACAGGTGTGATGGGAGAAGGAAGGGCATGTGTGCTGGAAATAGGGTGGATACTTCTGGTGGGAAGCTGTTGAGTGAATCCCTGCCTTGAACAGGTGGTTCTGTCTGCTGAGAGCTACTACCACAGCCAGCGGTCAGAGCAAGGAGGAGCAGCAGTAGTCACAGCTCTGCTGTCCCCAACAAGGTACAAGTTTGCAGCTCCTGCAGATGATCCACTTGCATTCCTTGCTGAGATACTGGGGCCCAGAGCAGTTCAACAAACCCAGCCTGCTGGAAGGTGCCTGACTTCAGGTCACTTCTCACCTAGGTTAGGAGGATTGAACATCTTGGCACATGTACTGGTCTTCTGGTCCTTGAGGGACAGAATTAGAGAATGTTTTGTTTTGGAAGGGATTTTAAAGATCATCTCATTCCAAAGATCATCTCATTCCAACCCCACTGGCACTGGTGTTATCCTTGTAGGAAAACAGAATTTGTAAGGCAATGCACTCTTGCTCCTGACAGATGCTGATGAGCCAGTTCCTAATGACCCAAGACTTTGCCAGAGACTCCAGAGGGTCCTGCTTTCAGGAGAACAGCTGCAGTGAACAAAACATTCCCTGCCTGGTCTAGACTTGCATGGAAAGGTGAGGCGATGCTGTCTGCCACCACCTTGCTCTAAGTCCTTCCAAAAAGCAAGTCAGGACAGAGGAGCTGGGAACTGACTTGAGGGAAAACCTAGGTGGAAAAAACAGGGTTTCCCATGCAAGGTAATGAGGAAGTAAAACTGACTTGCCTAATTAAGACAATAGACTAATTAGCTAATGAGAGAAGTCTTTTCAGTGTGGATGTACCATTGGAAGCCATTAATTAAGAGTCTTGCTAAATCCCAGACTAGGTAAAGCCTTTGATAATAGCGTGCAAGAGCAAGAAATAGCCAGCACTGTGTCCCTTAACACATACACTGCCTTCTCTGCCTTCTCCATGGAGTCTTTAAAATAATAAATTTGCTTTGGAATAAATTATACAGATACGGAAACAGAGCAGTGGGGAAGCAACAAACAGGGCTTACAAGGAGCTAGACTGTTTCAGTCTTGCTGTGGCAGCATCTGTTCTTCCTTACTGGTATTTTGACTCCAGTTCTCTCATTTGTTATTTCCTTTTTGAGACAAATTTCTCCCAGGAGAGGCTGGATTTCTTCTGATTGATCGTAAGCGTTACAAAACCAGTTGCTGCTGCTGGGCTGTTCCCATTGCTTTGACAGACCAGTCTTTTACAGTTTCCTCTTATCTTTAAAAGTGATTATTTTAATAATTTGTAACAAATGTGTAAAGATACCAGTTTTTCCTCCCATGTGGAATGAAGACAAATGATCAAACTCTGACACCTTTTTCCTGGAATGTGATCCTGGTTTGTAATCAACTCTTCTGTTTTTCTCTGCCCTGTTTTTAAATGAGTTTCAGTTCCTGGTAATCAATAAAACTGTCAATGGCCTGGCCTGCAAGAGAACTCAAGAGGGACTTTTTACAGGAGGTGTAGGGACGAGATAAGGGGTAAGGGCTTCATGCTGACAGAAGGCTGGTTTAGAGGAGATACTAAAAAGAAATTCTTTACTATGAGGGTGATGAGGCATTGGCACAGGTTGCCCAGAGAATCTGTGGATGCCCCATCCCTGGAACTGCTCAAGGCCAGTTTGGACTTGGCTTGGAGCAACCTGGTCTAGTGGAAAATGTCCGTGCCTGGGGAGTTGTTGTGTCAAGGCCTTGGCCACAAGCTTTCCTTAGCTGGCCTAAAATTCTCCCCAAACTGAAATGGGAGGATACAGCATGTCAATGAAGAGGAAGTGCTGAGCAGCCCTTTGCTGCATTTAACTTTCTGCCATGGACATGTAAGACAAATTAATTCTAAAATAGAAAGCTGAATGGTTATTCTGCACCGTGTCGTGCTAGAAAAGCACTTATTTTTTCAAAGACGAAGAGACAGAGAAGCCAATTCCTGCAAAGCATTCATTTTGTATTTGTCCTTTCACACACCCTTGCTTCTCTAATTCTGCTGAGACTGATCTTTCACCAGGGAAATGAGGAAGGTTGGGGAAAGGTGCTGTGTGTGGGGTGTCTAAATGCACTTGGTTGCTGACTGCAGAATGAGGATGCCAGCGCAGACCTGGCAGCGTGTTGCACTTCTTCAGAAACCAGTGGCCCTTTTTTGTTCTGAGGGATCTGTTTTAACTCCTGGACTTTACTGAAAGCAGGATTCTCAGTGTGTGCTGAATCTTTTTCAAAGTGACTGGGTTGGATTTGAATTGGCAGCCCTCTAAATACTGTCAGTAGCTGGTGGTACAGCAGTGTTTGTAGTCGCATCCTGGCTGCAATGCCATAGCTCTGAGCTACCACACCAACAGGGACTGCAGGGATTGGCACTTCCCTGTTGGGAACAAAAGGCATTGGACACAGTGTGTGTTGTGTCTGTGTGTTGGGTATTGAGCTCCTGTCCTGTTCTCCTACCGTGCTGAGTGTTCCTTGGGGGCAGGAGAGTGGGAGAAAACAGAGTGGATTCAGGAGAGAGAATGACTCCAGTCATCCTAGAGCTCAAAGTAGAATTGGAAAAGACCTCCAAGATCATTGAGTCCAACCATTAACCTAACACTGCCAGGTCCACCATTAATCCTGTCTCTAAGTGTCATATCTACACATTTTTGAACATTTCCATCAGCTTCACTGCCATTCTTTGGACACAAATCACCTGCACATTACTTGAAAAAATACTTGAACAGCTCTGCTCTAATAGGAAGATAGATATTTTGCAATCATGCTAAAACAACACTGTATGAAGGTCTTCTGATTTCGGACCTTTTGTCCTGGCTGGTGCTGACTTTAAAGGAGGTGAGGTCTCTGCTGATGTGGCCTTGAAGTGGCACAGGAATAGAACAGGGGAAGCTGTTGTGGAAGTTCCCTGTGGTGTTGGTAAAAGGACAATCTGAAGTTGAAGTGTCCTTCAGTGGCAAAAGAGATGAAAGTAGCTTTGGCTTGGATACAGCCCCTTTCTTATGCCCCCACCTGTGATCTCTGTGGCTGTGTACTTATCAAAAATGGTTTTCAGTTTCCTCTTGTGGAAGGTGTGAGTAGTTAGAAAGCTCTTGTGCTGGCTTTCTGGGCAGCTGTGAACAAACCCCAATGCTATTGATATCCCTGCCACAAAACTGAGCCTGGTAATGTTTATTCTTGTCTTTCACCCTTATGAAAGGAAGACCGAAGATGTGATTTCTTCAGGATGATGACGAGCTGGGGACTTTAACAAGAGCCTCCTTCCCAGGGGACTGCTGCCATACCAATACACTTCAGACAGACGATGTGCTGCTTTCTCTGTCCTAGACAAGGAGATTTTTAGAGCTGTGCTTCCTGGAAGAAGCTAAGATGTGTTTGTGTCCATCTGTCCTGGTTTCAGCTGGGATGGAGTTAATTTTCTTCCTAGTAGCTGGTACAGTGCTGAGCTTTGGATTTAGGATGAGAATAGTGTTGATAACACACTGATGTTTTAGTTGTTGCTAAGCTTGAGTTAGTGTTTACACTAACTCAAGGACTTTTCAGCTTCTCATGCTGCCCTGCCAGCAAGGGGGGCATAAGAAGCTAGAAGGGGACACAGCCAGGACAGCTGACCCCAACTGACCAAAAGGATATTCCAGAGTATATGGTATCATGCTCAGTCTATAAATTATGGGGAAAGTTGGTCAGGGGCCGCTGCTCACGGACTGGCTGGGTATACATTGTCAGGTGCATCACTTGTTTTGCATATTCTAATACTATTATTGCATTGCATATACTATTAATACATATTGCATTGCAATGCTATTAATCCACATTGCATTGTGCATCACTTGTTTTGCATATTCTAATACTATTATTATTATTACTTACCTTCCATTTTTGTCCTATTAAACTGTCTTTTTCTCAACACACAAATTTTACCTTCCCCCCTCTTCACTCTCCCCTTCCACTGGAAGGAGAAGGAAATTAGTGAGCAGCTGTGTGGTGTTTAGTTACTTGCTGAGGTAAACCATGACACCATCCCATCATCTGGTTTACTTTATTTCGGTAAGAAGTGCCCAGTTTGCATTTTAAGAGCTGCATCAGGGATAATGCTTTTTCCTTGTGAGTAATGCTGGTGGTAGGATGTGAGACCTATAGATCACCTGCCTGTGGAGCTATAGTTTCCCCTCGCATCATATTAGTTTCTTTGTCTCATTCCTTCTCCCTTCATCTAAAATTATTTTAGCTTTTAAGTGCATTTCCAAGCTGTGGAAAGCTACTGACATTCAGAAGCTTTCAACCTCCACCACCAAGAGCACAATACTTCTGCATTTTCTATCAAAAAGTTTATTATAACTCATCATTCCAGTAACACCTAAGTTTCCAAATGTTTGTGGGTTGTTTAAATATATTAAAGTCTATGAATTCAGAAGGTAGATGTCTGCTAATGCATCAGACCTATTCCTTATGCCTCTTGTACTTCCCTGCCTTCCTCACAATCCTGCTGTATTAATTTCTTCAGGGACTAACAGTGTCTGCCTGTAATTGTGTTGGGAGTACCTTGAGAAGTAAGAAGCCAGATAAAATTCAAAGCAGGACAAGGCAATCTTCATATGGATTTTGAAAGTGCTGCAAGATTATGCATTAAAGAGATCAAGCACCTCTGCTTTTGCCCTTTCCCTTCTGTCTGAGTAGTAAATGACCTGCATTAAAACAGTTTAGCAGAGCAACAAAACACAGCTAGTTGTAAGCAGCAAAAAGACAGAAATAGAGCAAGAGGAGTCCAAAATTAGTTTGTGAAGCAGCTTGATGCCGTCTGACTTAAGATCTGTGTTCTGAACCATTGTGCAGAAACATAACCCTTTGTCCATGTGAATGGATTTATATAGGGTTTAAAAGGAAAGGGTGAGATCACGCCTGATGTTTGGGTTTGCCTGCCATGAGTCTTCATCTCAGTCCCACCTCTCCTGTGACACTCCCATGGAAGTGGGCCAAGACAGTTTCACTCTGGGAAGCAATGTAAAGCAAATGAGCTGGCTCTCGCAGCATGGAAAATACTTGCTCTCTTCTGCCGGTCTTCTCCTTCCTTAATCTCTGAATATCTCCATGCATAATCTCATCTGTAATTACAGCCGTATTGGAACCTGAGAGTGTGATACCTATTAATCACTTACTTAATATTTATTTATTCATATAACTTTCATTGTCTTTCATCTATGTTGAAGACCAGATTTTTATTTTCAATTGTTCAAAGTCAAGTATTTAAAAAACACACATGCAAAACCAACCCTGTTGGCCCAGGCACTCATACACCAACATGAGTGAATCATGTGCTTTGTCATCTTACCAAAAGTTGCAACTTCTAAAGAAAAGTAAATTGTTTTATCAGTGATTCTGGCAGCTCAGGCAGGGATTTGTATGAACAGCTGCCTTGAAGGCTAAAGGGACCAAATAGGGGTGCATGTTTCAGTGTTATTCTGAGACAATGGAGACGCAGCCAGCCAAGTTGTTTGAGCTGAACAATGGACTTTTTGCATACTAATTGATAGCCTGATATTTTCTTGAAATGTGCTGGTTAACAAAAATAATGATTGCATCACTAGGATACCAATACATCAGAGAGTCATAGAATTGTTTAGGTTGGAAAAGTCCTCCAAGATCCAACCATTAACCCAGCACTGCCATGTTCACCACTCAACCATGACTCCATCTATACATCTTTTAAATCCCTGCCAGGATAATGACTTTACTATGTCCCTGGGCAGTGTGTTCCAAAGGTTGACCACCCTTTTAGTAAAGAAATTTTTCATAATATTCAATCTAAACCTCCCCTGGAGCAATTTGAGGCCATTTCCTCTTGTCCTGTTGCTTGTTACCTGGGAGAAGAGACTGACCCCCACCTGGCTACAACCTCCTTTCAGGCAGTTGTACAGTGATAAGGTTCCCCTTGAGCCTCTTTTTCTCCAGGATAAACACCCCCAGCTCCCTCAGCTGCTCCTCATCAGACTTGTGCTCCAGATCCTTCCCCAGCTCTGTTGTCCTTCTCCAGACACACTGCAGCCCCTCAACGTCCCTCTTGTGAGGGGCCCAAAACTGAACTCAGGATTTGAGATGTGGCCTCGCCAGTGCTCAGCACATAGGGACAATCACTGCTTCATCATTCTAGCTTATGGCTTTATCTAATTCAATGCTTGATTTAGATTCTAATTTTTCACACCATTCAGATAAAAAGGTTGTAAATCAGGCAATGCCTCTTAACATACACGTGACTTCATCTCCTGCTCTGCGTAGAGGAAGGGAGTATTATAGGGAGCAGGTGTTGCTCCTGCCAGCTTTATACATACTTGACTGTGGTGCTTCTTTTAGGAATGTTTGCTTCTCCAAAGAGCCAAGTAAGAACTGTCATCCTGAAAACGATGACCAATTAAGAAACTGCAAAATGGAAATTTCAGGAGAGGGAACAGCATGTGACTCTTATAAAGGGCTGTGAGCACTGTGGAGAGCAAACAACTGTATTTGGTTCCTGGCAGTATCTTTGAAAATTCGAATGTGAAGTAGCCCAAGAGGAGCTGGTTGTAGAGCTCTGTACCTCATCAGTGGTGTAGTCTGGTTTTTCTCCAACACCTTCAAGCCAGAAATTTGGAAGAATTTCAGTAAGAAAAGTACATTGTAATTTTACAGTGGTTAAAAAGGTATCATGTCTTGACAGAAGTGTATCTGGCCAAATTTAAAGACTTTTTTTTCTCTTCTTCCATGGCTAGTTTTGATTAAGACCTGCTTTGCTACAACGCCAGTAAAGCCAAAGCTTTTTTACTTCAGAACATGGAGAAAGGTACTGCAGATTTATTGGCGAGGCTGGATGTATTTTATTAACACCACCATGGGGAAGTCTGATTCTGATTTATTTGCAGAAATTTCACAATTTGGCAGTGCTGTCTGGCAGACTTCCTCTTGATTTTCAATTGACTGAATTATTAGGATTGGCCTGAGTAGAAAGCTTTGTTTGAATGGGAACTTCAGCTAGAGATTTACCTGTGAACATTTTTGAGAACTTAAGGCACACGGGTAAATGTTAAACAATTTAGAAGAAACCAGTAGTTCCTGATCAATGCACTTAGTGTCCTAATTCACATATCTGTTAGAAATAGAACTTTTCCAAAAGCTTCTGTCTAAATTTAAATGAACTGTTTATAGCAACCAGCCAGTAATACAATATACTGAGCAAAATGTGCTGAGCATGTGAAGCAAACAGGGTTATTAAGCCATGAATAAATCATTGCTTCAAATCAACTAATGATGGTGCCCATTTAAAGGAAATGTACTACGTAATTCAAAGTGTTTCAGAATTTATAATAATAATTACAGCCTTAATCACCAGGAGGCAATGTTTCTTTCCCTTGGTGGCAGAGGAAACCTTAGTAATGTAAGACTTCTCCTTCTCTACATGTAAAACTCTAATTTCCCCATGGCAATCATATCAGACATGTGCCATTGTACAAGATTATTCTCCTCTGCTGAATGGGGGAAGGTAAAGAAAGATTACAGATTTGGCCTTGTATATTGTTTTAAGAAGAGAATGTCTTTGACTCTTAATTTCTGTACTATGGGGAATTGCCATGTCCAGATTTGGGTTTTGGTGTTTAAAATTGGAACAAAAAGTCAAAATTCACTGCAGACTGGAGGTCGATTGCAGCTTGTCAAAACACTCCTTACTGCTGAAAAATATAAATGTGCATATAAGGTAAAATGGAACTTATCCATGAGGCAGCTTCTTCTGGCAGTGGTGGCATGGGGCATGGGACCAGATGACCCTCAGGTCTGCTTTGATGTGGCTGTTCTCAGGCTCAGAGTGTTCATCAACCCTTTGGTCCTCATGAAGTATGAGAAAACATTACCTTAACAGACCTCTGTGGATTAATTCAATGTGGCAAATACTGACCTTATTTACCTGGCTTTCTGAAAACTTTTTGCTTCTAGTGGCACTCAGAAAGTCCAAGCCATTTTTTATAGAGAGAGCTGAAAATGCAGGGTACTGAACCAAAAGGAGAACAATCAAAATACAAGCTTTCTACAGCTCCATGTATTACAACCCCTTGCATTAGTGCTCTATATGACTCCTGGGGAAGCCTGTTATTTATTATATTGGACATAACTATTTGGATTCATACACTTTAGATGTATACAAATATGTTCCAAATCAAAAGAAAGAATTTAAAGTTACTTTATGAGTGGATACTTTCTGTAGTTTTTATTTTTTATGGTGCTTGATGCTCTTTATCCTCCTAAAACAGGACAGTTAATGCTGTGGGATGGGATGAGATGGAGTTTGAAGAATAGAAAAGCACCAAAACCAACTTCTTAACTTATAAGGTTACCTATAATCCCCTGCTAAATCCATCCTTCAAAAACATCTTTAAAGGGATGGTGCTGATGTTGTTGCCACAGAAGCAGTGTGAGCGTTCACGCTTGCTCCAGTACACCAGGATCAGCCCTGTTGGGAATGTCCCAAGTAGCAAAAAAAGGGGAAGGAGGGAATTTACCCTTGAGACTTGTCAGTACTGAGAAGGGAAGTACCAAGTGGGTTAGTTTTCCTACACCATCAGGTTTCCCACTGCACTCGCTTTTCCTTGTCCTTTGCTGAAAAAATAGAAGAAAGCACCAAGGGAGTGGGATAGAAATGAGAAAGAGAGGAATGGTAAGGATTCCCTTACCTGTGGGATGTGGATTTATGAGTCTCATAAAATGCTTTTCTGCTTTTCCTAGTGAGAAATAGTCATCCAATTCTGTTATCTTTAAGAGAATGATGATTTATGCTCTCAGAATGAGTGCTATTTCCAGTTTTCCACATCTTTCAGTGCCTCAGCAATGTCTTGCGGAGATTTCTTTTTTCCAAGAAAGGTTGGACCGGATGATCCTTAGGGTCCCTTTCCAGCCTGGTTTTCTGATAAATCACATTATATGATCACATTTTATGATAAAATGCATTTGTTTCTTGTTATTTTTTTCTACATGTAGTTGCATGGTGTTCTCCATTAAGGCCTCTCTGATTGCGTCTCTGGGAAATGTGTGTAGATAGGTAATCATTCACATGATACTCTGTGCCAGAGTCAAAATCTGTGTAATTATCTAAATAACTACACACCCTAACTGCTATAGAGTTGAAGAAATTTGTAGCTTCTAACCTGGGCTTTATCAAATATCTAGTTTTGTTTTTCATATTATGTAGGTAATTCACATTATGTCATTCAAGTTTGCAGAATACATCTCCAGAGTATGGGTTCTTGGATGATTAGTAATGAACATTAATCATAATTAAAGGCATGTCATTATTTGAACTTTGGAATTTGTGTCCTTTCAATGTTTATGTGACTGTTGCAGCAGCTGCAAATATTGTTGTAAACACATGACCACATCCATGGAAAGAAATCTGTAAATGATCAGAAGACTAGTGAAAGTAGGGCTTTCCTTTCCTGGACTTTAAATGGTGTTAGCAGCGCTGTTACCTTCCCAATTTCTTCCTAATACAGAGAAGACCCAGCTTTGCCTTCCTTTACAAACCCCTGTACATGGATAACAATCCAAATTAATCCTGATACCATCTTTATATACCGTTTGCACATTGCAGGAGAATGCATAAGTGAGGGAGGGTAAATATTTAGAGAAGGTACTGTCATAGCCTGTAGCTAGTGGGTGTGTGATGTGGACACGTCACCCCGAAACGTGTTGTAGGATGCACCGTGGTGAGGTAAGGCACAAAGCATCTTTCTCATCGTGCGCCCAAAGAGGCTGGACCCAACACTTCCAAGAAACAGCAAAGTTGGTTTGTTTTCAGAGGGCTTGTTCCCACGCAGTCTCCAGCATGCTTCCCTGGCTCGGGCTGCATGTTGTGGACAGAGCATTTCAATTTCCAGCTCTGCCTGTAGGGAAATGAAGGAGCATGTGTTTTAAGAACTACTGCTTCTCCTTGCAGAGGTCACACTAGTTCAGTAAGAGCTGGGTTTGGCTTCCCATGACACAGCAATCTGAGGGGAAAATACATGAATCCTGGCTTAAATAGATAATGTGAAATGCAGATGTGTCATTCTGCCTTGCCTTGCTGTCTGCAGGGGCAGGGCTGAGCCTTGTGCTGCTGCTGACAGGGGTCTTGTATGGTTCCCTGAAAGTGTCAAAAGTTGAAGACAAGCTGTACTTTTTGGGTCTCTAGAGAGAGTGTGCAGTGCCCCCACCCCCTGACTTCCCCAGCATTCCATCCATCCTGGTCCCCTTCCTCCCTCACAACCTGTCTGCTGGGTTTTGTCTTCCTTCAGCCCAATCCTATATGAAAACAACAGAATTGGGAGGGGCTATCATTTTCCTTCTGCTGTCACATCCATCCCAGAACGAATCTGAGGGTGGCTTCTGAGTTTAAAGTGAAGTAGCAGCAGTTTAAAGCATTGTTCTGCACGTTCTACTCTTAATCCTGATTTTTCTCTATTCATTGAATGCAACCTCATGTTAGAGAGGGAATTGTCCTGCTGACTCTGCAACAAGCAGGCAGTACAGAAGGAGAAGACACTTTACTCATCAGCTCCCATTGCTTTCATTTGTGATGCCAGGCCTTGTAGTCACATCTGTGAGTTTTGCAGGAGGGTGGGAATTCCACTCAGTTGTATTGATGTAGGCACGTAGTGCAATCTATGTGTTTTCCTCAGCCTTTTTCTCCCTTAAAACCTTTTCATTTTTTGTTATTCTTGAGCATGTTTCCTCCTGCCCTACTTCATGTCCCAAATTAAAAATCACCATTAAATGTTTTAGAGATAACTGCTTATTTCTATTGTATCCTGCAGGCAGAGCTCAAAGGTTGAGAGGAAAGATGTGCCAAACTGGGGTTCTGCCTGAGAGGATTTCCTTTGTGATGGAGCATTCTGGCTCCAGACAATTCTTTAGCCAAATTTTCTTTGTCAGCCTTCATTTCAGAATGTGACCAGTTAATATTAGAAGAAAATACGGCCTTTAATTCTTACTCTTAGGTTTTTCCCTGTTGGCTTTCAAACCAATGAGTTTCTGAAATGTTGAGATGCAGATGTGTTTATGTGTTTTCTTCCACGGAGTGAGCAATGGCAGCTCTGCAGATCCTCAAATGAGTGCAAGATGATAATGTTTTACAGAAGAAATCTTTGTTGGTGAAAAATGAAGTAATCAATTTCCTAGATTCTTTTTGCAGAAAAGAATTTTTTTGTGTGTTGTGAGGAAGAACAAAATAGTGGTTTTGACATCTTCAGAAATTAAGGTTTTCATGTAAAACTTTCTTGGAAAAAAACCCCAACCCAACACTTCAGTTTTATAATGAAAGTAAAAGAGCTTGAAGTCACAGTGAAATATTCTGCTCCCAGATTTCTTCTTGTTTGATGCACTGGAAATTACATTTTCTGAGGTAATGAAGAACAAATTGTGTTGTAGCAGGAGCCAAACACTCTTGTTCCAAACAAAAGGTTGTTTGTACAACCTGTGTGCTGGAGTGTGCCAGGAATTATGTGAGGAAGGAGCAGTGACACTCCAGATGCCACACTTCGCCAATCCTTCCATTTTCAGGTTTTTTCAATTACAAAGTTTATCTTCTGTTTTGGATGGAATAATACAGATCCAGATCCAACAAGCAGTCTGTGTTCAGTGACCTGATAAATTGCTCTTAATTTTCTGGAATAGGTTAATTTCATTTAGGTAAGGAAAGGCAAAAAAAGCAGGCTTTTCAGAGCACTGCCAAAAAGAAGATTAAGTCAGCATCAAATCCATTAGTCAACCGATTTATCTGTTGGCTAACACCACTTCAGCCTCTTTGTCTTACTTTTTTTTCCCCTTGGGTGACAGTTTAGGTAACCCACAATATCACTGCTGTATTGCAGTATAAATGAGCAACATGATGGTTGCTCTGCTTAAAACTAGGTTTACTGCCCTCTTAAATTTTTTTAAAGCAGATTTTCTTTAGTTTTATTTTTTCATGGTGACTTTTTCTTCTTCTGTGAATGTTTCTTTGAAAACTCATTTCTGGGAATGCAATCCTAATCGTTGTAGGCTACTGCAGAACATGCCTGTAGCAGAAGTTACCTCTCTTAATTGTGCATATTTATATGTCCATCATTATTCAGTGCCAGCTTTCAGTTTCCATTCAGGACACCTGTTCCAGGCTCCATTGTGCTTGCTTGGGGTTGTCTTGGCAGTCTTTGTTTTCATCATTTTAGTTTCCTATGACAGGGGATTGGAGATTCCTCATGGACAGAGGTTCTGGTGTCAGCTGAAGTCTAACCACTGATGGAGACTTTTTTACCTTTGGGATATTTCTAACATGTCCATCTTTTGTGGATTCTTTGCTAAGTCCCTGGTGTTATATTTTTCAAATTCTTCCAAGGAACATGTATGCCAACTATTATCCCTGCCTTTGCTGTTGTTGCTGAAGCAGTTGGGGATTTGGGGAAAAGCATTGGTTTAGAGGAGACTTCTGCTAATAACTTCTTGCCCACAATGAGTTTTCATCTTCTAACCTGAGACACTGAAGGTGAGCTAGTTTCACTTGAAGTCAGCAGCAACCTCTCAACAGCAAATGTTCCTCTGGTACCATGGTGGGGGAATGACTGCATAGAGTTGGTGGGAAGAGTGTTGCCTATGGAATTTAAAGTTGCATGTGCTACCGTTCAGCATTTCTCATCTAAACTTCTCCCAGTGTGGGGGATTGTGGGGAACTCCAGGACCGGTAAACAGGGATGTGCTTCTCCCAGTTTTATCCCACTTCTTTTGGTTGTTCTTGCATATCACAGGCTCCTGAGTCTGCTCTGCACAGAGCTGTACAGAGTGAAGTGTTCAGTGTGGGAGAACTGCCCGAGAGCTAGAAGGTGAGCATGTCAGAAATACTTTAATTTCAATACTGCTTTCCAGTGAATCACATCCTCGTACTTGTAGATATCAGTGAATCCAAGGGAGGCAGATCTTTTGCTGGCAGAGCAGGAAGCCGAAACACGCAGAGGCAGTGGTTTGCTCATGCTACATGGCAATTAACTGGAAAAATCCTAGCTCAAAACAAGAATGTGTCTCTCGTTTGTCCTTACATTCAGTTCTCCAATATAAGACGAGCTCTTACTAATTAAATGCAGAATTATGCAGTGCAATCACCTCCTGCCCTCTAAAGAAATAGAGAACAAAACCTGTCAGCACTGCACTCCCCCGCTGTGGGATAATCTGGAACTGGCTGGCTGGTTACGTACTTAATTTGCTTGGTTTGTCAGTGTTTATTTGGGGCCTGTTTGAAGCAAAATCATCCTGTCCCCTCTGGAAATCAGCATCCTTCTGGCAAAATGTACAGCTTGGCTTGCAGGATACTTTTTAGCCCCGAGTATTTCCCTGTGGTTGCTGTAGTACCTCTACAAAATCAATTCCAGGTGTGACTTCTGTAGGCCTTGCGTAGTCCTTTTCCCCCTGGCAATCCCAGCCGCTTTCATGGTGTAGTCACCAGTCACATGTCACCAGTGCCTGGTGGCGTAGAGAATTTGGGAGTGCTGATACTCAGTGACAGGTATGGCCTTGTCCTCTCTGGGAAGAAGGAAACATGTGGTCTGTTCCAGGACGGCATCACTGTTGCTGCTACAGGCCCATTGGCACCCTCCATGCTGAATACTTGCATGTTATAAAGGAAAATTGTAGCACCAAGTGAACAGCCGTAAAATTTGGTCTGGTAAGATTTATTACTTTAATATTGGAGGACTTAAGCTGATACCAGATTAACATATTCATAGGATTTTAGGAACTGCTTGGGTATTAACTGTTACCTTTTAATCTGAAAACTGTGCAAGGGTCTCGCGTCTCTTCTGCGCTAATGACTCAGTCTGTCTTTGTAAGAAGTTGAATTTCTTTACGTGATGTTTTGAGACTAAATATGAAAGAGGGAAAATGGTCCTTAATTTTAACAAGTTCCCATTTGGTTGAACAGCTGCTCTGAGATCTCTCTTGTCTTTTCGGCTGTGTTTGCCACTTTGGCAGTGTGTTTCTGGTTGTCAGAGTCATACAGAGTTCTAATGAAGTGCAACACTTTTTTCTTTTCCCTACAGCTGTTATTTGTCATTTGATATAACTGCCTTGTGAGAGTTTTATTCCTGAATAAATGATAAAAGGGCAGCTAGTATCAGAAGGCAGTGCTGGCATGAAAGTTTCTGCTTTGTTGCTAACATAGAAAAAGCCATTGCTCTCCTTTTAAAGGATGTGTTATGTGGCTGAATTTGGGAAAGCCTTTCAACTCCTGAGGGAGCCAAAGCCAGCCTCTTCCCCTGTTCTGCCCTTTGCTGCTGCCCTGTCCTAATTAGCAGTTAAACTCCACGCCCTGTGCTCCCAGTGCCAAGACACTGACTTCTGGTGATCACTTGGGGTTTGTTTTTCATTGCGGTGCAGTAAACACTGTGTGTTTCTCCACTGTGCTCCCAGATGAGGGCTATGGGACCTGCTGGTCAGCAGACATGGTCCATGCTCCTTGGGGTTCATCTTCATCCCCCCAAAGCCGGGAAGATGCGGCAGCCACAGCTGGGTGACGTGATAGCCTGGGCATGGTGTGACCCTGGGGAGGCTCTTGGGTGGTTCAGACTGGAGAGTTTGCTGCAAGAGCTGGGCTCTGTTATCTTGTGTAAATCTGTTATTGAAGCTGCAAATCCTGGTTCCTGCTAGCTCTGACATTAGAAATAACCCCCTGATTCCTTTAGAGTACATACAGAGCTCAGCTGAGCTATTTGAGTGTTAGACATTTCACGTGGTTGTTGTACAAGGGTGGTCCTGCAGGGTTGAAGGTGACTCCCATACTCTCAAGATGTTTCTTGAACTGCCTAAATGAATGTGTAACCAACACTGGTGTGCTCCCATGCCTGACAGGGAAATACACACCTCATCACCCCATGCTGCCAGCTCTGCTTGGGAAGCAGAGACTATTTGCTGGCCTCCACTCATTAATGTGCAAAGCTCTCGTCCATTGCCAGCAACGTGCCAAGCAAATTTTTAAACAAAATTTCCCCAAAGTTCTTTGTAATGCACGCTAACCTTGCTTTATGTCTCCCTGTCCTCTCTGTGTTTCTAAAAACTTGCTTTTGGGGTTCCCTGTGAAGAAGGAGATGGGCAACATGCTGTTAGTTTTCATTCCTTACCTGGATACATCTGTGTTACACTGCTTCTGAGGACTAGAAACCCTCATCCTTTCTAACCCTGCCAAACCAACCCCCTGTTAGAAAAGTATCTTTAATGATATGTGATATTCCAGCTACCCTGAAGATTTCATGATGAATGTGTGGCATTGGTGTTTGTTACAAATACTTCTCCCTAGAAGACTGTATTAAGCCCATGCTTCATTTCATCCTTAAAACTTCTCTTACTTTGGAGTTAGTTGATAAACAAAATTGCTTTACTGGGGACAGATAACAACATGGGGTTTCAGCAATTAAATGAAAAGTAGCAGGGAATCCTAAGGAGAGGAAATGGAGGGTCACAAATGGCTCTGAAGAGACTTGAAGGCAGGAATTAGTACCTTATGCTTAATGAATGACAGCTCTTTAAAAAATGCTCTTAGCTAAAGCAATATAGGAGTGGAGAAGAGGGATTTTCAGAAATTGCATAGAGTGAGAAAGGTTTTTCTTTTAGAAATTTAGCAATCGTGACCATTTCTCTTGTCTTTGGAGAAGGTAGCAAATGAAAGCATGACCTCTAAAACTCATAGAAATTCCAAAACTTCAGGAGCAAAAGGCAGTGTGAAAAGCTATAGCTCTTCCTCTATTTTGCCCCTGCCAGAGGAGAGATCTCACACTGACTGAAGGTGCTATTGAGTTATTCCTTTGTTTCTGAGCTTACTCAACCAGCATATGCCTAAAGCTTTTTTTTATGGTAGCAAGCAGGGTGGAAGGTAGCTTGGATTTGAGTAAGGGCAATGTAGTTATAGAAATCATAGAATCATAGATTCGTTAAGGTTGGAAAAGACCTCTGAGTTCATCAAGTCCAACCATTAGCCCAACACTGCCATGTTCACCACTAAGCTGTATTCCCCCAGTGCCACATCCTCACATTTTTGGAACACTTGAAGGGATGGTGATTCTACCATTTCCCTAGGCAGCCTGTTCCAGGTGAAGAAATGCTCATCATCAGCAGTTTTTAAGAGCTGTGGCTGAGGGGGATGATCAGTTGGTCTCCCAGGGTCCCTTCAGCTTTGTTGTTTTTGCTGATGGGTTTTGTAGTCATGCCCTTGGCTATACAAACATGGAGGTGGGGAGCAGAGTCTCCTTTATCAACCACCAACTGGCTTGAAGGCTCTACTCAGGGTTAGCATTAAAGGGTTGCATGCAGCCCTCACCTCCCAGGCTTCTGATGAGAATCATGAGGCTCAAGTTAACACATTACCACTTTGAAGTGTGGAGGTGTGGATGTTAAGTAGTTTCAGAGAGAAGAAATGTCTGTGATTTATTTCTTGCTGAGAAAAGTTCATTAGGGAGAAACAGGGAAAGGAGGGGAAAAATTTTAAGGGGACATTGAAAGCACCATCAATTGATGGCGGTTATACAACTCTAAAAGTAGGCCTGCCCTTATCACTACAGATTAGAAAGTAGGACTCGGGGGTATTCCAGGATTAGGCAATTGAGCTAAGTACGTCAGAGTTTCTTTGGCTTATGTGGATGGCCTTTTTTTCAGCATCTTTTATTCTTTCTGGAGCTTTTTTTTTTTCTCCTTTTTGCTGAGGGCAAAACGTAGTTTGTGTAAGAGAAGAATCCAGCAATGCTGTTCTATTGGAAGCTGTTGATAGCAGACGTGTCTGCCAGCCTCGTCAAGTATTATCCACAAGTGTGAGATCTGCCCTTGAAAGTGTGTATTGCTGCCTATAAGTCTGACTACTTACTTCATGAAGTTCCTCCAGTAATTTAGGTGTCACAGTCCCATGGAGTCTTATTTGCCTTCAAGCCACCTGGGTATTATCCACCACTAGACTCCCATTGAGATCAGTGTTAGAGCCCACCCACTTGATCCATTTGTTCACACAGGCTCATGTTGGAACACATTTACTCTGGACTTTACTGCAAAACCATTTTTTCTCCTTTTATAGACCCATACATTGTACCTCAGAGATGATTAAGTTTCGTAAGTCATTAGGAGGAGAACAGAAGCAGATGCCATCATGCAGCAATACATTTGGGACTCCTTAGTCCAAGTTTCTGATATCATTGATCGTTTCTTGTTGTTCATCCTGTACCCAGGCTTGACATGAGTTCTGTAAACCCTGTGGAATATCTGGAGTGAAACTTTTGCTGATGTTCTGGGAAACACTGTTTTTTGGACTCCTTTCTGGGAAAATGAGGACATGAGAGTTTTTTATTTTCCAGTACCATTATATTCTTACTGAACCAATTTTAACTGTTTGCATTGGACTTTTGCCGATGTAATTGTATCAGAGTCCCTAAAGTGTTTCCAGGTGAAAGTAACTCTCAATTTCCAATGGGATTAGTAAATAATTATGAATGAACCAGGAGGTCTAGAATAGATTTTCTTTTACTTTCTTTTCTCCTGCTTGCATGCACTATGCCTCTCACAGTTCACATAGTCTTGATGAAGCCATCACATCTTGGTGCTCTTTCTTTGCCCGTCTGGGCAAATATTACTGGGGAATATTACTCCTCTTCCTAGCAGATTATGAAGGTTGGATGAACAGTAATTCAGGTATCTCAACCTTTTTCATTGCCATGGGGCTGGATGCTGGGTTTGGAGGACTGACTATGGACAGCTGCTCTCAGTCATGCTGCTTTCCTGTCCCTCATGGCACCATTTCTCTTCCAGCCTCATCTCCACTGTGTGTGCATACTATGGCTGTACCTGCTTCATTGCCAGGTTCAATGTGAGGCCACAAGAGAAAAAAAAAATGGGCTCTAAGGAATTCTATGATCTAAGTCTAGCCCATGGGGTTTTTTTGTTTGAAAAAATATGTTAAGGTGTTCCAAAGAAAAGCCAATCAATTCCAGCACAGCACTCACTTAAAGGCATACCAGGACTGTGCTGCAGCCTACAACTAGGCTATCACCTTGGAGATAATTTGGATCCAAATTATATTTCTTTTTCCTAACTCTAGTGGCAAATGCTGTGCAGAAGCACAGGTGATTATCACCCAGCTACTGCCCTAACACCCAAGCCTTCATTTAGGTAACCTCAGATTGGTTCAGAATGAGTTAAACGCTAAATGGCCTTCATCAATGGAAACACTTTTGTATGGTGACTATTGTTTTAGTAGCTTCATCATTTCCATATGCAATTTTTTAGTAGCTTCATAATTTCCATATGCAATTCAAAAGAATTGTAAGGAAAAGACCACCTCCCATTACCACCAACTAAGTAGGAAGAGCTGGGACTGGAGAGAGATTCATCCCTGGGATGTCAAGGCTGGGAGGTCAAGACAAGCTGTTAATTGTGGCAGGGTAGCATCTGCTCCTTTGCAGTGGATGTCCGTGGGTGCTGGCACTAAGGTTTAGTCAACAAACTGTGCTGGTGAGGCGCAAGGAGGAGCAGGAACAGCTCCTGGGCTCAGCTGTGGTGGTTCAGCAGGGCTCTCCAGGGCAGTCAGACAAGATTTTTATCACTAAAATGAGCTGTGTGTTCATATCTGATTGTACGCTCTGCCTGACAGCTGCCTAGGAATTGGTTGCTTGCACACAGCTCCTTTCCAGGAACACACTTTGACCAACACCAATAGCAAAAGAGCATTATGAAGTCTATTAAGCCTGAGTTGACAGATTTTTTCTAGAATAGTAACAGATGGCAAATGGTGGCGGTACAGCTGCTGGGACTGGGAGAGGATGGATGTTGGTTTGTCATTTCAATGGATGCTGGCAATAATTCATATTTATGTTTATACAGAGTCTTTCCTCTTTCAGAGCACTTTGCAAACCAGGTGATAAATAATGGGCCTGGAGTTAACATGGGCTGGTAGAGCTCGTGCCTGTGCCCATGTGGCCAGTGTGGGAGGGTAAACATAAGGGCACTGGCCTGTGCTTCCTACACAGCCCGGATGTGGATGAGGCAGCTGCTTTACATCACAGAGTGCCATTCAGCAGGGATTTCAGGCAGAAAAGGAGGGTAAACAGCTGGAATTCAGGGGACGACACTGGTGTCCAGGGTGTCAGGTGCTAGTTTGGGTACCTGGACTCACCTCCGGCTGCGTGGGGTTTTGTGTAGACTCCTCCCAAAGACGTCGTGTCCCACAAGAAGCTGCCTTAGGGAGTAGGTAGCCACCAGCCATGCTGTCCTTGCAGAGTCAGACGGGGCAGCCAGGGCTCTGCAGGTCACCTGGCACTGGCAGAGGTGCTGAGGCTTCCTCTTGCTCTGTGCAAGTTGGAGGGTGGCCCCAAGGGCCTCCTGACTCTGACATTTACTCTCCATCAGCCTTGCTGGGATGTGCTGTGAAGGCAAGCAGTGTTTCTAGGCCCATCTTTAGTCCAAGAATTTGGAATTGATACAGGGAGGAATCAAGATTCTGTGTGGACTGGCTCACTATCTCACAGTGTTGATGATACTGCAGGTGATGAGTTTGGTGGATATAACAGTGAAATGACAGAAATCTGGGGCACATAACCAGACACAATCTGGGGCACTTTTTAGCACTTCTTTTGTATTTATTAGGAGCTGGATCAAGACCACCACTTACTCCTCCTCCATTACTAGCAGATGCAGTTGCCATAATTGCATCCAGGAAAAACATCACACTAGCAAGAGCTAAGTTTAGAAATCCGTAAGAATTACAGCACTGTGGTTTTCCCTCATGTGAAGGGTCAGAACTTCCAGGAAAACACAGGAAGAAGTCATTATAAGGCACTTAAATGAACATTAAATGGTATTTTAGAAACTTGAAAAATGTTGAAGGTAGGTAAAATTTCAACTTTATATAACTTTCCCTTTCTTTATACTATATTCAGATCACCTTTTCAGGAAGGAGTGCCCAAAGTGAGCAGGATGTGTTAGGATTAACGGGTACTAACAGGGAAACTTGCCAAACACTGTTTCCCAGGGATGGTGTAAAAACATCTTTTTCTTTATAAAATACTTGAAATTCTGAAGATGGGGAAGTTGCTCTGCATTGGTACCAAAAGAGGGCTGACCACTTTTTAAGGGTTCAGGAGAAGACGTAATTAAAATAACTTTTATTCATTTGAGAGTGAATGTCCAGCTACCATCTGAGTGACAGCAAGAGAAAAATCCACCCCGTTACATTGTTTCCAGTGTAATGGTAAGTGATATAACGAAAGATACAAAATCACGAAAACAGGGCTGTTCTCTAATTTCCAGCCCATTTCCAAGACTTCTGAGTTCAGCTAGGGCTGTGAATCCAGCTGGTCTTAGCCAAATGAAAGTTTTGAATCTCTGGAGTGTGAACACTGCCAACTATTGCCCTTTGCTGCATTCAGTTAGAGTGGCTGAAGGCATGGCTCAAGTAGGGATCTGGCAGCAAGACAATTAAAAGGTCATGACTTAAAAGTCTAAAATCCAGTAATCCAGTCCTTCACCTGACAATATAAGCAATTCTTTAGCCATCAGCCAAGATAATATATGGTGCATAACAAATGTAATTGAAGCTCTAGGGGGCTGGTTCTTTCTTCTCCAGTAAATACTGTGAGGTTTTTCTCCTCCTCCTGCAAGCAAGTTTTTCTCAGAGGTCCAGAGGGAAAGGCAGCTTTCACAGCTCTAGTGATGTACTGATGAGAAGGCTCATGGAGCTGGTGATGCCAAAGCAATGCCTAAGTGCCTGGTCACAGGAAGGCGGAGGAGGAGGAGAGTTCGCTTTGTGGACTGCCTTGGCCTTGCTCTGCAGGGCTGGCACAAGGCAGGGAGCAGCTCTGAGTGCCCACAGTTTTCCCATAGGGAATGATGCCAGCAAACCAGATAACAGTTGGTAGCCCATAGCATACTGCTGTTCTGTGGCTTCGTGGTTGTGCTGAGAGATCTCAAAGGACTGTTTTCAGGAGTTAAATTATTCTGGAGTTTCACGCATTTTTTAGAACTTTCATAATGTCCTTAAATTGGATATTTCCACATTGTCTAATCTTGTATCCTAAGGATGCTGTGGGTTGGCAATACCTCCTGCCCTTTTTGTTATTACTCTCTGTATCATTTTTTGCAGCACAGTCAGGCTTTGAGAGCAGCTGACAGCCCAACTGCACTGTCTGTTTAACTGCAGGAAACCACACTTTATCCCCCTCTGAATCGTAATAGAGTAATGATAACATAATTAATTGAATGCCTTTTCCTGTTTATTCTCTCTTTGAACATACTCCCTAAATACACAAATAAAATCCTCAATTAAAATTTATGGATTAATGAATTGAAAAACAAATCTTTTTCTTTTTTTTTTTTTTTCCTTTTGCCTGGATCTCAGTGAGAATTTCGCTGATTTTCACTTGTGCTCCCCTGTCAAACATTTTCAGTTGTCAAAATGGGTAAGTATACACTGGGCTGTCATGTGGGCACATCAGATGTATCAATGCTTATCAGAATGGTAGAAAGAGATGACAACACTCTGGCATTCCTCCTGTGCCATTGTGTGTGGTGTTCCCACTGCCCTGGAAGCCAGGAGCTTGTAAGGAGCAGTGCAATGGGTCACACTCCCCTACAGAAGGACGGTTCTTAATGCACTTTGATGGGGTAAATATTGTCTATCCTAGGAATGACCCTTTAGAGTTTGTGACATAAGAAAAGCTTGTCAGAGTGAGGGCTGCAGGCTCAGCATCCCCCAACACCACAGCATTGTCATCCACTTAATTACAGCAGTACATGATCAATATGATTGCACACACTCAATGGTATCTTTATGTCATAAAAAGAAGAAAATTGATCTGAAAGTGTTTCCTATGAACTGCCACTTAGTTTGCAGAACTGAGCACACTTCACATCTGCAGGCTGGAGGTTAGTGACATACAAGCAATCACACAGCAAGTGGCAGGTAAAAACAAACAGGAAAAAGAGGCTATCACAGCTAATAAAGAGTCTTGTTGCATGCTGAATAAAGCTCTTTATGAGTTTATTTTTTTGCTTGGAGCAAACAGTACATTTTGTTTCTGTTTTGCAGTGAGCATAAGCTTTGGAAGGTTAAACAGAGTATTAGATTATGGTAAGTGGTCATCAGAGGCTTGCTTTACAGTCATGGCCTGTTAAATTGTTTACTGAACCTCATTATATATATTTCTCTGAGGTTGATGTGTGTCTTAATTCCCATTTAGCTGGAAGACCTGAATCTGTTGATTTTTTTTGTAAAACCTGAATGAACAAACATAAAGTTTAAGATTCTCTTCATTATAAGCTGTGGTTTATAGTATAATTATAGTAGTAAGAAGTCACAGCAAACATACCAGTTGCATAAATAAACTTTCAGCATTTTGTTATTGTGTATCAGCACATTTTTATCAATACGGGTTTTTAGACCTGCTTTTCTACAGCTGTGAGTTAATCTGGAAGCAATTGGACAGACACCAGGGTCTGATCTCACTGCTGGGAAGAGGTTGGAACAGCAAGGTGACTGGTCATGCAGTGAGCCCCATGGCGCTCAGCCATTGTGCTCATGGGTCAGCTTCTCACTTGCTGCCTTTGAGGCTGTTGTGTGTGGTTTTGTTTGCCTCAAAATGCTGTGCTGGGCACTGTCTATTTGGGAGCAACTCGAATCCCTGCTCAGAGGGTAGGAGGAAGGGGCAGCCTGGACAGCAGGCTCAGTTGGAGCTGGACTGTTCCAGGTGAGCAGAAGTTGATCCACACAACCATGTCTCTTCTTTGGTGCAAATCCTGTCACTCAGGACAACTCAGTTTCAGCACTGGGGTGTACAGGTAACAGTGCTAACTTCAGGTTGTGTTGAGCATCTCTATCTTGTTCACCTGAAGGAAAGAGTTCTGTAGTTCTATAATACTTGTGCAAGGAATGTAAAAGAACTTCATATGGATAACAAAGAAACAAGAGGTTTGAGTGTTTGGTTTGGACATTTTGAGATGTACAAAAAGTGACAACTTTCAGAAAAATATTTTATCTCCTTCTCCCCTCCTTACCTTTTAACCTGGGTTCTAGGTTCAGGATACGTAAGCCACAGTCTGTAAAAGGACAGCCCACAGCTGGTGTGTGGGAAAAGTAGGGAGAGGCTGGATCTGTGCAACTGGAGCCTGGACACCAGGGGATTTCCAACAGCCTCTTGAGGCAGGCAGTGCCAGTGACCCTGGTGTTTGTACAGTGATGCTCAGTTAATCTCTGATGAACGATACCTGTTTGGATGAAAGTCAGGTGCTGTTGGGGCAGCCTGCCAGTGAAGACTTTTATGTATGTGGTTCATTGATTTGCAGAATTCATTGAGGTATTTCCACATTTCCTAGAACCAGGGCTTGACAATAAGTCCTCAGATAACCTGTGTTGTTGGATAATCCAGGCAGAATGAGAGGTAGAGCCAGGGAACTGCTGGAGTACAGGAGCAGACTGCTGGAGTGGGCAGAAATAGATTTATGGGAGCAGAGAGGGAACTCAAAGATAGAAGTGCTAGGGCAGGAGATGTTCTGGGATAAATTCCCTTTTGCATCACTTGCACGTGCGTATAATCTGCTCTGCAGCTGGGCTTCAGATTGTTTGGAGTTGGGGTTTTTTCCCCTAAACAGTTGTGGATTACACTGTGAACAGTGTATTGTACCTCTATAATCTGTAGCTTTCTGTTGGACTTCTGTAATGTAAAAGGATTTATAAATTCTCTGAAAATGTGGACAAGTCTGTTTTACCACAATCCTTGTGTCACTTGCCTTTCTCCACCATTCCTGCCTCTTCATGTATGACTCCGTAATTGGGGGATGGAGCACAGTGGCACATGAGCCAGTTTATAGTAAGTAGAAGTTAAAAAAGGGATGGGAAATGTGAAAGCTAATAAGGAAATACAGTCACATGCCAACAAAGAGAAAAAGATACATCTGAAAATAGTGTTGCAGAAGCAAATAAATCTAAATTGGAGATAAAGTCCTGCTGGTATTATTTATGGGCCAGACTCCTTTTCTACAGTGGGAAATGTAAAAACACACAATAATGAAGATCATTGGCAGTAGACTGCTCTTTACCTTCCCTAAAAGCCTCATATTAGATGGCTTCCCATTCTATAGTGTCTTTGGGAAGGACGGTCCAACCTCTCCTACAGAGCGAAGGACACAAGCTGTTGGTGCAGGGCTCAGCACATGGTGGTCTCATAGCAAACCAGGGACTGCAAGGCTAAAGCAATGTTTAACTCAAGTTACTCCTATTTTAATAATTAGCCGGTAGCCAGTTCCCACACTTTGAAGGGCATATTCTGCTGTGGTGGCATGCAGTGTGCCCCCTCTTTACAGTACTCAGTCATTAAAAATGCACTGATTTCCAGGACTGACCTGCAAATGGCTGTTTTATGGGTCTGACCTTCATTTCACCAGAAGAAAAGGATGAAGTTGAGCACATTCGCAGATAAACTGGAAGATGGATTTGTTTCTGTGAACCTTTCTGGCTGTATTTTCAGGCACCCAGCATCCTGTCTGGGCCCTAGGTCTGCTGGTGGATAGGAGAGATGAGAATGCACTGCTGAAGGCACAGAGCAGGGGAGGGCAGGTTTGCTCCCCAAGTGGAGGAAGAGATTATTCTTTTCTTGATAAAACCATCTCATTTGCTCCCTGCTGGAGCAATATGCAATGAAGTGGTGTCAAAATAATACACACAATACTGTGCTCTTGGATTGTATCCGAACTACAACGTCCATCCTGAGAATATTATTTCTATAGATTTTTTTGCCTTATATTTTTACTTCCTCCCAACTATTCAAGTTGGTGAAGAAAGACCAGCAAAGATGGCTTATTTCTTCCAGCAGCTGGCAGTGAAGTGAGACTAGTAATTTTCTCTATGGTTTTTCTAAGCTTTGGATTAAATCCATAAACATGGTGTTTTAAGTAGGGAATATTCAGCTTTGTTCTGCTTTGCCTGGTTTGGAACTGGATGTTGAATGTGTCTCTTTCATGCCCAGCAAAGGCAGAGACTTGCTTGCTGGCTGGTTGTGTATAAATGTGTATCCAAGTAGGACAGGTCTGGTGAAGACGGAGAGTTACGGTCCAGCTAGTGGAGTCTGTCTCCAGCATCCTCTGAAAGTCTCCTAAATTGGATTGCTGATACCTCTCTGTCTCTGTTTTGTTCTCTTGAAAATTGTTTTAGAAAAGCTTTCCAAAAGGAAATTCTGGTGCAGGGGGCACATTTTCTTTTTGTTGAAGTGCATATTTTTGATCGAGTGAATAAAAGTTTTGCTGCAGAAGAGCATTCCCTCTCTGGGGTGCCTACAGCATCCCTAAGCCTGACCACAGTTGGTTCTGCCCTTGACAATGGGCATAAATGGAGTTAATTATATGGGGACCAGGTTCAGTAACTGCATTTTAAAAGGCTTTCAGTAAGTTATTAAATCAGCAAGAAAGCAGCACTGAGGCCCAGCAGACGCAGAAGCTGTGTGCTGTGGTAAACCTGTGTATGTAAAATTTCTTTCTAAAAAGATTTCAGCACTTCACATGACCTCTGCTAATACTTATTTTTAAGTGACACTTTATGTCAGCTGCCTCAGCTCCACGCTGCCAGGGGCTATTCTCCAGTCTGGACTGCTTTCCGGTCAGCATGAAGTGGCCTGATATGAACTGTTGACTTGTCCTGATAGTTTTTGTTGGCACAAACATAGCCATGACCCAACTGCAATGGCAATGCAGCCATGCTTTCCAATAGCCCTTGGGTGTATTTTCCAAATGCTAAAGCCTGTGACCTGGTTGAATCAAGATGTAGGAGTGTCCTTTCAGGCATACCACAGAAAAATACCTCTTTTTAGCATTTTTAATATGTATCTACTCTACTAGACTGCAGGATATGAGGGTTTGAAGAGAAGGTGCAGGTGTGATCAGTTGGATGGGATGTTGCCTGCATTACATATGGGCACAGGTGTTCACATCTTAAATGTGTTACACATAACTCTACTCTCTATATATACTCGCTGTCTAGTAATATTTTCCTTCCCACCACTGCAGATACTCCTGAAAGTTGCAGAGTTAGGAAAACCAACTACTTTTTCTAGTGTGCTGTCCTCTAACTGAAGTGTTGAGCTCCTGCTGAAATGACACTTTGTGGTCATCAAAATGCTGAGTATTGACAAATGTCCTTCTCAACATTATAGCTGGTCCTGTAGTTATACCAGTTCCCACAAGACCTCGAGGTCCTTTTCTTCATGCAGTCCTCTATGCTGACTGGGAAACTGAATAGAAAGGCTTTTTGCCTCCCTTAAAATACACCAGACTCATGAAATGAGCAGTAAGTGCTGTTAGGAGGTCACTGGTCACCCAGGTCATTGCAGGCTGCTCCACACAGTGGAGCTGGCAGCTGTTGTCCCATGCAATGCAGCATTTTCAATCCAATAAGGCTCAAATTATTTTATACTTGCAGACTCTCAACTCTCTTTGTTGTAGAGCCTAAATGAACAACCTGCAGCACATACTCTGCAGAGATGGCTGACTGCAGCTTATTAACCACATTCTCTGCCCAGGACCAGACAGTGAAGGAGTGACTGACTTTCCATATTGCACTGGACAAATTTAACATTAAAAGAACAGGAACATATACCAAATAAGATAAGCACATCAAGACTGGCTGCACCATGCTTCCTTGAAGAACACCCAATCCTTAGCATGAACGGTGCAGAAATTCTGGTGAATGCATACCTGCTTACATGCAAAAGAACAGAAGAGAACTTTCCTGTGCAACTGCTGTCAGTGAAATGAATAAACCACTGAAAACATAACCTGCCTACCATACTCCTTTGGCCCATGATGGTCAGAGACAGACTGGCTGATTAGCAAGGAGAGCAAAATCCTTCTCTCCTACACAACTTAAAGGACCACAGGTACCTGACCCCAAGCTATAGCCAAGTTAAGGTTAACACTTCCAGTTTAGTATATTCCTAATAAGGAACATGCAGGTCAATTGTGCCTAGTTACTCTCCAGTGCTGTCACTAGTAGAGCACAGTCTTATTTTCCAGGGTTTCAAATTCCGAGTGGAGAGTAGAGTGAAGCCCATGAGAAGACTTAGGCCTAAAGAGGAGTTCTGAGTTGCAAGTTGTCCATCTGGACCTACACTAACCTCTCATGGTCTCTTCTTTTTTGTAGGCAACATCTTTGTCGTCAGTTTGTCTGTTGCAGACCTTGTGGTTGCGGTTTATCCATACCCTCTGATCTTGAGTGCCATCTTCCACAATGGATGGACCATGGGAAATGTCCACTGCCAGATAAGTGGGTTCCTGATGGGCTTAAGTGTCATTGGGTCCATTTTCAACATCACGGCGATCGCAATCAACCGCTACTGCTACATCTGCCATAGCCTTCGGTACGATAAGCTCTTCAACCTGAAGAACACCTGCTGCTATCTCTGCCTGACCTGGATACTCACGGTGGTGGCAATTGTGCCAAACTTCTTTGTCGGCTCCTTGCAGTATGACCCCCGGATTTACTCCTGCACCTTTGCCCAGACGGTGAGCACATCCTACACCATCACGGTAGTGGTGGTTCACTTCATCGTCCCGCTCTCCGTCGTGACATTTTGCTACCTACGGATCTGGATTTTGGTGATTCAAGTCAAACACCGGGTGAGACAAGACTGCAAGCAGAAGCTCAGGGCAGCTGACATTCGAAACTTCTTGACTATGTTTGTGGTTTTTGTCCTTTTTGCTGTGTGCTGGGGACCATTAAACTTTATTGGCCTTGCTGTTTCAATTAATCCTTCAAAAGTGCAGCCACACATTCCAGAATGGCTTTTTGTCCTGAGCTATTTTATGGCCTATTTTAACAGCTGCCTCAATGCTGTGATCTATGGGCTTCTTAACCAGAATTTTCGGAAGGAATACAAAAGGATATTGCTGACACTGTGGACTCCCAGGCTGCTGTTCATTGATGTGTCCAAGGGCGGGACAGAAGGGATGAAAAGCAAGCATTCTCCAGCCATAACAACCAACAACAACCACGCTGAAATACACCTATGAGTCAGGACAGTACTATTTATTCTGGATTACAGTTGTATATATAATATATAAGAGCCTTCTAGCTGTGTGCATTGCACAGCTGGTGTTGCCCTCATGCAAGGAAGGAGTCTGCAACCTTTCATGCTTAGCTTATTGCTGCGATATCAAGGCTTTGAGTAAGGATTTTCAGAATGGAAATGACTGATTTTTTTTCATATGTCATCTTTCACTGTGTGCCTAATTAATTGGTTTGGTTGCTTTTGCCACAAGCATGCCAATACCCGAAAAGGGAAGCGTTCAGAGTGCATGGAGAAATGCAGTTATGCTTGAAATGCAACCTTCAAGAGACAGTAAAATTGCCATTTATTACACACAAACCTTTCTTCCCTCCCTCTGAATTCTATTTTTCTAGCATTAACTTAACCCAAACTGTATCAAACAAAGTGTAAATTGCATGGCTTTTTACATTTTAGATAGGTAACTCTATTAGCCAGCAGGCGTATGTATGGGCATGGTGTGTGTTTTCCTTTTTCTTTCTTCTTAAGGTTTAGGAGCTAGCCTGGGCTAGATGTGAGGCAGGCAGAAGCCAGACCAGTGTGTGTCTGATGCACTCATTTTAATTGAATATCTACAGATATTAAGTACCCTTACACTCTCCTTCCCAGGCCATGAGTAAGAATATGACATATGACATAATCTAATTGCAGGAAGATACTTGGAGCCTGATTCTAATTTAGGCAGTATCCTGTCATGGCCAGCAGTGATTCTAAACATCTTTCAAAAGTCACTGCTACATGAACATCGCAAAAAAAAAGATGAACACAGTAGAGTCCCATCTGTGTAATGCAGATTGCAGCTTTTAAGTTCCAGTAACTTATACTTGCAGACAAAGGGAGAAGGGGAAGGCAGTGTTTTTCCAAAAATCCCTCCTTTTGCCCATCACAGAACATGAATTTGCTGACGGGAGAAAAAGTGGAGATTTTTTTCCCATTTTATTCACATACAGAACTGTAATTAATTCATGGAACTGGGAGACAAAAGCTACTTAAGCATAATTATGCATCAGTTCTTGTTCAAGCCTGAACTGTGCTATCTGTATCATTGCATGAACTGCTGGAGAGGCCAGTATCACATTAGACACAAGCACATGGGCAAAGATAAGGCTGTTTCTTTAATGGAGTATGAAAGGGGGGTGTGTGTGTGTGACAACAGCTGTCTGTAAATATGATGACTTCTTTGTTTCCTTAGCTTCATTGTGAATTCATCTCTTTATGGCTTTAAATATGTGGATCCTGCTTTGAAACAATCCCATAAAATCAACAGGTAAGACTCCCCTGGTGCAACTCTACCTTCAGGTTAGCACGCCTGCCTTGAATCCAGTGTGCTGAGTGGCACAGCAGGGAGAGGGGCAGGTCTGAGCCCTGCAGGTCTAACGAGGACAGTAGGCAGCCCTGCCCCTGGTCAAGGACCGCAGTCTTCTCTCTTTGGTTCTAGTCAAAGCAGGACTAGTTCCCAGCGCTGAGCCCTGAAACACCGAGACCAGACTTTGTAGGCGCCTGGAGATGGAGGTACGTAGGATTTCCCCAAAGCCTGAGCAGGCTGTGTGCCTAATCCTTAGTGAAGATAGTAAGCCATTTGTGCACTGCTTTCTGAAACCAACTTGCTGCTGAATGTCCCTTCTGCTGAGTCTTGTGGGGAAGAGGAATTGAGAGAAATTAAGCCTCTTTCTGAAGTGGGCCAAGGAACTTTGCACGGTGTGTTGCCTCCGAGAGGACTGAGAGTCTCTGCTGCTGCTGCCATGGGATGAAGGTCACTGCCGTACGGGCCTGCATTTATAGGGTGCCCTGGCACTTAGGAAGTTTCAAACTTGAACATCTCAGCCACTTCAGATGACTGTTGTTTTAAAATGCACTGCAGCCAGCCTCCCATAATAGGAATCAAACTAAGTTCTGTTTTGGCCTCTTAATCTGCCTCAGCATGGCCAAATAAAGGTATTTTGACCCTCAGAAATAACTGTTGTCTGTTCGCCTTCCAGAAAAACCACCCTGGATGAATTCACACCATTCCATGCAAGCAAAATTATTTTGAGTTAAACTTGGATAAGAAAAGCACTGAGGAATCCATAACTGCAGGGAGTGTTTGTCCCATCACGCCAGGGAGATGTCCCGTGTTCCATGACTAGTCTTCAAAGTCATTTGCAATTAGCCACAACAGTGTTAGTTAGAATCACATCAGCAAATAATTTGAAGCATCTAGTACCAAGTGAAATGTACTGCTTTAAGACAATTGTGAAGAATCTTGTGCAAGTTTGCCAAATATCTCAAATACCCTAAAACTGGGGTTTCATCTTATGGATTCTTGTCTCTTTAACTGAATGTTCAGTGAAGGTAATGTGGTATGGCTTGGTTTTTTTATTCTTTAAGCTTGTATTTGCACTATTTCTTATTCAGGCTCCAAAGTTAACAGCCAGCAAGTATTTGAACCAAACCAAGTCCAAAGAGATCCCAGACAGGCAAGCTGTTGGGAGTCCCTGTGAGAGCCTGTGCTACACCTGGCAGGAATGGGAGCAGCAGGAGCACAAGAGGGCATCTCCCCAGGACTCATAGAGTCACCGCTCAGCCAAACTATGCAAAATTATCTGCTTTTCTTCTGCTGCAGGGTCTGAGCCCAGCTCCTGCCTGGGTCTCAGCAGCGGACAGGCAAAGTACCTGCTGTGCTGGGGTGGGTGTGAGCAGCTCCCTGCAGTGCAGACCCCACAGGCTGGGCATGGCTCTGCGGTGGGTGCAGCCCTGGCACGACCTGTTCAGAAGGGCTCTGAGTGTCCCAGGGAGGTGCCCAGGGCTCCCATGATTGGAGGCTTGAGCTCAGTCCTGCTGGAGCTGAGGTTTGCAGTATGAACCATGGAAAACAGGGAATGTGGCCTCAAACAAGAAACACTGTGCCATTTGTTAGCACTTTGGGAGAGGCAGCGCTTAGGTTAGGATAGAGTTTTATATTGACTTATTTTAAAACTACCCGAGCAGCTCCTTATTTTTATGTTAAGAAATGGTTTAACAGGGTACAGAGAGTTTATTTTTGTTAGCATTTGTTTACAGAAAAAGGGAATTGTGTTTTAGCTGAGAATTCTGAGCAGTGTCACAGTTTCCCTATGGGAATCTAGCTTTAATCCAAATTTGAGATTTCAATGAGATCCCACAGCTTAAATCACACTCTGCCAATTCCACCTGTGGCATATCTGGCCTTAAGTCTCATTGAGATCTCATATAAACTAGTTTCAAATCACTTGCTCTGGGTTTGATCTGGTGTGTCGAATACCTATTCTAGTCCCAAACGCTAAAATTGTTGTTGTGGAAACTTATGGAGAGGCAGTATTGCTGTGAAGGAAGATTTTCTTGCCACAAAGAAATATTTTTGGATGTTGCTAATGAATGTTGTTTAATCTATTTAAGAAGAATGTAACCAATATATTTATATATAAATGTGTATTGCATATGCTGTTTTCATTTTAATGTTTGATTGAGAATCCTTCAGTATACTTTCCTATTGCCATTTTTGTTCATAAAATAGATTAATTCCCTTTACCTGTTAAAAATGTAATAAATCTGCCATTGGACTACTTATTGATTTTTTTTCTCCACTAGCAGTTACTTTTTAATAAATACTTGGAACATCAACTTGGGTTTTGTTGAGTCCCAGAAAGCAGATTGAATTGACAAACATGCTTGAGTTCAGACATATCTCAGAAGCCCAGCTTAGACCTGGAGGTGAATGACCCAGGACATCTGAGACATCTCCTTGGATCCACATGTTTTCTTTCACCTGCCTGTGAGCCAGCTGCCTGATGCACTCTGGCCTTTCTCATCAGGGAAGAAACTTTCTCCATACAGCCATTGGTTTCCTCACTGTGTGTTCCTTCAAGGCCCTTTGTCTTTCTTGTGCCTCTCCGTGCCTATCCATACGTCTATCCATCAGGTGCTATGGAAGCAGAGCTTGTCATATCGGTTTCCTTGCCCTTTCCTGGGAAGGACAGCACAGCTGAGCTGTGAACAGCAAGGTGTGGGAGCCGGGGTGGTGACAAGTCAGGGCATGAGGTGGTGTTGGGTTGTAGGGAAGGGATGGGACAGAGAGAGTCACCCTGGGCTGGAGGTGTAATGAGGGCTGAAACACACTTGGTCTCCATCACGGAGCTTTGTGAGGGTGCTGTATCCAAGACATTCTATTTGTGTTCTTTTCCCCACCTCTGTTTTGGGGCAGGTTTTGCTGTACTCATTCAGTTCTTCAGACAGTGGGTTCTGTCCACAGGTTGCCCTGGTTATATTCCCGTGCTGGCTTGACTGGAGCTGTTCTCAGGGAGTCTCTGTGCTGGTTGTGTAGCAGGGAAGGTGGGAGTATGGAGGGGTCCAGTTGTAACTGTAACTTGAGCTCCTGTTTCCTAACCAGATGTCACATATAGCCATGGTATTAAGGTACTAGAGGCTGAGATTATCCAGTAAAACAAAGAATATCCATTAAACCAAAGAACTGCTGAAAAGCCATGGAGCAGACCTGTTGAGTGAACAAGGACTATTCATTCAATGACATCCCCAAGCAGTATTGTTACTTTTTTTTCCTAATCTTTTCCAACAGGCACTGGACTTCACGTGCTGCTTCTACAGTGAAGCCTGCAATGCTTGGTGATGTGACACACTGAAAGCAGCGTTTATGATAGTGGCAAATCTCAAAATGTCTATCTGAGCAGAGCTGCCAGAAAATCTTTCATGGACTCATGCAGTACCTGCTGTTTTTACCACGTGTAACTAAATGAATTGAACTGTCAGAAGTGAGGCAGTGTTATTTATTTACTTACTTGTCACAAAGTATAGTAACTGGGAGATAAGACAGAGATATAAAAGATAAGAGGTGTGTTAATTTATTACCAGGATAAAATCTCACTCATGGTGACTATTTAGAAATCAATATTTGTCCTGATGTATTTACCTCCAAACTTATAATTTATTACATGAAACCAGTCAGAAAAGAGCAATTGCATATGTATTTAGAATTTTATTGGAAAAATGTAAATCACTGGACCTAATGCAATATTTCTTACCACAAAAACCCTGAGATAAGAAATGCAGAATAGGTTCTTGTAAGAACTCTGTGATGGGATATGCAATTTTTTTTCATTGGTGATAAGAACCATAAAATTCATATCACTCATGAACTACACTTGTGAATGGAGGCTCCATAATATTAACTGAATTTTCATTTTCTAGTGCTTGTTTATAATATCCATTATTCATGGGCTATGAGTACTGTACAGCAGAGATAGAATTTACAGTACAGGGTCGGATTCCAGAGCAAACGAGGTGGGTCTGAACCATTAACTGAAATATATTTCTATGTTTTCTTCCAAGCATGGTCTCCTGATAAGGTTTTTAACTGAAATGATTGCTTCTAAGAGGTCAGGGAAACTTTAATGTCTTTTAGATTAGGTGCAATGTCTGTACAGTCACAGCTTGCTTAGATTACCTTTTAAATAGACTTGAGCCATCAAACCATTTTATAAGTCTGTCCAGTTGAAGCACATAATTTATTTTGTATGTAGAATATTTTATACATAGCACATTTAATAAACTGTTATGTCCTTCCTTCATCACTGTGCTCCTCCTGCAAGCAAAATTTCTGAATTTCCCTGGAAATAGGGTGCAAAATTGTTTTCTCAACTGTAAGCAGGTTGCTTTGCCTCAAGATAGGTTCCCACTGGTTTTGGTAAGTGTGTAGGATAGAGGTATTAACGTGGCATCAAAATACAACCATCTCCTGGGTGGAAAGTGACAGCTATTTTGCATGAAAAAAAAAAAAAGGGCATGGAAAAAGCTCCAAAACAATTTGCAGGAAGTAATTGTAATAGCCATTTCTGGTTGAAATAAGAGGAATATTTGAAGGGATTGTACTTAAATTGGGACCTGGCCAGGACAATGAAGTTAAGAAACCCCTTAATATAAAAAATGACCCAAGGATTTTTATGGCACTGGGACACGCAGGTGGCAGGGAATGGGTGTCTGGCTGCAGAGAAACAGGCAATACAGTAAGGAAAGCTTAAGAAATCTAGAGAAAACCAGAGCACACTTTGGAAACTATTAAATGAACACATATATTGGTATTTTAGTAAGCTTTTGCTTTTTAGTCTTCTTTGTCTTTCCCTACCCAGCTATGATTTAGTTGTAAATAAAATGAAGTGATTACTGTCAAATGCTCCCAAAGCACAATTCTCTCTTGGTTTGTGTCAGCTCTGGAGAGCCCCAGGCTGTAGGAATGATAACCTGGGCACAGGTTGTCGAGGCAGGGATAGGACGGGGCTGATGGGCTGATGAGCTGCCCCTGGGTGTGGGGAGTTACACCCACCCCCAAGGGCTTAAATCTCCCTGGGGAGAGGCTGTACTTTCTCAGGCAGTGCATGGCTGGAAGAGGAGGATGCTGTTGTGCTGTGGCTGCTGTGCCAGCCCTGAGGGCTCTGTAGGGTTCCAACACTCAGAGGCGGTGTGAAACAGGAATCACATCTAGTTGCAGTGGGGACTGGTGAGACTAAACCAGGAGAGACACCTCACTGAGGTAGGAGGGGGCAGTTCTGCCCCAGGAGCGAGGGTGCTGAGGGAAGGAGGATTGCTTCCTTGCTACAATGCTCTTTATGGGAAAGTTAAAAGATGTTCCAGAAAGCAGATGTCTCCTGTGGAAAACACAGCTGCTCTGTCCTGGTAGCTTGTGGCTTTCCCTGCCCTGCTGGTGGTGATGGAGGAATTAGAGTGGTGACAAGGGGTGTTTTTCACACACAGGACCTGTCCCTCTTGCTGCCCTCCACTGACTGTGCCCCTCCCAGCCCACCTGTCCCCACAGAGCTGCTGTGCTCCTGACTGAGCTGATGACACCAAGCCCTAGCACACCCTGCCCAGCCTAGGGGGTGTGAGAAACGTTAAGTATTTAGGCAATGACACAGGTTAAACCCTACCTGGGTTAGTCATAACCAAGCCATGCGTGAAAGTGGTAGCAGGGCCTTTTTCTGCTAACCTTGAGGGCAGTTGCTTCCACGTGAGACTCTCCTGATGTCCCCGAGATCAGAAATTTCCCTCCTTCCCAGGGCTCATCCCTTGCCTGCAGGCCACCACTGAAAGAGAGGAATAGACGGGTGAAGGAAAAAGAGCTGCACTTTGACTTGAAGCCCTTTAGATTCTAGAGTAGATCTTATACTGCTTTCCTCATTGTATAGAAATGTGTATATGTATAATTATTTATTTATTGACACAGCCTGGGTTTTCCTAAAGGAATCAAGTCGTTCATTTCAAATTATTTACTACATGAAAGTTCTGAGTTTTTTCCTCCTGGGTACTTCAGAGCAGATGGAAAATGCAGCAGGTGCTGCTAATGTTTTTCTACCCTTGGGAAAACTTGTCACAGTTACCTGTTTATCTTGTTTATTTTGACATTTTGCTGCCTGAAACTGCTCTATAACAAAAAAGCACATGCAGGGCGGTTAGAGGTGAAGTCTTACAGATTCACTTATACTTGAACAACTGAAAATCAATAACCTATAAGCAACAAAGAAAAATGTGGGGTTTTGTGCATGTGGAAGAAGGCTGGTATTTTTATTTTTACTGAGGAAATGCCATGGAATTATTTGGGTGGGAAGAGACTGTAAAGCTCATTCAATCCCAAATCCCTTGCCATGGGCAGGGATACATTCCACTGGACCAGGTTACTCAAAGCCCCATCCAACCTGTCCTTGAAGACTTCCAGGGATGGGGCAGCCATGGCCTCTCTGAGTAACCTGTGCCAGGGCCTCACCATCCTCAAAGGGAAGAATTTCTTCCTTATATCTAATCTATGCCTGTCCTCTGTCAGTTTGAAGCCATTATTCCTTGTCCTGTCATTCTATGCCCTTGTGAAAATCCCTCTCCAGCTCTCTTCTGGCTCCTTTAGGTGTACTGGAAGGTGCAGTAAGGTCTCCCTGGAGGCCCTGTATTTCCATCAGGGAATGCAGGGGTTTGCACTTTGTGTATCAGTGACTGGAAAGTGTAAAATGAGCTTTGCTTTAGTTGCAGTGCACAAGCTTTTCCTTTGCTTTTCAACAGGCAATGGAAGCCTCAGTTTATTTTTGCCACGTTCTTAGGATTGCACAGAAAAAGTATTAGGAGGTTGGTAATACAGACACTGAAGGGTTTCTGTGCTCAGCATGTTTAAAAAGTGAAGTTTGTAGATGAAAAGCAAGGCCGGTCCTGCTGGCTGGTCTGTGTGAGTCCTGCTCTGCAGCGGGAATCGGCGCCACTCAGTGCCTTTGTAAGAACTCAAAAGTGGGGATGCTTCTCCCCTGCTGATCCCATCTGAGGGCTGGAGAGATTTGGCCAGGCTTTATTCCAAGAAGGAAATAAAGACTTTGTTTTTAACTGTGGGTCCTCGGGCTGACAGAATGTGTCATTTCAGATGCCAGACTTTTCCCTCACTCTGTTTTCTGATGCTGAAATATTGGAAAACAATGAATAGTCTTTACTGCTCCCACTCCAAGAGGCAGCATCTTGTGAGTGCTTGTAGCTGGTTGCTTGCCTTGGAGTGTGTTTGTGGGTATTGTTGTTCGAGGAATTGCTGTTACATATAAGTGACCTCTTTGAAGGGGCACGGAGCTGGGCTGGAACAGCACAGCTGGTGATAATAGCTGGGATGGCAATTGCACAACCTCTCCATCTTCATGCTTTGTGGAGTATGGTAATCGGGCTTTTGGGTAAGGAACAATTTGCACCTCTCTAACTGCACCGTCCTCTGGGGCTGCAGCAGAGAGTATTTACTACAGCCTGGGATGGATGTGGGATGGCCACCTTGGAGCAATTTCTGTAGGTCTTCTCAGTTCTGAGTGTTGGTCTCTTGATTTGCTCATAACTAAGACTTCTTAGTTGTGCAGTTGCTTCTAAAATTTACCTCTGAGCCTTTGAAGGAAAATGAATCCTGAACAACTCTCTGAATTCAGAGTTTTCAGCTGAGAGTTATCTCGGTGTTTAACAGAAATTAATACTAGCCATTAAACATCTCAGCTGCTAATTAAATGGGTATTTCTATGTTATGTGTAAATCCATACATATCTTCACTTTGCAGCCAAATAGAATTTCATTACGGCACTTCAGTAACTGTAAAGGGACAGAAACAGCATTTTGGGGTATTTTGGGTTTAGTGAATTATGTCACTGTCTCGTAGTGATTACTAAATACCTTAATGATATGTCTGGTGGAATTTATTCTAGTTTTGGCAGGGCCATTAGGATGATAAACAGCTCAGCAAGGAAGAGTAAATTACAGCTGAGTTCAGAAGTGGTGCTTGAATCCATAGTTGCTGTAAGTTATTACAAGGATGTGTAAAAAGAGCCAGATAACTTTGTATACAAGTCTATTTGTCAGACATACTGCACATCAAACGCTGGCTTAAGTTGCAGTTCCTTTATACGATCAATGTGGAAAGGCTCCTTTTCCCAGCCTCTGTTCTCACATTTTTAGTTAGCAGCTAGCGTTGACTTTGGTTTCCTGGGTTTTGTGTCAACTTGAAGAGTGGATGCTACCTAGTGGTTGAAGCAGGGGACTGAGTGGAGGTGACAAGTCAGGACATCTTGCCTCTGTTCTTGCCTCTTTCTACTTGTTTGGTGACCTTGAACTGAAGCACGTTTTACTTTGGTTCTGAGATATAGTTATTTACACTGCAAAATAGCGAGGATGAGACAATTAAGTTATCTAAGGGAATTGCACAATGATTAAGCCTTAATTTGCTTTGTGATTTGTTTCTCATTAACCCTGCTGAAGCAGGACCTTTGAAGTGAAAATTAAAGGCGAATATTGTTTTTAGAAGAGTAGAGGACTGAATAAGTCAGCTGTGACAAGGCTTTGCAGAGCCCATTTGTTTTACATTGGCCTGGGGCAAAACCCAGGGCCTGGGTCCTGGGTAACAGGTTGTCACACTGCTGCAGTACCCTGATCTTTTTAATTTTTTTTTCTGTAGCAGATCAGCTGTTGTGAGAACAGTCAAAAGCAGCGGGGGAAAGATCAGATCTGCAGGCCATGTTTAATTTGCTTAGATGTGCAATTATCTGTAACACATCAGAGTCCAGTCAAACTCATTTATAATCTCCCTCGTGGTGTTTGTGGAGTTGTTTCAATGCAGACGTAGGACTGATTTTATTTTGGTTTGTTTGGTGTACATACTAATGTCTACTGTCTAATTCTAGTGTCTGCAGGTGTTGTGATAACTGAAATGAGCCAGTTTGCTTGCTGAAAATGATTAGTGACAACGCAACATCAGATTTGCTGCAATACTCATTGGCCATACTGAGTAATTCTCCCTCCAGTGTTGGGTCATGCATATGTATTTGTGGACTAAACTCCTCCTGTAAATGTATTAGGGAGGAAACGGTGGGACTGATTCTTTTTCTTTGTTTCCCAGCAAAGTGAACAAGACTAATTTCACTGAAAACTGTGGTTATGCTAATGTAACACTAGTGTAGGAGGAGAACTGGGCCCAATCCAGTATGATTTGGTTTTATCAGTTAGAAATTAGGATTGTTGGAGGTTTAAGTGGCAATAAAAAAATGAAAGTGAGGAGTGATTTAATGATAGAAGTATAAATAGATCTTTTTAAAAAATTGGAGATTGCTCCAGCAGTTCATGTGTAGGCAAAATTAAAAATATCCATGGTGTTTGCAAGGGGGGAAAATGTACCATGTCCAGCTGACATGGGGCTAGGGATTTAGTGGGAGTTGGCAGGCAAAAGCAGCAGCCCTTTTAAGAAAGAAATGTAGGAGTTATAGTCTGTGGGGCTGGGGGTCACTATGTCTCACTCACTATTCTGGTACTAAAAAGTCACTTCTGTGCTCTACAAAACTACATCATGTCCATATTGAATATTATTAAATACAATGGAAGACTCTCTTTGGAGAGAAATCAGAGATACTACATTAATATGTATACATACACATATATATAAACACAGGTAGTATCGTTACTGCTAGAGTCTCTCAATTTGAGGAAAGACAGCAGTGGCTGTGTGCACTAGTGAGAGATACATTCATTTAGAAGATGTATATTTTAAGCTACAGTGAAGGCCTGTCAAAACTGAGGCATAATAGCTTGTGTTCTCAACAAGAATATCTCATCACTTAGATCAGAACCATTTAGTCTGGAAAAGACCTTTAAGAACTCTAAGTCCAACCAGGCTCTGCCAAGTCCAGCACTAATCCATGTCCCCAAGTGCCACATCTGTGTGTCTTTTAAATCCCTCCAAGAGTGGTGACTCCACCACTTTCCTGGGCAGCCTGTTCCAGTGCTTGACAGCCCTTCCAGTGAAGGAATTTCTCCTAATATTCAGTCTAAACATCCCCTGAAGCAACTAGAGGCCATTTCCTCTTCTGTTGCTTGTTACTTGGGAGAAGAGACCGACCCCCACCTGGCTACAACCTCCTTTCAGGCAGTTGTACAGTGATAAGGTCCCCCTTGAGCCTCTTTTTCTCCAGGATAAACACCCCCAGCTCCCTCAGCTGCTCCTCATCAGCCTTGTGCTCCAGACCCTTCCTCAGCTCTGCTCCCTTCTCTGGACATGCTCCAGCCCTTCGATGTCCTCCTTGTCACTAGGGGCTCAAAACTGAACACAGGATTTAAGGTGTGGCCTCACCAGCACAGGGGCACGGTCACTGCCCTGGTCCTGCTGCCACACCATGGCTGGTACAGGCCAGGTGCCATTGGCCTTCTTGGTCACCTGGGCACAGCTGGCTCCTGTTCAGCTGCTCTCTACTGGCACCCCCAGGTCCTTTCCCTCTGGGCACCTTCCAGCCCCTCTGCCCCAACCCTGGGGCACTGTGCAGGATCCGACCTTTCGCCCTGCTGAGCCTTACACAACTGGCCTTGGCCCATCAATCCAGCCTGTCCAGGTGCCTCTGCAGAGCCTTCTTGCCCTCCCAGCCAGCCTGGTGTCACATGCAAACTGACTGAGTGTGCTCTTGATCCCCTCATCCAGATAATTGATAGAGATAATAAACAGGACTGGTCCAAACAGAATTTGTCACAATTAGCTGTAAAATTTCATCCACTGCTTCGGTTTGTCAGCTGGACTGAGTTTCTACTGCTTCTGAGTCACTTGGGATGGATTTTATGTAGATGGGACGAGACGCATGAGGGGTAAATGTTTGCAGACAATTTCACAGCTGCTGTGAAATTAGATATTCAATTATATTATCTGCTGGGTTTCATTATTCAGAAAGATATCTAGAGGTTTTGTAACCATCCTTTTCTAAATAATTTAACTGATTTTAGGACTGTTGTTGGCTGTGTGAAATTCCAGCTAAGTGCTCATCCCTGGGCCAGCTTCAGGCAAGCAGCTTGCGCAGTGACATCTTGACTCTTTGCCATTGCCTTAGATACCTGTTTCCTGCCCTGTCACTGGGGCATGGGTGATTTCAGTGCTCAAATACAGCCCTAAAATGGCATATGGAGTTGGGCAGGAATCCTGAGAAATATGAGCCTGAATTAAGAGAACAGCTCAGCACTGGACTAGGCTGGGAATGGGGATCTTTGAGCACCTGCCTGGCTCCCACTGGACTACTTTTGGCTCTAGGTGAGATACCAGAATATTATTGTGTCAGTAAAGAATGACTACTGTGGTGTTGTTTCTTTTTGTAAAGGGAAATGCAATCACTTCTTCATTTGACTTATTTCTAATAACAAGCTGGTTGAATCAGGTGAAATGAAGGCATTGTGTTTTAGGCCCCCCTATTCTGTTCACAGTGTGGAGGGTGTGAGTCGAAAGGGAAAGGTAACACCAGTAAGGTCTGCAAAGAGGATGGTACACAGTGATTGCTCTGAGGGCTCCCTGGTCACGGGGTTTATGTGCTCAGTCAGACCAGAGCTCTGCAGTCACTTGTGCTGGTAGCACCATCACCACTGGCTTGGCCTGCGGGATGCAGTTCTGCCACAGAGTCCTTTGCAGTGCACAGCAGTGCTTGGGAAAGTCTGTGGCTTTGGTAGCCAGCCAAGCCCTGGTCAGCCCTCACTTGATGTTTATTTTTGGGTATTTTCTTGGAATAAAATGTGCTTGGCAGTCTAGTGATAGGAAATGGGGACTAAGGAGTCTGAAGGAAAGACTGAAACATAGAAGCATCACTGTTCCTGTCTTTCCTTGTTTCCACATCTGTCCCATTAGCTGTACCTGGCTACTTCCAGATTGAGGGGACGCCTGGAGCATCCATGACCAGATGGCTCACTGTTGTAGGACTCCAGCAAAGCTGAGTGCAGGAAAAGCTAAAAAATACCAAGCAGGTATTTGCAGTGATGAAGTGAAAAAATGCATTTATTGATTACTTTTTAAGGTGAATCAACCCTAAAAAGAAGAGCCAAAAAGACTCTTTTTATTATAACATTATTAAGACTTAACTTGGCAAACTGCCATTATAGCAATTACTGTACTTTGGTGTTCTCAGGGCTGCCTATGAGACAGGGTTAAGAGGTGAAACCATTTGTTATTTGCTCTACTATCCAAATATAAATTATATGTCCTGTAACATTTGGTAAGGCTAGACTTTTCAGAGAAATCAGAAGCTCAATTATTCGTGTTCTATATTAACATCAGTATTTCATGGTTAAGAGGCATTTATGTTAGCCTGGTGAGATTTCTAAGCCTCCTTTATTTTGTGTTGTTTTTAGGAAAAGACTTTAACTCTGGAAACAGACCAATAGACTGATGCATGGTCTTAATTCATGTGAAGTTGTTCTGCTCAGCTGGAGCTTTAAAACAAGATGATGGGGCCATGCTGTGCTTGATCCTCATCCTGGTGCAGATCCCTGTTGTGGCTATGGCATGGGACATGGAGCTCTTGAGAGATGATGGGAAGTCTTACTGTTAACTTGTAGGGATGCTGGAGCAGGTCCCGTCCTGGGTGATGTCAACTCAGCTCCTCAGTTTTGAGGATTTTGTGCACACAGCTACAAATTATGTAGGTGCCCAGAGGGAAGCTTCACTGAAATACAGGTCACAGAGCCCAGCAGTCTTACTCACACTTGCCTTGTTCACCTTTGTGCTCTAACCTTGGAGAGTCGCAGGTTGTCACATTTGTTCCCATCTGACAGGTGAGATGGAGTTGGTCGCTCTGCCCATGTACAAAGATGCTTGGACTCATCTTGGCTCTCCTGTGTTTAAATTTATAACCCTGAACTTGAGTACCTACTGTGAGGAGAGATTTAAATACTTGCAGTAGCCTGAATTCCTCTGTGGGTGAGCACCATAATCAAATTTAGATAAAGGGAAAGAGCATTTCAGAAAACCCAGGGGGAATAAAACCTGGTGATTTCTACAGGGGCAAGGTTCATGGAGGTAGGCAGAGAGCTTTCACTGCAGGACTTGTTTTGGTGTTTGATCCCTGCAATAAGCACGTCTTCCCTATGGCAAGCCCTGGTCCTACCACAGTGACATGCTGAGGGGAGAGCTTGTGACACAAGAGGGAGATGCACCAAAACACTTGGTCTCTTCCACTGAAACACTCCAGCATTTCTATTAACGCAAGTGTTTCCCCATTTTGAGCTGCCTTTCTTGTCTGCACTCTCCTCCCTGTTGTATTAAGGAAAAAAGCCCACCAACTGCTTTTTTGCTAATCTGATTATGATCAGGTCACAGCCATTCAAAAAACAAAACAACAAACAACCAAACAAAACAAATCCTCTTTCTGAAATCTTCCCTTTGTGGCATGGTTCAGCTTTGATTTTGATGTTTTATTTGAGCAGCAGAGTTCACACTGCTGTAATCAGAGGCCAGTTGCTACTTCAGTACAAAGCTTGATTCCCAACAGTCTCATAACTTGCCTGTTCAACAAGTAAATAGCTGTTGTCCTGCAAAACTGAGGTATTGTCTTAAAAGTATTCATGCTTTCTCCTCCCTTTTCCTCTCTGTTCACCCCACCCCTTCCTACCACCAAGGCTTCCCCAACACTCTTGCTCAAACTCAAACACACACCAAGCAAGCAAACAGTTGATGTTGGCAAAAGGAATGTACAAGAGGTCACCCTGGTCATGGGTCCTGCCTGCGTCCCCACCACTCCCAACTGGAGCCAGCTATGTCACACAAACTATCATAGTTTTGTGTGACATCATAGAACAAAACTCTTATCTTAAAACCACAAAGGCAACCCTACCCCTTTCCAGCTCTTAGAAGGCTGTTCTAGTGACTCTTAGCTCCCAGTGAAACTTGTCTGCATATGTCAATGCTCAGGGCTTTTTGCACTGTTCTTCATCTTACCCAGCTTTCCCCCTTCTTCAGTGTGGTTATCTTGCTGCTGTACTTCAATAGTTACTATGTCTGTCCTTACTTGTGCCTTGTTAATGCTGGCAGGTTCTGTTTCCAGGTCAGGTAAGGCCAGAAGTATAAAACAGGAGAAATGAAGCTCTTGTGCTCTGCCTCCCTGTGCTGTGGGAAGCTTTTCTTGGAGCAGCATCTTTTCCTGCCTTTGGGAATAGGTGAGGGTACAAAGGGGAATACACACAGCTGGAAATGTTTCTGCTGTTTCTGATCTGTAGAGCTGTCCCATGCACATTTCACTCGGTGTTAAAAGCGTCAGTGGCATCTAAACTATTTATGGCAAGTGGAAAAACAATTCAAATTTGAATATTGCTCTAGGACTGAAGATGGCTCCTATCTTTTTGGGCCTCTTCCTGCTGTAAGAGCTGCAGGCTCCTCAAAGGGTTGGAGAAGAACCTTCCAGTGTGCTTTGACTGACTTTTCAGTGATGCTCCTCAATGCTCTGCATCATTCATGCTTCTAACACTCTGCAGCGTCAGAAATGGCACTAAACATTAAACAGAATCATTGGAATGTGTATACAAGTTTGCCCTGGCTGCACACTTCACACCTGTAAGTTTGGTTAAATTAGATGCTTCAAAAAAGGAAAAGATTTCTTCTGCCAGTTTAATTGAAATGTCTAATAAGTCAAATAACTTTTTTTAAAAGTATGCTTATTTCTGCTGGTGTCCCTGGGGGTATATCTGTATGCAATACTGACTGACTACAGCAGTGCACTCTGGAGAATCTGCACTTTTTTGTCAATTTTCTATTCATTAGCTGCTGCTGCTAACAACACTTTCTTCACATCTTTGACTTGAGTCACTACATTCTATTATTTGAAATAGAGATTGATTCTTGATGTGTTCTTGCAGCAATATCCAGTATCATTAGGCTTGAACTTAGCTACAAGTCTTGGTCTCTGTTCCATTGCTAGCACTAATTGATGTCAGTTTTAATTTTGTGAATCCCTGACTACTTGGATGTGTTTGTATATATACAAATATAAAGAAAGCCTGTCTAAAACATCATGTCACTGGTGTTCGTGGGAAGCACTGGGATCTCCTGTGAAGCATCTTAATTAGTTTTGCCTTTCATGTTGACATCCAAAATTCTAGGCTTGAGTTATGTATCAGATTTTTTCTCCCTTGTTTGTCAAAACAGAACAACTTCTTTAGAGCAGAACATAATGCAAATACTAATTAAAACTGACAAGTCAAATTCATGTCACCTATTTTTAAGCGGAAGAAAAAAACTGACTAAGAAAAATCTATTCTGCCCTTGTTGGAGTTGACTGAAACGTGATTATTGAAATCTATGAGCACAGAATGAAGCTCCGTGTTCTGCTTTTGCTGTTTCTTGAGGCAGGATCAGCCATCCATGACTTGAGAGAGCAGAGCTGTTGCCCATGGGGGCAGGACAGCAATCCCAGCTCCCAGCTTGCTCGCAAAGCTGTTGTGCTGCACTTGCTGAGAGCTGGCTTGGTGCTCTCTGCTGGCAGATGGGCTTTGGCCAGATGTGATCCCACAAGCTGATCTCTACAGATTGCAGATGTGAGTGTTGAGACTGGTACTCATCAGCCCTGTCTCTCCGAAGTGCTCTAGCGACTGCTGAGAACGAGCTCCTTGGTTTGAGCCTGGCAGTTTGTGTTGTGCAGGAGGGTGGCCCATGCCAGCACAGGCAGGGTGGTGAAAGCAGTCTCGTTCAGCTGCTGTTTGGCAGGGGGAGAGGACAGGTGCTGCCCACAGAGAAGTGGCTGTTGTCACAGCTGACAGGAGCGTGGGAGCTCTCTTTGTGTAGCAGGGAGTTTGGATGGCTGATAATTACTTCTTTCCCTCCCTCCCTGGGAGGCAGAAGGTGTTACAGGCACCTAATTATCATGAAAACCTAAGGAGTTTTTTGGTTTAGATCTGGTTTTCTTCCAACACAGAGCACTGCATCATTTCCAGGGCATCCTGGTGGTGTGCTGATGGTGTTCTGCTGCGGAATAGCCCAATAAGAAGTAAATACCCACACTTACTTGGTGAGGTGCATTTTCTTGATGGCGAGACAGGTAGATGCTAAGAACAAAAATATTTCCTACGTGGATAGACATCTCGTGTTCAGTGCAACCCTAGTATGCATAAACCTTTATAAAAATAGAGATATTAGATATATTCTGATCATGTCTTAAAAGAACATTCGTGGTATGATGATCAGTGCCTTGCATTCCCCTTCAGTCTGTATGCAGCTGCTAATGATAGCTACTATTTATATGGGGTTTTTTTTCCCATCTTGTGAAGATTCTCCTACTGCTTTCCAAAAGCCTGGTGTTCTCTCTCATGGCCTTACTCTTTTAACCACCCCAGGGACTCATCACTCTGTTAGTGCACCTTCAGTGCTCAGCACGTTGCTGAGTGTTGGAACCATCCTTAGGCCAGTGGGGTTTTTTCTTATTCTACTCCCATCCCTGTTTGCTTGGGAAGTAAAGGCTGCTAGGGAAGAAAGCCATTGCATTTTATTTCTTCCAAATCAAATCTTGTTTTTTCATTGGCATGATGGAGTATTACCCAAGAAATACCTATTTTTCATAATTGGCTTTTTTTATGGCTTAAAAAAACCTGCCACCCCTTCTTTCCTCCTGAACCCTTGTAGCTTATTGTGCTGGTTGAATGGGTTGACTGTCTGAAGCTTGAGAATGAATTTGGACAAATATCTGAGTGTCTTTTTAACTAGAATTTGTACTTCTTGTCAAACTTTCAGACTAAAACTCTTGTAAACAAGCCTTCCAGAGCTGCACTTGCTGAGGGCTGGTTTGGTGCTATCTGCTGGCAGATGGGCTTTGGCCAACAAAACACTTGAGAGAGGCTCCATGACTCTCCGGGGAAGCAGGCTGGTGTAATCCATTTCCATGGATGGCACTCAGAGGGCAATAAGGAGGCAATCTGCTGAAGGCAAATAATGGCTCCCATTTGTTTTGATGTCTGGGCTTCTGTGGGGTGAATGCAGCATCTGTGTTTTTCACATGAGGAATGAAGGTCAGATGCAGGGCTGGGCTGGTGCCAGTTGCAGTTTCTAGAGTTTAGGTCTGGAACATGAAATGAGCTGCAGTGAGGCGTGTGGAAAATCAGATGTCCCAAAAGGCAAAGTGGTGATCAGTAACCCGAGTAAAGTGAGACCACAGGAGATATTTGGGACACTGTGATCTGCAATCCTCTCTCTGTATAAGGCAACCACCCACTCTGGAGCTGCAGGAGAAGCTCTCTGCCTGGGACATGAGGCCTGTCTGGTTGTGCAGCAGCCACCCAGCTCAGATCTAGCAGTCACTGCTGTTCCCACCACCTCAGCCACCTGAGCAGGACACTGTCAGGGCTGTGAAAAAGCAGATGTGAAGCACCTGATGTCAGCCAGCATGAATCCACATCTTGCCTCTTGAGATGCAGCAGTGAAATTCAGGAAGAGGTGGGCAGGTGTTTAATGACACCTCCTTTAGAGCATGGCAGTGATGCTGCAACTGAGCTTCATGGGGCAAGATATGGTGGTAAGAGGCCCTGGGAAGCAGGAGGAAGAGCAAATGGCTCTGAGATCTGGAACATACATCAACAAATCAATGGCTCTGTAAGGACTTTCCCAATGGTTTGTGCTCATAACAGACAAACTGCCCCAGCAGCAGCAGGAGAATGGAATATTGAATACAAAGCTAAGGAGAAAGAAACATCTGCTGCAAATGTAGTCCTTGTGACCCTTAGGGAGCTGATTTGCTCCTAAGTGAAGCCCCATGTGACTTGGACCCATCTCCAGGGAACCACTGTAGTACAAGTGTACCAGACTTTATGCCACTGATCACCAAAGGATTGGTGACATGAGCTGCAGTAACTGGTAAAGACCTGATCTTTATTTACTGGAATAAGGTGACAGTGCAGCCATGCTTCTTTACAATTTTGGAATAGGTGAGCACAGAGATGAGGGAGTTGTCTGGGCACTTCCAACTTCCATTCCATACTTTCCATTTCAGCAATGGGAAATAAAAGCTTTTCATTGTTTGACAGCAGTTATGAGTGTGATGTGAGCCCGTGTTACTCCAACAATTAATATCACGTTAAAACCAATAGGCAAGAAACCTGTTTTAAATAGGAGTGAAATCTCAGGTGAAAGTTATTGTGACAAAAACTTTGTCCTTTCAGCACCATCTGGATTCCCACACGTGACACAGGGCTGCGCTCTCTGGCCCGAGCAAGCGAGTCATGAGTGGAGCCGCTGGCAAGGACGGGCATAGGATCGATGGAGGGAGACGGTGCTGTGTCAGAGGCAGGGCAGGCTGGGCTCTAGCTGCTTTCCCCACAGCCTGTGCGTCCCTTCTTGTCGCTGGACCGCTTGACCGCCCGGAAGCCAAGCAGGCGACTTGCGCTGAGCGCCCTGGCCTGTGCAGGACAGTCGGCAGCTTCAGAGCCGGAGTACAGCAGCCTGCTCTGTGCCTCCTGCAAGGAGCTGGCAGCAGCCGATGGCAATTGTAGCAAACGGCGGGAACAAAGGCGAGAGAGGGACTCAATGTAGCAGCAATCCAAGTCTTTATTCCCTGACGCAGGTGCCGGAGGAACACGAAGGCAAGGACGAGGCACGACAAAGAGCGCAGAATAACAGTTCCAGTACCTTTTATACAGGGGTGGAGAAGGGCGGTACACAGGGGTGCACCAGTTAGGAAGTGACAAGGGGTGACAGATAACCAATCAAGGGGATGAGAAGGAGGGACCAATTCAAACTAACGAATGGGAAACATAGGAGATCCGAACTTTCTAGACGTTAATTGGCTATGCAACAGGGAAATGAATAAACATAAAAGGGAAGACCAATGAGTAACCAAGGAATGAAGATGTTTCTAGATAGGGGGAGGAACAGCTCTATGGAGTGGCATCCAGGAGGGTGTGGCTCACACTTCGGTGCCTCCCACGGCACCATCCTCAGATCCGCCCTCCGACCCACTGTCCTGGGCAGGGAAATCCACCCACTGGATGCCCTCGTTTATTCTCAACCCAAAGGTGGGCTGCACCACCGCAACACCTTCTCACAGCCCAGCCACCACCTATGGGGAGCTGAATGCTTTTGCACCACAAACACCTAATGGGAAGCCTGGATGTTATCGCAGCAATGGCTTGGCTGCTGCAGATTGCTGTGAGCCCGCAGCTCTCCCCAGGGCTGCGGCATTTCCTGGAGAACAACTGGGTAAATCACTTTGCAGGGAGAGGGGAGTTCTAGTGCAAAGAGGGCAGAGCATAGGCTGCCATGGCCCAGGTGCCTTTAGCTCCCTGAGTGCTGGACCTGGTGCCTGTTTTATCCCGACACAATTTTTTTTCCAGTCTCGTAGCCCATCGGGGTAGTGCAATCCAGCTGACAAGTCACACTGGGATGCAGATAGATATGTCTGAAGCTGCAGTTACTGAGTGCTTTATTCTGAATGAGTCCTGGCAAGCAGCCCATGCGCTGTAACTTGGCCAGCTAACAGCATGCTCAGTGTGTGTGAGCTGGCTGGTTTAAGCCTCAGCAAAAGCAACTGGGAGATGTTCCTAAGACACACATAGGAGAAACTGTCCTTTTCCCATGGAATTCCAGCTAAGAGCATCATTCTTTGGCTCAGTTTCCTAACATATGAAATTCTGAAATGTTGTCATTGGTATCTCAAGATCATCTGAGAGTAGCTCAGCCCACCTATTGTCAGCCCTCCATTTTTGCCAAAGTAGTACCAGCACCTTGGTGAAGATTTTGTTTCGTGACTGGGTGAAGCAGGGAATTCAGATGCAGAAAAGATCTGTTCCAACATCTGTCCAGCATGCCAGTCACACAAAGCAGATGGAAATCACATAGCTTATTTAACTGCACTGAGTAAAGTGTAGTTAAACTGCCAAAATATATGTCTGGCCTTGCACTTCATGCAGTTTTTAGAAGTTACTATTTCTGCTGCTGTTGTATTTGATTACTAGAGGTAGTGAAGCAAAGATTGTCAAAGATTATTAAAACAGAAAATGTTGCAGGTTTAGATAATTTGCCAGTAGTACTGGAGATATGAGACTACTGAAATGCTGCTGTTTTAAATAATCGTTTCATAACCAGCTTAGCACATGTAGCCTTGCTAATAGCCAAGATACTAAAAATTTTGTATAGTGATGTCTTCTTAGAGGTGGGGGGTGTAGTTACACTGTGGGTTGGATGCTGGTATTTTCTAACTACTGTTCAATTACAAATTTTCTGATTCTCTCTTAACACTGGTTGTGGCTTTTCTTGCTCTCTGGTGTTTCACCTGGCAGAAACCTCCAGCTTTCTTTCCTCAACAGCTCAAGTAATGTTCAAAGTAGAGTATTGTTAATAGTGACACCAAGGATATGTCTTTCTGAAGGCAAATACTGAAAAATTCAAGACTAGAACACCCAAGTAGAGACCAGCAATATTTGAACATAAACTCTGGCATCCGTTTAGATTGTGGTTTTATTGCTGATGATCTCTCAGCATTGCCAGATGGGGAGTCTCTGAGGGTAGTTTTTCTATTACTCAAGATGAAGTAAGGGACAGAATTGTCTGGAAATTGAGAGCTTAAATCTTTAACACTGGTTCATGCACTGTTTTTTGAAGTGAGAGGCATTTAATATCTTACTTTTTGCTCATTTGTACAAGTGCTACACAGGTGAAATCCAACTTTTGTCTGCTAAACTGAGAAAGCTTCTTTAGCAACCAGTGTTGGCAGCTGCTGAGGCCCTCAGTGAACTACAGCAGAAGCTGCTGTAGTCTAAGAAACAGCACCTTGGAGCTGTTCAGCACCTGGGAGCTCCTTCCATGTGCTTCTCGGGCCAGCTGAGAAATCCTAATGACTTGACCTCAGTATGGTTTTTAAAGACTTCTGGATCAGGATCAAGGGTGGGTGTTGTTTTGCCCTCAAAATGCCTGAATTACGTCAATGACTTAGATTTAGTTGAAAAGTTAGGAAGGAAATAGAGCAGTAGCAAGGGGGAAGGCAGCTGAAAAATAAAGATATGGCTCAGGGTCAGTGAGATGTAGAAATAATCAACATAATATTTTTTGAGATTACTATTAATGCTAGAAAGCTGTGTCTAAATGAAGACTACATTGACCCATGATGCTTAACCCCTGAATCACTCAGTAAATCAGGACAGTGTGTTTGCTGACGTGCTGCACAGCTAGGTCAGGGATACATGACTTAGAAAGGGTGGCCTAAAGGCTGCCTCATGCTCAAGTTGGGCACAGCAGAGAAGGATCATGCCCTAATGATACAAAAATGAGGTTAACGTAAATCAAGTCACATATTTTGTTGTTCTGTTGTTTGGGTTTTTTTTTCCCTTGGCTCTTCTATGAGGAATTTAAACATCAGGAAGTGGCTTGGTTTATCTTAAGGAAATTCTCAGCACAGACAGACATTTCTATTGCAGGGGACATAATTGTCATTTCAGCCAGCTCTGCATTTGAATGTCACAAACATGCAGAACCTTTCTCCACTTCCTGGAACTTGCAGGATCTCTCTCTGCAGAGTACACATGACCTGTGCCTCAGAGAGGGTTTGTGTAGACTAAACTCTTCTAAAACAATAAAAGGAGCAGAACTTGTGACATGAATGGTTTGTAGTATGCATCCACTGCATGTTTGCAGTTAAGGGTCAGACTTGGAAGGAATTGCTTGACTGGATTAATGAGGCTAAAATAATCTTTTAGTCACAGTTCAAAATTCTGGACAAACTTTCTTCAAATTAATTCTCTGTAGCTTCTCCACCACAAGGGGTTGGGAGCTCAGAGTGGCCTGGTCTGCCAGTCTGTTCCTTAAAAATTATCAAAGACCTGTAATCAAACCCTTGATTCAATTTCCTTCCATTTGGCGCTACTGGTTCTATCCCTGGGCTCAACCAGGGACCAGCAGTGATGGAGATGGAGATTAGTGGTGATCAATCTAATTTACTGGTTGGTACATTTCCAGTGAACTCAAATGGACTGTAGTTAATCTAGTTTTCAACTATGCTTGTGTTGTGAGCGCAAGTTAAAATTTGCTTTATATCCCTCTTACCAGATGGCCTTACAGCTAAAAGTATTGGAGTGGGAGGAAAGAGATCTGGCATTAGTTTGTAGCTTTTCTACAGCTTTTCTATCTCATCCTGGCATGACTCTGTGAGGAATTCTCCCCAACACAGTGACTTAAGAGCTTTTTTTTTTCTTTCTTTCTTTTTCACATTTTTTTTAGTAAGAGGAGCACACACAGTTACCACAGCTTGCCTTGCATGAAGTCATAGAGTCACAGAAGGGTTGGAAAGGACCTTAAAGATCATCTTGTTCCAACCCTCCTGCTGTGGGCAGGGATGCCTTGCCCTAGAGCAGGTTGCTCAAAGCCTCCTCCACCCTCACCTGGAACACTTTCCGGAATGGGGCATCCACAGCTTCTCTGGACAACCTGTGCCAGGGCCTCAACACCCTCGCAGGGAAGAATTTCTTCCTAATATCTAATCTGAGGCTTCCCTCTGTCAGTTTGAAGTCATTTTCCCCTGTACTGTCACTCCCTGGTCTTGTCCAAAGCCCCTCTCCAGCCCTCTTGTAGCCCCTTTAGGCACTGGAAGTTGCTCTAAGGTGTCCCTGGAGCCTTCTCTTCTGAGATGTGTGGCACCACTCCATGTGTGCAGCTCAGGGTGTCCCTCTAGTTGTAAGGGGGAGTTTGCACTTTCTTTTGTGTTTGATTCTGCATCAGGTAAGTTTTCTCATAGTGCTAGTAGGTGACATTTTTTATTATTTTATTATTATTCCTATTTTTTTTCTTATTACCTATATTCTCAGATAAACCTAGAATTGACCTAGATCACCTCTGATGATCAGGATGCTACCAAGTTCTGTGCCTCACTGACTGTGTAATAGACCACACAAAACTGATTAAAATGCAAATAGCAATGAAGGTTGTACAGGTGAGGAAATGCTGATGTGTGTCACTAGTAAAGGTGGACATAGGATGATTTTCTTGCCCTTCTTTTTTTCTCTGCTGCTGTTTACTTTCTGTCTTTCAAAAGGCAAACGACCAGAAATGAGGTACTGAAAGGATGTTTCACTTAATTTTTTTTTTACCCCAAGCTTTCATGTGGATGTCCAGATTAAGTCTCTAGTATGTATAAATTATATTTATAAAAAATTCTTCCCTGATGAAATGAGGCTAATTCAGATTCTTTGAGTTTTAGGACTCATTTAAATGCATAAACCCAGGTGTGTTCATTATTTTTTTTAAGAACCCCTTTTAATCTTCAGAAGGAAGTATGTTCAGTAATTGTTGTTTGATGCAAAAATATTCCTACTTCTCCCTCATTAGAGCTTACCTTTCCCATTTGCAAAATTCCAGGGCTGTAAACCCCTCTCTCACTTGAACACATAATTTGTGGAAAAAATGAAAGGGCAGAGAGGGGAGAGGAGCATCCCAGGGTTGGTGGGCACACACAGGCTTGAGGTGGAGTATGGTACAACAACACCTGCGGGGTGCAGGTGAGCCCAGGGAATGGCAAAAGTGAGGAAGAGCAGCAAAACTGAAAATACGCAAGATAGCAGGGGGCTGCCCAGACAGCTTCTGTGCATGTTTGGTGGTTTGGGCTGCAAATCCCTTCCCCTTGTAGGTGCTTGGATGTTCAGGTTGCCCAGAGAGGTGGTGGATGCCCCATCCCTATAAACATTCAGGGTTGGGTTGGGTTGGATGAGACACTGAGCAACCTGATCCAGTTGAAGATGTCCCTGCTCATGGCAGTGAGATTGGACCAGATGACCTTTAAAGGTCCCTTTCAGTCCAAACCATTCTGTGATTCTGTGGTGCTGAGTTAGCTCAGTGGAGGGAGGACGAAATCCTGGAGACTCCAGTAAGGTCACCTCTGAAGCCAGTTCTTCCTGAGGCCTTGCAAAACTTGGCCTTTGTGTCTGGCTTTCCAAAACTGCCAGATGGGAATGAGCACCATGAGAGGCTCTTCATTCCCTTTGTTTAGCAAGCCCCTGTCAAGGGCTGGGATGAGTAAACCACTCCCATGCATTTGTAAAGGTGTTAAAACGACGTGGGGCTTGGCTCCATCTGGTAGCAGATGCCTGCATGTGTGTAAGTACTGCAGAAAGAATAATCTCCTTCTAATGCTGAAAATGGAACGCTATTGGAAGAAAAAGTCATGGAAGTTACTCTTCCTCACCGCAGCCTCACTCCTTCCTCTGTTGCGTGACTGAAGCAGTGAGTCATGCAGCTCCCCGTGCAGTTTAAGCAGGAGAGCCTATGTGATGACATCTGATTATTGTTTTGTTTAAACTTTTTTCTCCTACTGGTTTTCAGCAAGCAAAATGAAGGGTTTGTTTTGATGCGGGGAAGATGTGTCAAGCATGGGGGTGGGGGGAGTGGGCTTGTTTGCCCTCTAACATTTCTCACTGTACAGAAAATACTGTCTTTTCCTCGGAGATGCTTCATGTCATCCTGGGTGTTTTCTAAGAATCACTTGAGATCCACAGAACAACTGGCTTCAGCAGTTTCTGTTTGGAAGGAAGTTCCATCAGGCAGGAGAAATAGGGATTTATGAGCTTCTTTTGGAGCCTGGTTATACTCAGTACCAACTGTGCTTAGTCCAGTAGCAATGCATGAATTATTGTGTTGTGAAAAATCCTTGGTGAATGTCAGTGAAAATCCTTATTCTGTCACACAGCAAGGCATGTAAAAATGAGAAACAACAAAAGATTTGACCTTGGTTTCTCTTTTTCGTAGAATCGTAGAATAGGTAAAGTTGAAAATGCCCTCTAAGGTCACCAAGTCCAACCATTAACCCAGCGCTGCTGTGTTCCCCACTAAATCATGTCCTCAAGTGCCATTTTCCAAATGGACTGCTTGCATGAACAAAAAACCCCCAAACCCACAGCTTTTGTTGCTGGAGTATTGCATAATACCCAACTCCACTTTGTATTAAGTAGCTTGTTGCAATTTAAGGTAGATCTTGTGGTAGACTCCTGATGTAAAGCAGGTCTGGTTTGCTTTAGCTCACACAGATGAAGCTGCAGAAGCCAATGTTCAAGGCCTTCCAGCCCCGTGTTTCGGGGCAGGAGGACAGAGGCTGCAGAATGGGATGTTCTCAAGGAGGAGCTGGCACAAGCTCTCTGTGCAGGGGTGTGGGGGACCAGCCCTGCCTGCCCATCCTTTCCAGGTTGCAGGATGTGTTTGTAGGAAAGCCTCCACTTTTCCTCTGGGCTCTGATGAGGTCCTGTGGAGGGTGGCCACGCTTCCAGGCACGGCTGTTGTGCTCACCCCAGAGCATCCTCTTGGGCAATGTGCATGAACAGCCCACCCTCCATTTCTGGCATTCTATTGCCTTTCTCAAAGTAACAGTTTGGTAATGGCACTGGGTGTGCACATGGATTTTGCTCCAGCTCGCCTCGATGACACTTCGCTTTCAGCTGTTTTGTACATTTTACCTTGTTCTTAACAGTCACCTTATGTAATCCATGAGTTATAAAGAAATACATAATACATGAATTATTCTGCTGTTTTGGGGGTTCAGAGCCAGGTAATGAAAAAGCTGAGAATCATGCAACCATAAATTCTGTTAATCCATGATCAGTATTATTTTAAATATTTAAAAATAAAACTCGACCATATCATTCATCTTAACTGTATCTCATTTGTCATGACTTGGTGCTAGTGTCTTCCTTCTCAGCAGCAAGTCATTACATTTTATTGTTTAGGTTAGAAGGGAGTAATAAAATAAAATCTCTTTTTTCATAAATAACTGGATTGTATCATAAGACTATCAGCCCCGACTTGTTTTATGGCTAACCTTACTGAAAGTCACTGTTTCAAATGGTGGCATGAATTACAGCAGCACCAAAAAAAAAAAAAAATGTCCTGAGGATAGCAAAAATGATGGCATGTAAAATGTTTCTTGAAATTAATTTATTGACATTGTGTCATCTTTCAATAAAATGAAAATCATATATCTAATATAAAAATAATTAGGCAAGACGTGCAAATGATTATGAAATCAAAATCTTGTGTATTTATATTGATATATGGTTGAAAGGATCTGGAAAGTTTAACAAAGATAGTTTATAGTGATGAACTTCAAAGTCTGAACCTTTGCTGAGATTTCCCTTGTGAATTGTATCTGAATGAGAATTTACCACCTGACAGAGATTTTTCACCTGAAAAATCACTTACATGTAACTTTTAGGGCATTCTCTATGCTGAGAAGCCTTCTTTCAGGCTTTTGTTTCTGCATGTAAGCTTTTGGAACTTTTTGATTCATGGAAATGGTATCAGTAACTCCAGCATCCCCTTTTTTCCCTTTGAACCTGTCTCTCCCACTCAGTGCCCACCACCCTGGCCAGGGATTGTGTCCCCGGATGAGCTGCGGTGCTTTCTGGGCTTCTCCCGAGGTCACAGTGAAAGCTAGACCTGGGGATCTGAACCTGAGCCCCATCTCTCCCCACAGATTTCGTATCTCCAGCCTTCACCTTGGAGACCTGGCTGCCCTGGGAGGGATTTCTCCACGACACAGCACCTGTGTCTGGATGGGCTCTGCACCCAGCGCAGTCGCCTGCTCTCCCTGGGGAGCACGAGCCCTTCAGGTTATGGCAAATGTTTCATGTGAACTCAGATGTTTTCCCGCCTGTCTCTCCTCGGGGTCTGCAAATTACCTTCCTCTGATGGATTCCAACATGTTGTACCACATCCAGGCTGACATTTTGATTATGTGTTATTCACACTGTCGAAGAAATTTAACAATTGGAGCAGTTGAAGCTTTTCAGGATATTTTTCCCCAAATAACAATTTTGTATTTTGAACACCAGCCAGATTCTCCATATGGCTAGAATGTACTAGAACAGAAAGACAATTAACATGGCTTAATAAACTTCATGCATGGTTTGCTATTGCAATATCAGAAAGAAAACAAATATAGCCACTAGTTCTCCTTGGAATAGCTCTGTTAAATTACTGTTGTTCTAAATGAGCTCTTTTATGGCTTATGGCTGATACAATTTGCATTGTGATAGGTAAAGCAGCATTCTGTATGTTTAATGCCTTTGGATTTGACACAGGCCTGCTTTGGTCTTGCATAAATCTCCCCGGTGGGAGGGGAAGGCAATAAAATGAGTTTTGGTATGAATCAAAAAGCAATGGATTTGGGGGACACTGGGCCTCTTTTCCAAACTCTACCATGCAGCACAACTTTTGTTGACAGATTTTTAGCCTGTTTCCAGTCTTTGTCTATTTACTTTTCTTGGTTAAATGTTCTATTTTGAGAGCCAGACCTAGCTGGCCAAGCAGTCTGACTTTCCTCTGTGTTTCACCAAATGGTGCTGTAAGTAGGCTGCCCATAGTTACATTTGTGCTGGGGCATTTGGGCTGTCAGCAGGGCATCCTGCTGAGCACTCTGCTGATTGCTCCTGGTTCAGCATCTGAGTCTGGTGTGTGTGGCACTGGGGAAAAAGGTAATCCCCATGTGTCTGAATTGTGTGACTTAAATGAACTTTGCACAGAGGAGCCTGGCACTCAAGTGCTCATGAGAGCTTGTGTTTGGGTTTTAGGCATGCATGATTTAGAGACAGCTTTGTGTGTGTGTGAGATTTGCAGGGCTCAGGGTGTTCTGCTGTATATTATGGCCATGAAGGCACTGTGAGATTCAGGGATAAACTGTGCTCTTGGGACATCACTGACCCCATGGACACGGCCTGCCCATGGTGACAGTGTTCAGATCATGCTCTGGTAGGAAAACCCACTACAGCTGACTCCTTGGATGATGCTGAGTGTGGGCTACACTCAAGGAGCTTCTAGTGGTGAGTCCCACAACAGAGCTGCTGCTGCTGGATCTTGTGCTCCCAAACCACTATTCAGCATCTGGCACTGGGGGACGATGAGCTTGGGCCTTTTTCACCTCAAAGAATGGCAGATATCCCCTTGCTACTGATGCAATCTGTCTTCTGTGTTTTCATGAATGAGAGTACCTATGAAAAATGTTTATTTACAGGCCACTGGTTTGGAGACACTTGATGTTTTAATTAACTTTGAGGGGTTATGGTCAGAACAGTTCACACAGCTATTCCCCAGTCTGATCTGAACCTCTCTGGATTCAGAGCACATCCACCCTAATGCCTTCGGAACACATGAGTGAGCTGGGATTACCGATGTGCATAGGATGAATGTTTCTATTACCCCATCATCGTTATCATCACCATTTTACTCCGTGCTAGGGAAGTGGCAGTGTGGCTGTAATTAGTATTGATTGCGCAGGACGGCAGGAGCGATCGGGAAGGTGTTACATGAGAGGGGCAGGCTGTGGCTCCCTTACATTACTGCTGCTGGCAGTCTGTGAGAGCAGTGCTATTTGCATTTGTATATTAAAAAAAAAAAAAAAAGGAGGAAAATGCTGCTAGAAAGCAATCTTCCCTGGGAACACGTTTTCCTAGCACTCTGGGCTTAGGAGTTCACAGTTCAGCTCTGGCGGGATGTGAGTCTCTGGGCTGCCACCCACGCCATGGGCTTAGGAGTATTTCTCTGCTGATTTCTGTTCTACAAAGGAAAATACTGCAAGTGGGAAAATATCTCAGTCAATACAGTAAGTATGTAAGGTTTCTTACCTCACCATGGTGAAGCCTCTCCCGGGCTGGTTTTCTTGGGCAGGAGATCTGCACCATTTCCATGCTGTGCCTGCTCATATCCCTTACACTGTGAGATGTCTGGTAGCTTTTCCCTGCAACACTTGTATCCTGCTGTTTCATGATGCCTTTGGTAGATTCACTCCTACCGCCAGTGTTCATTAAGAGAAGTAACAATAGCAAAATATTTTCTTTTCCTGCAGCATACTGTAGCAAGCTGGCACCCCAGGTCTGCAAAGTCTCGGCTTAACTGCTCGCCCCTTTGCAGCTGACACCATGCTCTTGGAAATACTGCTTTGGCACCAAAAAAATGCCATGTTTGCCCCATGGACAAACCTGTAGAGAGAGTCCAGAGCTCTCAAGCTCTGTCTCTGGGCCTCGGCCTCAATGAGTCATTTAGAGATGTCTGGCTTCATGCAAAAGCAAAGAGCAAGCAGAGCTGTGGGGAGGAGAGGCCCAGCCAGTAAAGCTTGTAGAGGTCCTTGTGATAATGCTGGGCTGAAATCTGCCTTCACTGCCTTGGCACTGCTCAGCAGGAGCTGCGGGATGGAATCGAAGCTGGTACAAACCAGAGCAAAGTGCGGCTGGGTGTGTGTCGGCTGCCTCTGCGAGCCACAAACCTGCTCGAGTGAGAGCAGCCGAGATGAATGGCATGTCTGAACACAGAGTATAAATAATTGTATGGCAAGCTTAGTGCTCCCATGCCAGCGTGTATAAATATTCATATTATTCCATGAATCTGTCATTATGCGCAAGTGCTTCATCTTTCCAACTTTACTCCTGCCAAAAGTCCTCACTCATGGAAACACTCTCACTGGAGGCAATCAGATGATTGATGTGAGTAAAGGGCTGGGGGAGCTCTTCTAACAGCCTGATTTACAGCAGTATTTCATTCCTAATTTCTGCACACTGGGAAACAAAACCCAAACAAAAACTCAGCTGTTTTTGAGAGACTTTCTCACTGTTGGGTTCTTACTTCGTGAGGACTGAATGAAACCACAGAGCTTTTCCCCAGTCACTAATTGTCTGCATCCGCTTATTATTATCAGTGATGCTGGTGAGGTAATTGTTGGGGGCTGAATCGTCTCCTGAGCTGCTGCTTTCCATAGTCTCAGCCAGGCTTCTGGCATGGCTCATAGCCCACAGGAGTGGCTCCCCTGTTATGGGTTTTTATAGTTGTTAGTGCAGGGCAAAATAGCTGGAAGTGATGAAAGAGCAGAGCGTGCTCTGAACTCTGATATCTCAGGAGCATTTATATGATCAAGAATCCTAAACTTCTATCACTGAAGTTTTAGTGTGGCTGTATGGGATCCAGTCAGTCCCTTGCAGGTAGACCTGAGCACACAAGGGGGAAAGCTGAGATTTTGAGGAGAAAAATCAACCACCACCTCAGGACTGCCCTTGAGGCCAGCAGAGCTGGGGAAGCCTGAAGCAGCTGCAGCCTGCACAGCGCTCCTGGCACAGTCCAGGACTGCCATTCCACACAGCCAGGAGTTTATGCCATGCACTGATCACATCAAGCCCTGTTTGCCTCAGGAGCTGGCCAGGAGTGTGTGATGGTCCTCGGGACCGCCGGCTCCTGTCTCATCTCCCTGATATCAGCCTGTCTGGGGGCTCCTCTTTTGGAGTTCAGCACTGCTGGAGCAGCTGCAGTTCCTGTTCTTGTCTTGGCTCCCGTGGTTACTGGGGGGATTTAGGAGCTGCCTTGGCTCAGCAGTGGGGCACGAGGAGCCACTAGAAGGAATAATTGCAATATCTGTATTTTGTTCCTGGTGCCCTTTGTATACAAGTTACTTGAGGCCAGCCAGCTTTTTCTTCTCTTTCAGCCCTGCTAGGTAGAAATACAGGTGACTCTGGGCATATCCTGTACTAAGCTCCTAATGCTCCCTGCATTAAACTGGGTGGTGTTACCCACCACAGCAGGTTCAGAGCCCTAATGCTCACAGCAAGCCAGGGAAAATGAACAACAAAAAGTGATACCCATTCCAACAAAATTATCATCTCCATAATATGACTTTATACAGAAAGATGAATATTACTGAAGTTAATTTTTGGAGTGCTGGTTCCTGCTTTAATTGATCAGCCATGGATGGTAACTAATGAGGTGGTTTAAGTTGTTTTTAACAAGAGGAAGATAATTAAACATGACAAGCCCAAGTTTCCTATTAGACTCCCACCATACAAAAATGGAATGATACAAAACTCTTCCTCCCGCCCCCTCCCACCACCCCAAGATTTCTTTGGTTGTTATTAGCAGTGCTGAAACATGGCAAGTTGGGTCAGCCCTTGCTTGAGCTGCAAGAGCTCTCAGACACTTAGGAGGCTGTGGAAGAAAGAAAGTGCTGTCTGAAAGCTGTTTGGAGGAAGATGAACCTCCTGCCTGTGCTCCTTTCCTTTCCAGTGCTGCAGGAGAGGAAAGTCCTGGGGCACCAGTCATCCATCCCACTGGTTGTGGTGGGACTGTTGTGTCCCTGCTCTGTGACAAGGTGGTTGTATTTTTGTCTTTCTGGGGGGCCCCTGAAATATTTTTTGATCTTAATAACCGTTTTCTGGGTGTGCTCAACTAAGTTCTGGCTCATCTTTCTGGGATGTGGAGGAGAAACTACACAGTGCAATCAGTCTTCTCTTTGTAGGGCCTGAACCCAATCAAGGGAGCCCCTTATGGCTGGGACTGTCAGGCCAGGCTACAGGGTGACCTCTCTAGGATCCACAGGCAGGACATGACCTGGCCAGGGCACCAGGCTGGCTGCCCTTCTTGCAGGACATGTTCCATGCCTAGGAGAGGGCAGAGAGGGTGGTAAATGCAGCCTAGAGGAGGTACAACCAAACTTACAGAGCAGGTGGGAGAACCAGCTCCTGGTGTCCTCTCCTCGCACCCAGCCTGACAAGGTGGGGAATCCAGAGGGAGAGCACAAGGTGTACTTAAAAAATTTCCACATTTATGTACCCAGCAGATTGTAATAGCTGTAATGCTTAAATATGCATTCACTCAAACTGTGTGTGAAATGTCATCTTTATTGGGCAAGCAGGACAGGCAGTGCTTATGCTGCAGCTCTAAGTTTTTGTGTGTTTTGTTCTTTTGGAAAACAACCAAATGTGCTGGGCTGCAAGATGGGGCTATTTGCTTGCAAAATACCTTTTTTGCTATCAAAACTGATTTCAATATTGAACACAGTTGCCCACCACTATTGACAAGTTTGTTTTGTTTTTCTGTATTCCTCTACACATTCTCTTCTTTGAAAAGAACTTGGAAATAGCAGAGGTGGATGGTGCCTACAGCTCCTGCCCAGTTTGGAGCAGAGCAAAGGTTTGCATATTGCAGCAAGTGGCTTCTCTTTGTGGCTGACATAGAGAGGCTGTGGTGGATGCTCTCCCCCAGATCCATCCCTGCCTAGTGAGGAGGCAAGGACCAGACCTTTTGTTCTTTTGCAGAGGATTGTTGCCTCCTGTTGACAGCAGTGCTTGAGTAGACATCTGCCTGCCAACCTGGGCAGGAACAGAACTTGGTCCAGCCGTATTCCAAATGATGGCATGGGAGCATGAGCAGGTGTTACTGCCCATCAGCTGAGGTGCAGCATCTGACTGTCTGTGCGCTCCTGACTGACTGCAAATACCATCTTTGCTGAGTTTGTGTAAACCTTGAGTTGCAGCAGAGACACTGGAATAAATACAGGCTGATACTAGAGAGAGAGGGATCAGCACTTTCCCATATGGCTTTCATGGTCACATGCCTCATCTGTACCATTTCTACGCCTTCTCATGCTTAAATATCGGTGTTGAGTGTAGAAGAGTGTGGATCAAAATGAACACAAATGCTGGTGCCAATTAAAACTCCCATTGGAGATAAAGGGTGTTGGCAGTTCTCCCAAAAGTATCCTTTTCTCTGTTTTCATGGTTGTGTAGGGCTGCTAATTTCCCCGTGATGAGTCACTGAAAGAATTTATAGAGGTAAGAGGGATTTCATGCTCTAAATATAGCCTCAAGTCAGCCCACAAGGAGCAGCCTCAGGAGCTGGCTGCTGAGCTAGTAAATACAACTCAGTGCTGCTCCCAGCTCCTCCTGACTGATGGGGTTTGAAGGGAGGGAATGGGGAGTTAGAGCAGGAAAAGAGTCAGCATGTGTAGGCTGGGGCCACAAGACCTGAGATCACAACACAGTGAGATAAATCACAAGTGCAGATGAAAGTGGGAAACAATGGGAGACCTTTTTTCATAGCCTGTTCCCAGCTCCTCCTTCAAGGAATAGTTAGATTCCAGCTGGCCCCACCTTTCTTGGCAGTAGCTGTTACCTTCTGTAGTTTAGTTTGAAGAAAGGAATAAGGTGATTCCTTACCAGTTAACTCAGTACCTGCCTGGATCTTGGTTTTGCCAATCTGAAACTTTTCCCAAGTGTTTTATTCACAATGATTTCATTGTGGCTGCTTGCTCACATCCCCCACATCGGGATGGGGGAGAGAATTGGAAGGGTAAAAGTGAAAAAACCCCTGGGTTGGGATAAAGGCAGTTTAACAGGTAAAGCAGGCCAAGGAATTCATTCCCCACTTCCCAGGGCAGGCAGGTGCTCAGCATCCCCAGGACAGCAGGGCTTCATCACCTGTGGTGGTGACTTGGGAGCACAAACACCATCACTCCAAACGTCCCCTCTTCCTCCTCCTCCCCAGCTTTATGTGCTGAGCATGGTGCCGTATGGGCTGGGATATCCCCTGGGTCAGCTGGGATCAGCTGTCCTGGCTGTGTCCCCTGCCAGCTCCTTGTGCACCCCCAGCCTCTCGCCGTGGGGTGGGTGAGGAGCAGGAAAGGCCTTGGCTTTGGGGAAGAACTGCTCAGTGATAACAAAACCAGCCCTGAATTACCAACACTGTTCTCAGCACAAATCCAAACCCCAGCCCCATACCAGCTACTATGAAGATAACAAACTCTACCCCAGCCAAAACCAGCACAACAAGACTATAGGTGATCTGAACACTTTTTTGCATTAGCTTTAATGGAATTTTCAAAGTTACCTTGAACTTAGTGCAGGAAAAAATTGGCTGCTTGCTTTATACTATCTGAAATCCATATGACGACTTCAACCAATTTAGAAATCGTTTAGGCAGAACTGGCTGTAAAACAAGCTAGAAATATTTCTGAGTTTAGGCAGACCCTAAAAGTCAATTTATAGGAGCATTTCTCAAAGCAGAAATTATCTACTCGGTAACAACCCCAAAAAATGCACAAAACTTTCTTGCCAATAGGAAAAAATGAAACTGTACATTAAAATAGTACTTTATTCGTCATTAATTCTGCTGCATTTTCATCCCTTCCTTGTGACTATTCCTGCAGGCCAGGGCTGGGCAGAGGCAGCTCCTCTCCCTCCACCTGCATAGCTGAGCTCACTTTCCCACGTAGGAGTGCTGCTGTGATCACGTGAAGTCTGTGAGCCAGAACAGACAATTACACTGCTATTTGCAGCATCAGCTCCCTCCACATCATTTTTGCTGTGCAGCCACGGGAGGGAGGGTGTTTTGAACTGCTTAGTGAGGTACCTGATGTGGGGGACAAAGCCAAACAACTGCTTTTTCCCGTTCTCCTATCCCTGGTGGTGTTAGCTGTGATGTGTGAGCTGTCTACAGTTTGGTGGCACTTATTTTGGTTTTCTTAATCAATTTGCTTACCCTTTGGCTGCTCAACCACGTCCGTCTCGGTGCTATTCTGAAGAGGTTATCTCCGGAATGCTCTTTGTTTGCTGTTACAAGGTCTCTGGGCTCCTGTGCCGTGTCCAGCGTGTGATGCCTGTCCCGGGCCTGTCCCAGGCCTGTCCCCGGCCTGTCCCGGGCCTGTCCCGGGCCTGTTCCCGGCCTGTCCCGGGCCTGTCCCCGGCCTGTGCCCGGCCTGTCCCCGGCCTGTCCCGGGCCTGTTCCCGGCCTGTCCCGGGCCTGTCCCCGGCCTGTCCCCAGCCACCCGGGGTGCAGGGTGTGCTACCGCGGCCCTTCCCCGGGCCAAGTACATCTGCTGGCAGTGCGCCTGGAGGGCGGCTCTGCTGATAACATTGTGGTGTCCATCAAACTAGCATGAATTAGAAGGCTCCTTTCCTAAGTTTTTATCAGTGCTCTTCGGCAGAGTTGCTGGCCAAGGCTAGCACATTCCTTTGTTTTCTCTGAGAGCTCAGATAAGACGCTTTTTATGCTGAAAGGTCCCGAGCTGTGAGCTCTGGTAAGAACAACACTTGCTCTGCTTTCACTGACCCCTTCCCCGAGATGTGGCTTGCTTCAGACCCAAGGCTGAGCCTGCTCCCTGCTTGCAGAGCAAGTGAAACCAAGGATTCCTTAATGTATTTCTTTTCAGATGAAGAAAAGCAGTTCGAATGGGAAAACCCAGCAAACAGTGAACGCAGGGGGCCGAGGGATGCTCCACCTCAATGGTGTATTGTGCTCACTCAGGTTTGTGCCAGGAGACAAACTTGGTGTTGGACCTGTGTCCTGGGGGGCTTTGAGCCTCCAAACTTGCAGCTGAGATGATGTGTTTGAATTTTCAGCCTAATGCTGTGTTTTAGTTACCACTTTAGTTGAGGGTAACACCTGTGTCTTGGTTAAACAAAAGGTAAAGGCGGGAAAAGCATTTTATTCATAAGTTTATTTTTCTGGCAGTCTGGTGTTGGCACAAAGACAGTGATGGAAACATGGGCTGGGATGAGGGGGTAAGTCACCGAGGTTCCTCTTCCAGCAGTGAGGGCAGCCAAAGTCAGCTGAAACCAATGTCAAAGCTCAAAGTGGGAAGGCTGCAAAGTCCTTTCTTCATCACCCACGCTGCTCATTCCTGCCCTGTGACCCCCAGGCTCCCCTGGCACTGGCAGAGGTGTTGGGAGGCTGTGCAGGGGCAGGACTGTGCTAAGAGCCTAATGAAAACCAGCCTGCAGTAAAAAACAGTTTTGATCTAAAGTGACCCTCTGGTTTTCTCAGAGTGCAGGAGGGAAGGACAGGAGCAGAGAGGAACCAGCTCTTTCCTTTAGGTGCTGCTTTATGTCAGCTCAGGCCACTCATGAAACTACGGTGAAGGCAAATGCACGTGGCTGTGTGTTGGAGCTGCCCTGCAGGCTGCCAGCACGGGACAGGGACCAAGGAAATGTGCAAGAAATGTCATCTTTGAGAGGATTAGGGAGGCCTCTGGCAGCCTCTGTGGGTGTGCTGCTAGTGCTCCAGTGTGTGCGTGGGCTGGAAATGTAATCTTTGACCCAGCATTAATGGATTCCCTTGCTGCCTGTGAAGCCTCCAAGTGCCCCACTCGTGATGTGGGCACACAGCAGCACGTGGAGTCCTCAAGCTGGAGGGCTTGAAGGCTGGCCTGTAACTGCAGAGCAGGACCAGGGAGAGCTGCGGTCATACTTGGTGTTTATGGCTGAAAACACAAAAAAGAAGAGGAAATGCATCTCTCTAATTACATCAAAAACGAACTCAGCTTTTCATGACATCCTTGCAATGTTAAACTGGGTACACAAATTTCTAGGAGTGATGGTTTTATTTTAAGGACAATTTAGAGCAAGAGAAAGAAAAGGTTAAATCCCTTGAATTCGGGAAAACTGACAGGGAACCTGCTTTGCTTTTAGCACATCCCAGCTTCAGTTTACTCAGTTTTCTATGTATGGGGTTTGGGGAGTCTAATCAGAGTGTAGATCATAAAAGCATAGGTCATGGTTATCATCCTTCCATGAGAGGACTCTTCCCACCCTCTGTGGGCTTTGCTGTGTTCCACAAATACTGCGCTAGGCTGTGTTTGCTCTTAGTGTGGAATAACTTGTTGCTTCCTGGGAAATCAAAGAGCTGTTGTGCTGCCATGAAAGCACAGGACCTGACTGTGTGCAGGGTCAGTGCTCAGGAGCATGGCAGGTCCATGCAAGTCCTTCCAATCAGATTCTTTCCTTTTGTCATCCTGGTCTTGTGTGCTGTGGCTCCAGAAGGCCCGTGCAACCTCCTAGCAGCATTGTCCCAGTCCAACCACGGAGCATCACTGCATCCAGCATGAACTGCAGGCCAGAAGCAGCTTTAGACCTCTACTTTTCCTTTAAAACACTTTATTATTCAATTGCCTTTTAATTCTTATCTCTTAGACTCGAACTGGCTGAAGTTTTGTGCTTGGGTTGGAAGAGGCTTGCTGTGTGCCTGTGGCTTTCACCATCATCCTCCCTTCTCTCCTCCCTGGCTCTCCTTAGCAGAGATCTGGCTCTCCCTGTCACACCCGAACCAAGTGTCAGCTCTCGGGGATGGGCATCCTGAGGGTCGTGCAGGCAATGAGCAAAGCCTGACTGATTGCACAGGCTGCACTTGACTTCCACCTGAAGCTCTGATTTGCCTTCTTAACCTTGCCCTCAGCAGCTCCCTCATCATCTCCTCCAGCTATGCAGGGCCAGAGGAGCCGTGCTGTGATGCCACTCTGACATGCTATTGCTTCTCCTGCCCTCCTGGGAGAGGAGGGAAAACAGGGACAAGGAGGGTCCATTAATTTCACCCAAATGCTCAGTGACAGTCCTGTTACTGCTCCTGCTTTCTCTCCTCTTATTTCCATTTCGTACCAACCTCCTGACATGTTTCCCTTGCAGGGATCAGTGTGGAGGGCTGGATGCTCTCAGATGGATGTTGCAAATCAGTGTGGGGCACTGGTGCATCCCCATTAGGTTGTGCTAACCAATCCTCAACGTGTAAATTCTAAAAACTTTAAAAACTGCAAATAGATCAAGTCAATTACTTTTCCTTTCAAGTTTTCCACCCAGTTTTGCATCCAAGTCCTGAATTAAGTCCACTTTACTGGATTGTATCCAGATAGTGTTGTTATGATGTTGTCATTTTTTCTCTTTAAATCAAATTACTTTAAAACGGTGGCCTGTTGCCTGAACACAAATATTTTGAAGTTACTTTGGAAGATTTTTTTTTTTTGGCAACAACACTTCCTATAGATAATATTTTCTTTTCTCCCAAGTAAAGTCACTTTTATGGCCCACACAAAGTAACTGTAGCAAGTCAGAAAATAAATATTTTCTGTAGTCCAAAGTATAATTAACAAAAAACAAATGAGTGATGGCTGGAATATTTTTGTGCTGATGACTGTGATTTTTTTTTTTTGTTATTGCTCCTGTTGTGTTTAGAAAGCTGCAGCAGTGAGTTACACTGGAAATATTCAAGGTCAGGTTGGATCAGGCTCTGAGCTGTTCTAGTTGAAGATGTCCCTGCTCATTGCAGGGGGGTTGGACTGGAAGATTTAAAGTTCCCTTCCAACCCAAACCATTCTGATTCTGTGATCCACATTGAACTGAGTAAAACACAGGTGGTGCAAGTGACAGTATTTACTTCAGAAATGGAACCAGACTGTTTTCCCAACACTGAAATTTATTTAGGAGCAGATAATTTCAATTTTTTTTCCCTCTAGTTCTTTGGTAAATATATCATAGTGTTTATTCTTGGCTTTATAGTCTGCTCTTTGCGGGGAGACAAAGTATTTAGCAGCAGGTCTCAATTTTAATGTATGAGAGTCAATTCAGCTTAGAAGAATTCTCTTTTGCTAAATGAGTCTGTAATGCTTATTGTCTCCTGAGAAATTTGCTCAAGTAATTTCATTAGTAAAAAATTTCAGGGAGAGCCAAGCTCAGGGAAAAAAAAAAAAAATAATGTGCTTCTGTCTTAGTTTATCACAGTTTGTGTGTCTATATTTTTAAGTCAGATTTTCATGTCTGAAGCCAGTTTTCAAATGTGGGGACTGAGTTTCCCAGGGGTGCCAAGCTAGTACATCCAGCTGCCAAAAACATGTTGGCATTAGGCAGGTCGGGTCTGGGACCCCAAACTGCCTTGGGTGCCAGCCAGGCACCTACCTGCTCTTGAGTATCAGAGCAATATTTCACTAACCAGACAGGTCTTTAAATTGGGTGGGCTGGTTGAGCAGTAGGTCCCTAGTTTTCCTGGAAGCCTCTTGGAGAAGAAGAAAAACCCTGAGCTCCTGGCTTGGCTCTGTGTGGGGTCCCTGGAAGTAGCTGGAACCTTTTCAGTGGTGGCCCTTGGTTACAGGTGCAGTGTGTCACAGCTGGGACCTGGCTCCCCTCAGCAGTAAAACAGCTGTGCTCAAGTGGTCTGTCAGCAGTGGCAGCAGCATCTCTGGAGTTCGGGGGGGCTGGGGAGGAGGGATCCCTCCCTGGGCTGAGGGACTTACCCTGTGCCACCTATGGCTGATCACATCAGCAAGGCAGGGACTGGGTAAGGAGCGTGAAACAGAGGTGATACACTATCAATTGTCATCATTCAATGCAGAGTTAATTAAAAACGTGAAGGGGCTGCCCCTTCATCTTCTCTGCCATGAGAAAGGTTTCACAACCTCTCTTCAATTCACCGTATTTAGTGGTGAATTAAAAATGGAAATGGAAAGAATTTGCAGAGGCTCTCAAGAAGATGAATGATTGTTTGATATGTTAGCTCTCCTCTTTCAGCCATGCTTTCCCTTTTATTGCTACTTACTGCTGGAGTGAGGTAGGTTAGGAAATCCCACAGCTGGGGGGGAGACCTCAGGTGTGGTGTCACGGGCATGCGGACCCTGGGCAGTTGTCACAGCTTTGGGCTTTCAGGTATGCAGCTACAGAGCTGTTTCCTTCCCTCTTTTAATCTGGGTAATTTTCTCAGCTCTCTGTTCTCTGTATACAAAGATATTTTTGGAATTAAGCTCATGAAATGTTTTTTCCTTGGTGATTGATAGATAAGTATCACAAGCTTCCGAGCAAATAAATTCCCCCCTCCCGCTTTCCCTGCTCAGCAGTCACCCAGAGGACTCACGCTGCTGCATTAATCTGTATGCAAGCAATCAGGTTGGTAATCTGTGCCAATAAAGGGATTTATGGTCTCTCAGAGCACAGAGGCTACGCTCAATCTTGCTGACAGCACTAGGGTATGCCCCATTTAGTTGTCGGAAGACAGCAGGGTGTTTTTTCCTTGCTAACTTTAAAGTGATTTCTGTGACCTAAAGGACATGAGTGTGAGAGGATTAAGGACTTTTAAAGCCCTTAGTACAGAATGTTTCAGAGTGCAGAAGGTGTCTCTAACACCTGCATGAAACTAATAAGGATAGTCCTTCATGTCCCTGAAACTAATCTTAAATTATGATCTGATGCCTGTACTTGCTGTGCTTGTCTATCCTCTTTTGATCTCTGCCTGTTATACCTTGCTCTCATGGTTGTCTCTGCCATTCCCAAACCAAACTCTTCATTAGCTGGTTCCCCAGCCTGGTTTCAGTCATGTCCTTCAGCCTTTCAGCTCTCTTTTTTTTTTTAAATTACAATTATTATTTATTTATTTTATTCATTTCATTCCATGACTTGGTCACAAATCTACCAAGAGCCACAGACTGTTTCTGAAGGATGAATGGGAGGTAACTGAGCAAAGCAAGGCTCACATCAGCTGTCCAACCCTTGTTGTGTGGAGGGGTCTGCACTGCTACAGCAAAACTGCTAGGCTGGAAGTATCCAAAGGGCAGCAGCACTTGAGACAGAACATTCTTAGCCTCTGCTTCAGCCACCTATGGTGACTCCTTGTCCAGCTTTGGGCTTAAACAATTCCCTCTATTTCACAGAGAAAGCTCCGCTGCTCAGCCTGGATGTGAAGGGGTTCCTTTAGGCCCTGCAGTGTTTGCTGCTGAGTTGGTTCTCCAAGGAGCCCAGACTCCACTGACATTTGGGATATGGGCAAGGAACCTCTCCTCTTAATGCCATGTCCAAAGATGTGGTTTCTGCTCTTTTGGCTGCCTTGGAAATATAATTTTACCTGAAGTACAAGCTTGCACAGAAACTATTTTATTTCTCCACACTTGTTAAACTGGTATTTAGGCTGTTAAGACTTTGCCTGTAGCTGTTTCAGGTTCTTCATTAGATCTGGGGTGTGACTTTCAGCTATCTGAAAGTGTTGTATGAAGTACTGACCTGCTGAGATTGTTGCACTAAGGCCAGGTTACACCAGTTTATTATTTGGAAGAAACTGGAAAAATTTCTCTATGCTCTCTGTCAGATCTGAGGAGCAGATTGTAGGATGGTCAAGACTGATGAGATGTCCCAGCTCAGTGGGACCAGGAGGACCATCTACATGACATATGTGTCACTGGGGGCAGCTTCCATCAGCAGTGGACTTAGTACAGTGTGGAGGGACATTGCATCTTGCAAATCTAAATTTAATCCAGATGATACTTAGGTGACATTTAAATGAAAACAGTTCACTGCTTGTAAGAGATTGAAGGTGTCACAATGCTCTTGGAGAGACCAAAATGGCTAGAAAGGGGGGAAAGGCTGTGTCTGAGAAGGACAAGTCAAAGCAGAAAGGGAGAATGATGTTTTTCCATTTTCCTGTCAGCAGCAGGGATGTGGGAGTCCAGCCCCATGGGACACTCGTGTCGAGATCTGTTATTCCATGCAATTTCACCTGTAACCACTTTGTCCAACGCATAAATCCTAACACCCCCTTATACTCCATTACTGGAGTACCTGCTTCACAGACTTCTTGGTGTGAAAACACAACCAAACTGAGCAACAAGAGTAAAACCTCTAGAATTTCCTTGACGTCACCCCTCCATGCTTCACCCCGTGCAGGACACAGCTCCTGCAAGCTTTGCCTCCTGCTTCAGCACACAATCACTCCTCTTCACTGTGACCTTTTAAAAAAACTACCAGGAAGCTCCAAGACTCTGGCTGGGATGGAGCCCTCCCATGTCTATAAACAGTTTAAGAAAAATGAAATGCAGAGGTTAGCAAGAGGCTTGCAGAGACTTCGTTAAACAGGTGGCCATGTCATGGTTTCTTATTAAATAAACAGAGCTAGTCTGGAAATCATCCAAGAGACAAAGAGGTGTTGACATTCTCATTTTCATTGCTGCAATTCAAGTTTTAACTGTTTCTTACCACTGAAAAATATGATTGTGTGCTTTTTGGGAATTAGTGACAGCACAGTGTTTGTTATTAAGCAGATTTTCTGGCCCAGCACTTCCTGGGGGTGAGTGTTCCTCCAGACCTGTGCCTTCCATGTAGGAAACAGCTGAGGGAAGAGATTCCCCATGCAGTTTTAATTCAATGGGAACAAAAGGTGAAGTTCTGGAAGATGTCTGACAAAGTCAAGGATCTCAAAGCAATTGAGCTTTCATACCTCTAGGAAGAGGAATGAAAAGTGGAACTTGCCAGTAGAGGCAGCATATAAACCCAGGGCAGACAGACTACCCGGGACAACGGCTTCATCACTGGAGTGGGGAGGGATGTCTATTGAGAATGGAATAAGCCACTCCAGAGAGGCAGAGGTATTGCTAATGGCCAAAAGCTAAGGCAGTGATTAACACAGCATTCATTTTATTTGCATTTTATTCTATTCTTTTAAAGCTATTCGGGGAAGAAAAGCTTCCAGGGTCAGAATGAGGTGCAGATTTTCAGTACCATGCTCAGTTGAATGGATGCATAAATCCCATTAGCAGTAATGGAAATCAGTTGTCTAACCCAAGTAATTGAAATTGTGTGCTGAATTTGCTTTCTTCCACAGTAGTAGGTCTGAATCCTGCCTCTTGGGTTGCTGTTGGTAAATAAAATGTGTTTTGTTGCTGCCAGGACTATGCATAAATAAAGTGTCATCTTCCAGATTTGAAGGTGTAGTGTGGGTCTGCAGCTGCAAAGTCATCAGGACTTCTTTGGAAGAGGTCATTTGCCTGAGGAAGGTGGGGACAGGGGGGTGCTGCCATAAGGGAGGTGCCAGGCTGTGTACAGACAGAAGTGTGTGGAGCACCAGCTGGTGTCCAAGAGACTGTATTTACAAGGTTCATCTTTGTTTCTTGCTGAGGTGGGATTACACATTTCCCTGTTTTCTAAAAAACTACCATTGTGCTGTCCTGCTGTGATTAAGGACAGGAGCCTCCAGGCTAGGCATAAAATTGCTCCAGGCCAAAAATTGCTACTTTTTAAAAATTTTAACTAGATTTGACAGGCCACATTCTTCTTTTGCTAAAACTGGTTCTTCTTTGAGGGCTACTTTGAATTTGCTCTCAGCTTCCAGTAGGATTTTAGTGTAGTCCAGGCTTATGTGAGTAAAGGAGGACAGCAGTGAGAGATCAGCAAAGCCTTTACTGGCCCCAGACATTTTCCTCCAGTGAAACTGAGTAGCAGAGGAGTCTCCCAGCAGGTGACAGGCTTTGAGGACCATCCAGTCATGCTTTTTTGATCAGTAATTTGCACCTGCATGTCCTGGGGCACCAGGGGGAAGAATGCCCATCACTTCAGGAAGAATGCACTTAGCTGGATGTGAGACTCAGTAAAATACATGGTGTTGATGCCCCAGAACTGGGCTGATTTGTCACAACTTCTGCTGGATGAATAAATCATTAATGTGGTTTTTTTGCAAAAGCTGGAAGGATGGTGTGTCATGCAGCTCAGGCAGTCTGAAGGCATGTTCGGTTCTGTCCATCAGCCCTTCTGCAAATGAAAAGGAGCAGTGTTGATTAGGACAGGCTTATTATTCCTGCTGTGCTAACACTCACATGAATAGCAAATACAATCCTAGTAGATCAAGAAATTACTGTGACACTTGCAGTTCAGACATTTGGGTATGGCTGGGAATTTTTTTACCTTTTTTTTTTCTAGTTTATAAACCTGGAAATGAGACTCTAGTAGGAATATGTGTAGGACTTAACACCCCTTGTCAGATCGTGTTTTGCAAGCTTGAAGGAAGTCAGTGTTAGTGATCCAGACATGAAACAACCATCCAGATGACAATGTTGGTTAGGTGAAGGTAGAGAAGTGTCTGTGCATTGAGTTTATCCTGAAAGAGTTTGCAGGATTCAGGTGCAGTTTGACCGTGAGAACCCAGGAAGTGCATAAAGTGACATCCTATGACCAGTTAGAAGGGTGACTGGTCCCAGTGGGCCTTTGTATCTTCAGGTACAAGGAAAGGAGGTATCCAAGCAGGCTTGGCAAGGAGACAACTTCTACAGCCAACACGTCTCTAGGAAGAGAAACCAGTCAGGTAATGCTCTACAGAAGTTCCTCCATTGGCAGCACAGCTGGGAGAGACAGATGAATGTCCTTTCTCTGCAGAAGGATCGGGGCAAGTATCAGGCTTTGTAAACATGTTGTCTTCATTTCAGATCTAATGTGAAACTGGTTCTTTGGCCTGGAGTTCACAGACCTAATGAGGCTACTGCTACCTGCCAGCTGTTGGTGTCTCTTCTGCATATCTCCTTATTTCTGGAAAATCAAGAGTGGCTTGCCTGAACTCACCTTGCAGTGTGAGTGGGTTTGTAATGTTACAACTGCTTCTTGTGATTTATCAGTTAATGGTCTTCCAATTAACTTTGATCTACACTGATCTATCCATAGTGCTGACTTTAGACCATATTGTCCTGCAATACCAGCAGGCATAAAGTCACTCACTTGAGTAAAAAACCATACAGAAGCATGTTGAACCAACAGGGTCATCTCTATCAGCCAGAGCTGAGAGTTTCACAGCAGAGTTATCTTGATGGGACATTCAGTTATGTTATAATCTTAATTCTTTTGTGTTTGTGTAGCATATTAGCCTTTCTGTGATTTTGCTTGGCTCGTGCAAGATTATGGTTTCATGTCCATCTGCTTATTCTGGCCATCTATTTTCTTACAGTGCTCTGGAACACTCGTAACATTCCATTTGTCAGAAGTCAACACTCAGTGATGCTAGTGGGTGTCAAGGAAAATGGAATAAAAACTGTTTCCTGGTGGTTTCTCTCTTCAGCCACATTATTCTGCTGTGAGATCCAGAAATGGTCAGGCACGGTAAAAAGTGCTGTTTGCAAAGTTTTATTTTACAGACCCTTGGGCAAAGAGAGATCCTTGGAGGCTCATGGACTTCACAGCTCTCCCTAGATTTGGGGCATTAGTGATCAATGCCAATGTCAACTTTCTCAAGGCAGTTTTTCTAAGCTTTTATTTTTCTGGCAGCTCTAGCTTATCAACTTTATAAGGGTGCTTGAGTTCCAAGTTTGACACTTATTTTCCATGGATGAATGTTATTTCTTCACGGCAGCCTGTAGCTGAGTGTAGGAGATTTTTTAGATCATTAATTTCAGGGAAGACTTTGACTCAGGTGTGATAATTGAGACAATTACTGTCATTGGTTGCCTACAGATTTATTTAGGCTGAGATACTGGCATAAGTTTGACCATAACTAGGTGTTAATAGGCCAGGAGTGAACTACCTCCCTTGTGCAGGCCCCTGGTGAAAAAAATGGCTGCCTTGGCCATGCTGGTCAAGCTATTCAGGAGCCCCAGGCTGGCCCTGCATATACAGCTGTAAACAACAAAATAACTGAGTGTGCCTAAGAGGCAAATGATTTATTGCTTGGCTCACCCCAAGCAGTGCAGACCTTCTGTGCCCTTAGCACTTTTGTTGTTTTGATATAACTGCATTGAGAGTAGAGAATGTGCAGCAATGGGGAATGGATGAACCCAAAGGACTCTCTGTACCTTACTAAAAATAGTTCATTTATTAAAAAACCTGTATTTTGCAGTTCTGTTAGGGGAATGATAGGACAACTTGACCAAACATATTTAAAATGTGAGCTTTGGGGTGGTACTGGAGGATAGAAGGCACGTTGTTTCTGGTTGCAGTGGACCCAAATGAACCCTTGGCATAAGCAGTCATAGAACCACAGAATGGCTTGTGTTTGAAGGGACCTTAGAGGTCATAGAGTTCCACACTCCTTGCCATGGGCAGGGACACCTTCCACCAGGGCAATCACACCCATCAAATCCACGTTTCTCCAGTTTAGAAACAAGGATATTGTGCAGGACAGTGTCAAACGCTTCTCACAAGTCCGGGCAGACGTCAGCTGCTCTTCCTTCATCCACCACTGCTGTAACCCCGTCGTAGAAGGCCACCAAATTTGTCAGGCATGTTTTGCCATTAGTGAAACTGTGTTGGCTGTCACCAACCACCTCCTTATTTTCCATGTGCCTTAGCATAAAAAGGAGCATCTGCTCCCTGATCTTGAGGCACACCAAGGTGACACTGACTGTTCCTGTAGTTCCCTGTGTCTTTTTTTTACCATTTTTAAAATGGGGGTTATGTTTCCCCTTTTACAGTGAGTGGGAACTTCAGTGGAGTGCCACGACTTCTCAAATGTGATGCGTTAGTCACTCCCTCTGCCAGTTCCCTCAGAGCCTATGGATACGTTCTCAGCTAAACGAATGCAAGGGACAGATTGTGCAATTACTTATCTTTAGGAGGGACAGAATTGGAGAATGAGTATGATTTATAAATACGGAGGGGAGGATTATTTTGATATTAAAAGCTGAGAAATCAAACACCAAAATACAGAGCTAAGATCAAATTTAATATTCTTTTCAGTACTTAAAACATCTTGGAGTCGTTTGCCTTCATTTCTGTATTCATTTAATAATTTGCATAGCACAACACAAGCTAGAGGTGTTTATGGAACCCTCAGATATAGTAAATTATAAGGCAGTGCCAATTTATCTTGATTAAATTGATATGAAGTCTAGGTACACAAGATGAAACTTTACTTCTGGCACTGTCCTTTAGTGTTCTGATTTGAACTGAAACATATTGGCTCAAAAAACAGCCCTGAATATTTCACAGGTCTGTAAAAGGGTGTTGTGCTCCAGTCCCATTTCTCCATGTTGCTTTCTGTTTTAAACAAGGTTGAATTTCAGTGCAAGGTACTAAATACATGTGGTATCTCTGCACACTCAGAGAAATTGCCTCTATATTGTCTTATGCATTAAAAGGAAGTTAATTGCATTGCCAGTTGCTTCATTTGATCTTTTTAAAGGATAAACACAGTCCATTGTGGTTCATGCTACAGAGTGAATCAGGATTTTTATGAATGTGAACAAGATATCTTAGTCACTTAAGAATGAAGGTTAGCATTTCTCAAACCCATTGAAGAATATGGGTGTTGTTTTCAAAGTTCAAAATTTAAAAGCTGCAATTAAAATATTGTCCTCTATGTAATTTTTTTAATCTGTCATTTCCCCCCCTTCCTCAACTCTAAAAAGAACGAGAAAATAAGATAACAGAGCAGTAGTTCTTTCAGAGTGAGCCCTTGTCCCTAATGCAGGCATGATTTAATGCTTATTGTTTCTTACGCCAACTTAATTCTTCTAACTTTTGGCAGGTTCACAGTGTGAAGTCAGTCCAGATTTCAAATGCTCTTTCATTTCCAAAAGGGTATGTGATTTATATGTTCTGCAATGACCAGCAGAGCTGGGCTCAGGTGTGGGGAGAGGTAAAATAAGGATACACTCTGAGCAGATAGCTGTTGCTCTAAGATGAGGTTACTTGTTCAAGGCAGGAGTTGAGGGGACCTGAAGCTGCTCGGTGCTCCTAGTATAGGAGAAAATTTTGGAGTGTTACTGAAATGACTGTGAGAAGTTTTAAGTTATGTGCAAGATTTCTGTTGTGTCTTTTAAGCAGTGTCCTAGGTAGCTGCACATACGAATTATTTTGACTTCACTTCCCCACAGTCCTGCCTACACATTTAATTTGGTGCATTGCAAGTAGGTGCTAATGGCACCATGTGAGAAGTCTTTGCAGGAATGGCTTCTGAACACTGCAGCTAAACAAAATGCCCCAAATTAATATCATTATTATTTTTCCGTAGAGGAGAGGCATTGCAGCAAGCAGGTTTTTACAGATAGCCTCCAGCTGTCTGCAGACACAGTCACTTTTGTGGGCGTTCTCATCTGAAGGTATTAAGTTCTGTTTGAGATATGCTTTCTGCACGGAGTAAATCCCTTGTTTTAATCAAATGCCAAAAATGTTGAAATGTTTTGGGGGAAAAATAAATCTGAGTGGTTTTTAGTTAAGGTTAAGGCTAAACTTTTCAGGAGTGCCTAAAGAAAGATGCTGTGGTTTTGATTTACAAAGGTGCTTAACTGGTTAAATTGTGGAGGGAGGGAGGGGAAGTGAGAGTTACAGAAATGCAAGGGTACCTCATTCTCCTGGAAGTCACACTTGCTAGGATTTTTGACTTTTTCCTGTCATTCTTACTAAGCACTGCTCCAAACCTTGAGGGAATGAAATAATTTTTGCATAAGCAGCCCAAAGCTACACAGGCACGGTAACGAATTTAGCCAGATAGGCGGCTTCTCCTGAGAACAGCCTCCTACAGCTTGTCTCAGCAGTAGTATTTGCTGAGGGATGTCTCAGTGGGTGAAGTTCACAGGCATAGTCCTACACTTTGTGTAGCTTGGATTCTGCTCAGATGGCTTTCTCCTGGTTGTTTGTTTCTTTGGAAGTGTGTCGGGTTTTGTTTTTCGCTCTGCAGACAACTCCATTTGCCATGGGAAATTGCTGCATAAAGATGTTCCTGCAAAGCCAAGTGCAAGAGTTCCTACAGTTGTTTCTCACTTGAGTATTATTTTCACTGCCCTTAAAAGCATTGGTGTTCTAAGCAGATGCTTTATATAGGTCCTGTATCATCTGGTGGGAGTTAATTTCGCCCACTAGATAGTACTTCATGTTTAAAAGTGCTGATCTCTAGAACGCTGCCTACTAAGCAAGTGAGCAGGAGTGGAGAGCTGCTTGAGATAGCAAGGTATATCCATGCCATCTACAGGTAGAAGAATGAAGCTGGGAATGTGCAACTTTGGCATCTCCCGTGCTGTCCAGGTTTGCTCTCTTGGATCCTGCCACGGTGGCAATGAGCTCTGCCATGCAGCAAGAGGCAAGGGCAGCCTGAGTGGGGGACAGACCCCCATCCATCCTTCTCTGGCAGGGCTGGTAGTGGCAGCGAGGAACCAGCAGTTTTGTGGTATATGGCTGAGACTCGTGTGTAAGTGGGAGCAGCTGTGACATTTGTGTCCCTCAGTCACCGTGGCAGGAGATGTGAGCGGTGCCCAGTTGTGGGTGCTGTGGTGCTCCTCCGTGGTACAGAAGAGCTTGAAGAAAGTCATCCCAAAACAGGCTGCTGAAATAGGGTGCTCATAAAATCCCCGTGGTCAAGGGGACAACGTGAAGGTGTTTTATCAGTAGGAAAGGGGCAGGAGAAAGTCAATGGAGCCCAACAGTTTGTCAGGGAAGAGAGAACTTTTTAATTGACTGTCAAACCATAACCTTGGAAACCTAAGCAGGAGAGGCATCAGCATGTCTGTCAGCACAGATAGGCATCAATCTTCCCTGGCTAGACAGCAACATGATTACTTCTGGAATAATGTCAACAACTTGGAAATGCAGTAAGCTGATTTGGCTTGTTTCAAACGAAGGGAAGAGGTGGGATGCACCTCCTCTCCTCATTCATTCAAGCTGTTTCATTTAGATAGATTGTTTACAGCTATTTTTTAATTAGGAGCAACTTAAACCTGTACCTCTGTTTTGAAAGATTTGCTTTCATTTTGTTATGGCCTATTCCAAAATAAGGTCAAACTGAGGACAAATATCACCTTAACAATTTTCTTTCCGTGTTTCCTAATGTTTTTGTGATTTTCTCAATCTCAGCATAAGGTATGGAGTGGTTGATAGGAAATACTACTAAATAGCTTAAATTTTATCAGCAAAAAAAAATTTATTAGGTTATCAGGAAATTTTACTTCGGAACAGTTTATTATCTGCAAAACATTTGGAACCAGTCAGTAGTCCTGCACATCCCATGGTGGGACCTCATCTCCTGACCAGCATTCAGTGCTGCTGATGGAGCACCTGAGCTGGTCATCTGTCCCCCTTTGCATGGAGTGGATGTGTCAGCCAGTGCCAGTAGTTTTGGTTGATCCACAGCTGTTGGGTTTAGCATTGGTTTTTTGTCACCCTACTTGTTATGCTCCAGATAAACTACAGCAGTTCCTTTGAAAGGGAGAATGCACTGAGCTATTGAAAAACTTTGGACAGGCACGATTAGAGATGTAATGTACAGTGACTGTGTGACATGATGAGATTTCTACTGTTGTCATTCTGCCTAGGAAAAAAGAGGACTGTTTTCTGCTACTGGAATGCAACTCTTGATGAGCGTGGTCTCTGCTCTCTTCACTTTGGTTGTGCGATCGCTTCTTGGTTTTGGAGCACCTCTGTGTTTTCCTGTGTAATGGTAAGGGCCGTGGGAATGAGATGTATTTTGTAAGTGAGGTTATGTCAAGACACTGTGATTTATGACCATAAATATCACAGTCTTGTCTCAAGTTCTTTGCTCAACTTATCCTAATGGCATCTACTGTTATCTGGGAGGAGAAACTGAACCTTAGCTTACAGCTCAATTTATATTAATTGCATTTCCTTCTTATGTGCCTGGACCAAACTTTTGACAGTTGTTTTGCAGGAGTTTAGGGAAGGCAATCAACAATACCATGGCCTGTTGTACAGCGCATTTCAAACAATTAATATGACATTTTCTGAAATAAAAATAACTAGTAGCATAAATGATCAAAGTGGTTTGTCAAAGAGGAAACATCTGCGCTGACTGAAAAGCTTTGAAGGCACCAGCCCATTAACACCCTTTAAATCGGTGATTTATGGGGCTGTGCTAGAGAGCAGGCTTTGTGGGCGTTCTCCAAACACCTTGGGGTATGTAAATTTTATCCCCGAGGTGCTGACAATGAGTTAAAAAGCCCTTTGGTGTATCTTACCTTCTTTATCCCCACCTGTTCTGCTTTTGGAAGTGCAGCACTTTGGCTGCAGGCTCCTGAGTGTGCAGGTAGTGTGTCCAGAGAGGATGTGAGTGTGTGAGCATGGGCTGGCTCTGACACTCTGAACTACGGGCTCTAACAGGCAACTTCTGGTTATTCAAGCACGTCTTTCGTTGCCTTCCCAGCTGCTGATGGAAAGAGGAGGTGAATGGCTGGAGACAGCAACCGTCAGGGACAGAAGGATTTAGCAGATGACCTCAGGCAGCCAGCAAATATTTGATACAGAAAGCAATAGAAAAACAGAGCTTTAGCCCAAAAGCTCTAGGTATGTTGTGACATTAAGACATTTTTATTCTATCTGCTCAGCTCTATCTCCTCTGCATAAAAATTCCTACCAGCGCTTTTAAATTTAAGCAAATTAAGGGCACACACTGAACTACTTGTTATTAATATCTCAGCACTATTTTCTAATTCCCAATTCATACTTGAAATGGATTAAAACTGCTAATCCTTGACAAGGCAGCAAAATTTGATGCTAATTTATTGATGTGCTCTTTCAAGAAACTTTGGGTTTCTTGTCTATAAATTAAATTTAAACAGAGCATTCAAGGCCCTTTCCAAGTTAGAGAGTAGAGAGTGGAGCTCTGTGTGCTGACACACCACGTCCTTGAGCTTAGCGTGCAGTGTGGCTGGGGAGGGGTTGCCTTTGTTCCTAAAAGGATGCGTTTGTGCCTTGTTAGCTGTCTCTTAAGGCTGACTGTGCCGATGGCTTCTGCAGCTCAAACCACTTGAGTGGCCTTGGCTCACCTTGAAGAGGGCTCTGACCTCTTCTCTTCCACTGAGCTTTTGCTCCCGTCCCTAGCTCAGGTTCTGCTCTGTGCCGTGGGTGTTTTTAATAAGCTGTCCCAGATGTGGGATGTCAGGGCTGAGCCTGGAAGAGGCTCTGTTGTTCTGCTGGGAATTGTTTTGAGTCCTTGCACATTTTTCATTACCTTGCAGCCTAACTTCAATCTTACTCCTGTACATTTGTTAGTAACATGCTCCTTTACCAAAGGAAGTAGATTATTTTCAGAATATTGCAATTATGTGGCAATTGTTGCTTTCCTTGGTTGTTGTTCTCTTGTCTGGGAAGGAGTAAACACCATGGAAGCTTAGAAAAAGCCTGCCATAGAAATCTGTGCTCTGTGCTCTTCTTCCTGACAACTGAGCAGAGCTGCCCTTTGCTGGAACCAGCCTTTTCCAGCCACACAGGGACTTTTACAGCTCTGTGAAAGGCAACAGGAATAGCTTGGGCATCCGTGCCAGACTCGAGAGCCCTGCTGGCTGCTGGCGTGGGCTGTCACAGGAGAAGGCACCTTGTTTGTGCTGGGGTGGCAGCGTCATTGGAACTCTAGGTAAAGCAGGTTTCCAACAACAACATCCCGACCGTGGCTGATGTTGCAGTGAACCCTGCATGGGCATTAAGGCATCAGTATAGGTTCCTTTGGGTGGTTTGATGTCTTGTCCTACTAGTAATTATGAGGGTTTGACATTTCTGCCTTGTGTAAGGTCAACAACATGAAATTTTTGAAGCCATTTCATGCCACCGCTGCCTCCTTCATCCTGTCTGTTATCCCAGATATTTTTGGTTTGAAAATGTAAAAAGCACCTCATAATTTGACAAATAAGTTGAAATGGAAGTTTTCCTGAAGAATATTTTAAAAATGGCAATTATCGCCTCAGACATTTCTGGGAAACTGACAACAAGCTTTATCAAATCTAAATGACTTTGCAATTAAAAAAGGCAAATTGCTAATGAACCCAAACAAAAGTTTCTAACAAACTGACCGCAGCAATGTTCTTGCTAGCTCTGAAGAACATCCTTTATTTAAGACAACCTGTGATTCCAGGTATCATGATAGGAAGCAGCTGTCTTTATGCAGATGTATTTTTAAAACCAAGAAAGGGATGCAGGTGGAAAGGGACAGGCATTGTGCATCAGAAGAAGATGCAGCCAATGCTGCCTCTCTCCAGCCAGTGCAGGGGGGACCAAAGCAGTGCAAGTTTAATATGCACATTAATGTAGCCAACAAACAGGGCAGCTCTCCTCTTGAGCATTTAAAGGTCCCAAGTGCCAAGTTTTTCCTTAGGTATTTGCAGGAAAGCATTGATTTTCACAAATGCTGGGCCAGAGGTGTCACCTGCAGCCACTGCAACTCCCTCCCCATGTCCCTTTGCCTTGCAGGGCTCCTTCCCAGTCACTGAGGAGGAACCACTGGCTCTAATTCTCCAGCACTGCTTGGCTGCGCTCTGGATGCTGCTGCCTGGACTCACCCTGAGCTTGTTACAACAGGTATTTCCTGTACGCTTTTGCACAGAAAGAGGTGTTTGTCCTGCTGGCTCCTCTTTGCTGGGTCAGGATTATCAGTGTGCTTTAGGAAAAAGTGCACTCAGGCTTCTGTTTCCTTCTGTCTGTCCAAAGATACCCACAGAGAAAGGAGAATGCCCATACGTGCCTGTGAACAAATACCAGCTCATGTTTCTGTCTCTGTCACACTTTCTGCACCATGGCTGTGAAGAACTTCACTGTCTGACTGTCCCTAAAGGGTTCTCAATTAGTCCAATAAAGTTTTGGAAATTCAAAGGAGAGTGAAACTCGTAATTCCCAAATGCTGAGGCTGGGTTGATGGGGTTGGTAACTGGTGAAAGTAATGCTTGCCCAGGGCTCTTTTGGTGGTGGATGGGAGTTCCTGGCAGTCACTTTTCATCTTGAGTCCAAACACTTTCCCACCTGTATCGAACACAGAGTGAGCTCAGCTGAGTTTCCTGGAATGCGTTGTCCTCTCCCCAGACAACAGCTTTAAGTGGAAAAAACAAATGGTGCCTGAGCCTGAATGTGGCAGGGCTGGGAGTGAATGTTGAGAAGTGATTGCTAGCAGGATCCTTAGCCTGGAAAGTTAAATGCGCACTAAATTGTCTCAATATAGTGTTTGTTTCACTGCTAATAAAGCTGCTCGCCAGAAAGAGGACAAGACTGGATCTGCCTGGCATTTGAGGCAGGTTTTCACAGCAGGCAGAGCTGGCTCCCATTTACACTGCTGAAAATTCTCTGACAAAAAGCCACTGGCTAAGACACGTAATGTTAATTACAGATAATGTCAACTGAAATACCTGGAGGAGACAGGCAATAGCTGCAGTCTGTAGAATCCAAAGGGACTTGTTCTGAGTGGCATTAATTTTTAATGCTTTAATCAGGGTAAAATCCCTCCACGAAGTCTTAAGGGGAGTAGGAGTAGTCTGTTTAATTTTTTGAATATGACCTGAAGGAGAAAGCAATAATTTCAGCAATCTCTAGTGATGAGAAAGTGCTTAACTGGACAACAGGAAAAACAAACCCCTCAGTTTTACCCAAGATGTTTAAAATTCAGCTGAAGCCATACAGAGAGCACCAGTTCCATTATCTTTATAAGCCAATCTGTAAGATTGAAATCTCTTGCAGGCTCTTTTTCTTTCTTCTTTTTTTTCTTTTTCTGAGTGAGACTTCATGCTGCCCTGATAGACACTTCCCTGCTGAAGCCAACAGGTTTTTGCCTAGAAGAGGCAGGTTTCCCCCCTCCCCTGCTGCTACACTTGTGTAGCCAGCTCTGGGGTGAGCTGTGTAGGGAGCACATGCACAGCATGGAAGGGGAGCAGTGGCAGGGGACTCTCTGCCGCCCCAGCAGCTCCTCCTCCCACTCTGATAAAATCCTTTCTCGCCAGAACACAATGGTGCATTAATAACCTTTCAAAACCCAGAGCTGTATTCTACAGGTGTGCAAGGCATATGGCTTCTCCCCTATTAGCAATGCAAATTTAATCAACTGGAATAATATTCAAAGGGTTGGCTCAGCACGAGCCAACAGCCAACAAGCAGTTGTCACTTTTCCCTGCTTTTGACAAACGTAAGAAAAATCTTTGATTAAAACTTCAATTCTCCTTAAAACCGATATCCCTTTGAATGAAAGGAAGCTACATCCTCTAGAAGTTCTATTGTATTTCTACTGTCACTTCCTAAGAAAACTGCTTTTTATGTCCAGATTTCAGCAACATCAGAGAGAAAAATCTGTTACTTTCCAGTTGAAAAGCAATCCCTGTCACCAAACGTGCTGTAATTCAGCAAAGTGACAAAGTTCAGGTCGATCTGCATATTTTCCCATGTGAGACTTTTATTGCATTTCAATTTCATTTCATAGCACGACACTGTTTGTTGTTCCCTGGCTCTTGCTAACAGCCTCAATATGCTGGGTGTCTTCTCCTCTGTCTGTCAAGCAGTGTCAGGTCACTGGGTTTACAGACTTCACTGCAGAGCAGAAGTCTGAAATGTTTCAGTGCCCTCCTGGCTGCAGCAGCACAACCTTGATAGCCGTGGTGGCACTCCTGGGAGGCAGCAGCGCAGTCACCTTTAATTTATATCACAGGAACCACAACCAACAGGAGATTCCCTCCACTGACCCCTTCCCAGCTTAGCAGAGTGGCATGCTGCTGGAAGTGGATGTCTTTGTTCCTCTGGGTATTTTGGAGGCTTTGCAGTGATTCTGGGCCAGTTTGGGCCCTCCTGCCACCCAGGGACTGGCACTGACCACATGTAACTAATGAACCTGCTTTTTCTTCTTGCTGACACCAGGTTTGGCCTGATGGCACTTCACTGGAGCTCATTGATGTTGGTGAAGACAAGATCTGGTCCTTGCCTACAAAACAGCTGTATCCACCTCCTGTGGTAGGTAAAACTCTCTTTTGTGTTTGGCTATACAATGCACATGGTGCTGCACCCCAGGGTGACCTCCTCTTATCATCTGTGCAGTCAGAGGAAACACTATAGTGTCACATAGTCAAGTAACTGTGGGAGGGCTGGGAGACTTCACTTAGAATCTCAGATAATTGTGGTCACTTTATTTTTCATTCACTTAATAAAAGAAAATGTAACATTACCACAGCAGATAATTATGGTAGTAGTTTTCTTGTATTCTGTTTCATTAAATGCTGATTGGCAATGGTTTGCTAATGACTTTCCTGTTTCAAATAATGCCATCATTTATAGGACTAGAAACAGCCTTTGCATTGAAAGCCACTTTATCTAGAAGGGCCCTGCTTGACACATCCATTTAATCATAAAAAGCAACAAAGTCCATCTGACTATTGCAGAAACCTGAAATCTTCATTGCCTGAAGATGGGGAGGTAGATCCTGTGGGGTAAAACAGAGCAGGGCTTGTGCTGTTGTGCAGCCTTTCTGCTACAGCAGTGAGGGTTTGTACCCATCTGCTGCTTCCCAGGACCGGCCGGACGCAGTGGCTCGCAGTCTGCAGCAGCGGCTGAGGCTTGCATGAGAGATATGAAGTTGTTAGGGATGTAGAAGCATTCTGGGGAGATGGGACCAGCCTGGGAGCTGTGTTTTCATGAGGGAAATAAGAACATGGCCAGCCTAAGGAAAATACAAAGCTAAAACGTGAATGCTGGATTCAGCAACCAGAGTCCATCTCTGCCAGGAGCACAGGGTGGCGGGCAGGTCTCTGAGATGCCTCCTCCTGCTGTGCTGCTCCCGGAGCTGTGCTATACCCACTGCCTTCTGCTGCTGTCAGCATCCCTGCCTTGTCTAGGAAACAGCATTTCACTGCCCTGTACTTTGTGGATGGGGTTCCTCACCCTGTCTGAGGCCCCGTGATTTATGCAGCAGCTTCTCTGCAGGCTGTTTGCAGAGTTGTCTGCTGCTGCTAAGTTGGTGCGGTGGCCAGCATGTTTCTGGCCCCTGGCCAGGTACGTGGAGCACTTCCTGAGACACCATCTGCTCCTTGCTTGAGTGTTTGAGTGCTGCCAGTCAGCCCCTGAGTGCCATCACCTGCATGGCCTCCAACCTAACTCCAGTAGTTCATGGGAGTGCTTCAGTGAATTGTCCAAGTGCTCCACGGGGCCTTCTATGGGCAGGGTGACACCTGTGGCCCTGCCACAGGGGATGGCTGTTGGCTCTGCCATGCCCCTGGCTGGGCTATGGGGATGATCAGAGGGTGTGGGAGAACGTAGTGATGCTGGAAGGCTGGGAGCAGGCCTCCACCACCACCTGGAGAGGAGGACAGAAGGGTTGAGCAATTGTCCCAGCTCACAAGGGAGCTGCAAGAGGCAGCCGGAGCCGGGCTGCCTGGGGATGGAGGCAAACATCAGCCCTCAGAGGAGGAAGCAGAGCCCTGGGGCTCCTGATGCATCATCACACAGGACTGTGGGGAGCAAGGATGCGGTGGTGAGCACAAGCCATGTTCCCGCTGCGCTCCACAGGGTGCAGGTCTTGAATGTGTCTCTCACAGAGCTTTTATTTTTGTTTTCCTGGGGAAAAGTACACTTCAGCATCTCTTCTTGCTATGTCACTTCTTCCTCTTGTAGCCAGACAGGGAAGCATGAGTGCCTGAACATCTGTTGTGATTCTGGGTTTGTGGCTTGGTTTGGTTTTTTGGTTTTAATAGAACTTGTTCAGCACTGACAAGCAGTGAGCAAAGACTCTTTGGGCACTTTGATTCCCTTGATTGCTGATTTTTGTTTACTTCAACCTCTTGAAAAGCAAAGCACTTCTTATCTCTTCACAGGAGATGAAGCCATTTCTTCAGCTGCAGCCTACTTAAAAAGGGTGTTTTTCTGATGCCTGTGTTTTCCCCTGAGAAAACATGAAACACAATGGAAGGAGTTTAAGCAAAAAGCCAAAGTCCTTGGACTCCAAAGGCATCAAAGCTGAGCTACTTTCCTTTGAAAATAGTCTTGGGTGGGCTGTGATTATTCCTAGGCATTTATAATGCCACCCATCACACAGGTTTTATCCTAGTTAATTTTGTCTTACATTTCTTGATGTTTTTGTCTATTATTTTTTACTTTTGATGCACTTAGCTAAATAAGCTCAAATATGCTCCCAGGAGAAAATCCAGCTCTGGAGGTGTGGTGCAGCTTGGGACCAGGCTGTGCAGGCAGCCCTCCTGGGGAGCCCAGTCTTCCCCAGCCCAGCAGAGTGGCTTCTGCATTGGTCGTGTGTACCAGCAGACCTGTGTGTCCCCTTGCTGCCACCACCCTGGCTGTCCCCTCTCCTCTGTGCTCTAAATCGACCCCTGAAAATCTCTTTTAATAGACTTTGCCCCTGAGCTCGAATGGCTACGAACACAAGTGACCCTGGCTGCTCTCAATACGCTCTCATGAGCCTCGGTCAGGCCAGCACAGTAAGGTAGTTTCGGTGTTTTGTCTTCTGAGCAAAACAAATAGAGTCCTGCAAGTGAGACATTCACCTGCTGGCATAGCACTGGCATGTGCTCAGTTCATTTGGATCTGGGAAGGAAACCTAGCCTGCTGCAATAGTGTTGCAGAAGGAGGGAGTAAAAGGTTAGTAGGGTCCCTCTGCACAGAGCTGAGCGGCTGCTGTCTGTCAGTCTGTCTGATGAAAGTGCTCTGCAGAAGAAGCTGCAGCATTAGCTGAGCCTGTGTCCTGTGGGGGGGTCTGAACTCTGCACCCCAGCTGCTTTTTGGGGTGAATGTGGCATGCATCAATGATATGGCGTGAAAAGCCACAACCCTGGTCTCGAAGATGACCGGAATGGCTTGAGGCATCAATCCCACAAAAAGCTGTGCAGAACTGCATGCTTTTAACGCAATTCCAACATGAATCCAGCCACAAAGGAAAACCATCTGTAAGTCAGTCTTGAGCTGAGCTGCACTCAGCTAGTCCCTGCAGGTGGCTTTGGGAAGCATCAAACACTTCAAAAACACTTTGGGCAGGAGCAGGCATCAAAAACACCCCAATATGCTGCAAGGCTGCAGGGAGGGTGTGTGTCCCAGGCTGACTGGGTGCCCTTCCACGCAATGCCTGGGGTAGCCCCATCCCTCCCATCACCTGGCTCTTGGTGAGTTAGACTGGGCAAGAAACACTGAGGAGTTGCTGCAGAAACTGTGTTCACAAAGTCAGATCTTGAAGTGTGTTTCTTTTTTTTTATGGGCCTCACTCATGCCAGGGGCAAAGTCCTCTTGTTCCAAAGCCTGGTCTGTCCAACTGGCCTTTAAAAACATATCAGGCAAAAAGTTTTCCATTTTCCTACCTAAGTTACTAAAGCAGCTTTTCCTGTCACTGCTTCTTTTCTTATTATTCTCTCTACATTCCTGCTACCTATGCAATCTGCTTGTTTGCATATGGTTACTTCATTAGACCTCTTTTGTTCAGATTGCTAGTTTTTAGTTTTGAGGAGTTTTTCTTAACATTAAATTTTTAGTTTTGTAAATTGGCTGTTGTATGATAGCTGCAGATCAAGTGAAAGTAATGAGTTCCAGAACAGAAATAATGAGATCAGAAGTAAAAAACGTCCCAGCAAGAAAAACAATGGCAAAAACCCCACAAAGGTCAGATTTTATTTTTCTAACTCACTGCTGATCAGGAATTTATCCTGCAGGAAACCTCGCTGGTATCAATGGAGTGAGTATGGTGGGTGTAACCTGACCTACAGAAGAACATGCTTCCACTTTCATTGTTTGGAGTTCCTTGGCTTCCAGAAGCCTTTCTGAATATGGTGGCTCCCTCTGTCAGTATATCAGGGGTTGGAAGTCTCCAGAGCTACTCCCTGTGACAGTGTTGTACTTATGCCTGTGTGGGTGAGTGACATCCCTGCCTGTGCACATCGGTTCTTTCTCATTCCTCTGTAAATGGCAGGGTGCTCTTGTGGGATTGCATCAGCATGAATGTTTACTCTCTCCACAGGGAGCACGGCCAGTGTTCCGGCACCTGAGAAAGCAGACAGAGGCTCCAGGCAGCTGCTTTGAGGAGGATTCTTCCATCTGGATTTGCCCCTTTGTGCCCATGAAGCTCAGTGGAGGAGAGACATCATCCCAACAGCTCCCTTCCAGAAAAGTCAGACTGGGCTGTGAGGTACCTATGGCTTAGCTCAACTATTCTCTGATAAAACAAAGGAGCAGCACACCTTGGACAGCTGACTGTGAAGTTTGATCCAGTGAGGGCATTAGTGAAAATGGGATTGGAAAAGAGAGCTTTTAGGGAAGTTTAATCTGTAGCTGGGGGTGCAGCAGGTTTTATAGCTCCAAACACAGGGAGCTTCTGATAGCTAAAACAATGAAGGGTGCAAAAACAGTCACTTTAGGAAGTATCCATGACTTCCTCACCCAGCCATCTGTGCCAAAAAGAAAGGAAAACAGGCAAACTGAAAAAAGAAGTGTCACACTGTTACTGCTGGTGAGTGACACAGATGCTAGATTTATTTAGAGCCTGGAACTAATAGCTGTGCTGAATGATACACAGCTGATTTGGGTGATGTATGAATACAACTCAAGTTCAAAAATTTCACAAGACAGTTTTCAAGGCAGAAATTGTTAAGAGGTGCCCTTTACACATCACCAGCTAAGTGGTGTGTGCTCACTGTTTCAGAGCTACTGTGCCAGTTGGACAACTGCCAGGCTTGTAATGCTGCTCTAAAAGGGATCACTTGCCATGCAGAGTTTTTGCTTTTTCTGTTATCCAAACAGACTCACTTGAATGTTAATTTGTTCCTGGCTGCCAAGGACCCATTTCTGCAAGAAGCTGAGCCCTGTGCCTGCCGGAGGGGTTGTTCCCATCCCTGCTCCGCCGGGCCGGGGCTGGAGCCACGTGTCGGGGACACTGGCTGGCTGCACTCGGGGAGCAATCTGTCACTGGGATATAAAACAAGGCATTTCCTGCTTTCAAGTCCAGTGCTGTGGCCCTGGCAAAAAAGGGACAGCAGCTTTTTTCACACATGGGAGGTGACAACTGGAGAGGGCACGGGGGAGTGTTTGGAAAGGAAAAAGCCTCCTGGGTTTTTGGAGCTGGGCTACTGTGATGCGCTCTGGTCCTTGGCCAGAGCCTGCCAGGGGACAACAGTGACACTGTGAATGTGGGCAGTGCAGTGTGGGTGATCCAGCCCTTGTGGGCTCAAAGCTAAAGCCACCAGGATTCCTGTGCCATCAGCTCACTGCTCCCACAGTGTCTGGGCACCCTGGTCCTTCAGAGGCAGGTTGGGGATCCCTCTGGCTTGGAGGGGCCCTAGAACTTATTTTCATCCTTCTTTTGCCTTGTCGTATTCAAGGTGGCAAAATAGCAGCCAGTGGCCTCGGCCTGGGTTCCAACAGGACTGTTTGACATCCTTCTCATTCTTCTAAATGTTTGCAGTATCTTTTGATGGGAACATATAGGTTTTTAAGTACATGTGACAGAAGGGAAGGCAACCAGGGGATGTCCTGAACTGCTCAGGGGCTGCAGGTGGGAAGGGACTAAAATATTGATGGAGACTAAAGCAGGTGGGAGAGGGCAGCAATGCAAAAGGTTTGATGAGAGGCAAAGGGTTCCTGCTGGTGAGGTTAATGCACAGACAGTGAGTTTGGCATGTCCTGTTGTCAGCCTCATGCCAGGGCTCTCAATTCTCTGGGCAAGGGCGGTGAGAGGACTCCAGGTTGTGGTAGTGGCATCACCCTGATGCTGGTGTGAGGCACTGGAGCCATGGGGATGCAAGGGAAAAAGCCCCCCCTCCCAGTGTCCACTTGTAGGTGTGTAAACCACTGGAAAGTCAAAAGGCACAGGCAAATCTCTGTTGGGTGATGTGCTTGACAAGGGGCTGGGATCTGCACTGAAGCTTCACTGCTTTGATTAGAAGGCACCTAAACAGGTTCAAATCTACCTAAATCTTCCTCTTCCTGCTTAATTTCTGTATCAATGTTTTTGGATGCTTAAAGAAAAATGCAATTTTTTGGTGTCTGTTTTTAGCCAAGGAAAAAAAATGGAAGAGTGTTCAAAATTTGATTAAATATTTAAAGCACAGTTTCTATTTAGAAACTGGCACTTTATCAAGTTAAACAACCCATTAAGCTCATAATCATGCTCCATCTTTTGGGGCACAATGCCTTTTGCATCTTTTGAAATGAGTATTTGTGTCATCGCTCAGCACACGCAGAGGGGAAATTAATCTTCCATTGCATTGTTTCATTTTACTGATGACTGAAATAATATTTTCAATATCTTTTTCACTGTTTATTTGCATTCTTTTTTTGACACATGACTTACGGAGGAAATTTGAAAACAAGTCACAAAATTGAGATTCCTGATAAGCTTCTAAAACTCCTTAAATATTCAGCTTGAATATTCTGCCATCAGTTGGTTTGAGTAATTGCTTTTTCACTGCTAGCAGAGGCAGTCATTGCAGCTTTGAGGGCTGCTGCGGTCTTGAGGCCCTTTTGAGCTTAGGTGATCAAATACTTACAGGTGTGGCTTTTGCAAAAGAGCAGTGGTCAGTTCTGGGAGATGGAACCCACAGAAAGCTCTGTGAAGGCCAGAAGAAGGAATCAAATCCTAGACTCGTGTACAGACCAGGGATGTCAGAGCACCTCCCAAATGCTGGGTGAGAGGTGGGGGATCACTGGCAACCACGGCACCTGACGCAGTAGCGGCGTCCCAGGCGTGACAACTGAGGCTGTGCCTTCCACGTCCCAAGGACTGTCTTTGCAGGGTGGGAAGTGAGTCCTCTCCCACATTCCACGTGCCGAGCAAGGATCCTCTCCGTGCCAGCCAGGTGATTGCTGCAGGGCTCTGTTTAGTAAGTCAGGGTACACCTTCATTAGAAGTGCAGTTGCCATTCACTAGCTGTACTGCAAGCACAGTAACAGTGATTTGAGCAGAATTCTTCTCCTCCCCAGTCTTACATCAAGGAAAGTTCACCTGTTTTTGTTACCTCTAAAACTAACAGAGGTAGGCTGCTGGTTTTTTGAATGGTGTGTCTGCTTCCTATGACAAGGCTGACTTAGAAATACATTGCATTCATAGGCTGCAAGATATGACAGCGTTTTAAAGCCCTGTATCCTTTTGCAAATGTAATCTTTTTCATGGAATGACTACAAAAAGTTGGTTATTTGCATTAAGAGGCTCACAATGAATGCTTGCAGATTCATCTTGTAGCACACAAGTACGGCTGTAAAGGATAGAGACTGCAGCAGCAAAGCCATCACTGCACTTTATGTGTTGGGAGTGATAAGGTTATATCAGCAGAGCAAGCAACTGAGCAAAATCTATTGTTGTTTGTGGGTTGGAAGGCAGCTTGATATCCAAACATAAAAGACATGTAGCCAGATCACATTCTTTGCTCCATGCCTCATACTTGGAATTAGTGCCCAGCTTTTTCAAAGATGTTTTCCTGTTACTGCTGACAGCTCATTTTCCGCAAGGAGTCCAAGCATTTCCTGGCATCCTGAGTTAGATCCTGCCTATGTCCCAAACCCCTAAGTGCCGTGTTTTCTCAAAATGAACTTTTCAGAACCCACACTTTCTCCGTCAAACATCTCCCCCACCAACTCTTTCCCAGGGGCTTACCAAACACGGGCTTGCCCCAGCTGAGGCTGACCCACTGAGGTCTCCTGCAGCTCAGCCCCCTTCAGCCTCCGCACTTCAGCACTGGCTTTACAGGTGCCACACCATTTTGGTTTTTTCCTGGGTTTCTTGTTCCTCTGTGGTAGTCCGTGTGAGAAGCCTGATCAGCCCTCTCCAGTTGTCACCTGGCCCTGCTTGTTGGTGTATGATAAGCAGTTGTACACTTAAGATCAGCTCCAGGGTCAAAGTCTCTGAGGATTACTGTAACTGCTGGTACTGACTGAGTTTCTTTGTACCTATTAGTGCCAAGTAAGGGAGCTTCCTCCTTTGTCTCTCATGTTGCCATTGACTATTTCCAGGTTCTCATACTGGCTTTTCATGAACCTCCTTTTTCCCTGGGCAATATAATAGTCATCCACAAATCTTTTCAGTGAGCAGTGTGCAAGAAAGAATGCTTCAAAAATACCCAGAGTACAGGCAAAGCCTCTTACACACACGGTGAAGTATGGTTTCTTTCTGAGCTAATTCCCAATGCACTGAGTAGGAGGAATATTCACAGGTGTCACTGTAATGTGCTGGTTCTTGGAGATCTGAAATTATGTTTCTTTCTCATAGCATGGGGACAGCATATATAACCTTATGCTAAAATAATGCAGTGCATCAGTGAGCTATTCTTTCTTTGCAGAAATGAATATTGTTTATTAGATGAGGTATATCTTCATCCCAAATTTTCAGAGCTCAGTTATTTCCTTGGTGAATATGAGTAATTCACACATATTCTGCTACATTTCCTGTTTGATTCTAAGGGAAATACTTGCAGCATCCAGCCTAGAGGTTCTGGTCCCCAATGGGAGGCTGACATGACTTGAAATACCAAAGTACTGAGGAAAATATAAGAAATATGTAAATATTGCAGTTGTTATTGTCAAAACTCATAGGCTCATTTAGACTGGAAAAGATCATTGAATCCAAACATTAACCCAGCACTGCCAAGGCCACCACTAAACCATGTCCCCAAGCACAACATCCACATGTGTTTTAAACCCCTCCAGGGATGGTGACCCCACCACTGCCCTGAGCAGCATGTTCCAGTGCTTGATAACCCTTTCTATGAAGAATTTCTTCTCAATATCCAATCCAAACCTTCCCTGACACAACTTGAGGCTGCTTCCTCTTGCCCTACTGCTTGCTGTGTGGGAGAAGAGACCGACCCCCACCTTGTTACACCATCCTTTTGGGTAGGTGTGGAGAGCAGAAAAGTCCCCCCAAGACTCCTTTTCTCCAGGATAAACACCTGCAGCTCCCTCTCCATAGAAGATCTTACACTGTTGTAGGATGCTATTAAACACTGAAGCACAGGGGTGAGGTGAAGTGTTAGCAGCACATTTGCATAGGTGGGAAAACCAAATGAGCGCTGTTAAAACTGAAGTGAAACCCCCAGTGATGCAGCAGACTGTAGCAGGCTACAAAATAGGAGAAAGCTTAAATATGTATGGATATTTTATAACTCCATCATAGGATAATTTAAAGCCCAGGGCAAGCAACAGTGAGTAAATATTTAGGGCTATAATTTTTGCACAGTGTTTAGTCATATATTAAATGTTTACAATATACTTCTCTCCCAGAACCCAGCCCACAGGGAAGAATATTCTGCTTTTCTGGAAAGTGCTTGTCTAAGTCATAGAACAGGTCAGAAGGTGCTTATTTACCCTCTATGCAAAGATTGCAATGCTTCCCAGGAGGGGCAGGTGGAAGGGCTGTCTAGACCAATCAGATACACCAGGTGATGACTGGAGGTTGTAAATAAATAAGTAGAGACCTGGAATTCGTTCCCAGTACTGAATATGTTGTGAATTGGGCACTAAAGCAGGAGATATTTGTGCCCATAAACCAGCCCAGCTATGAAGGGAACTGTGTACAGAGATTTGCAGCTGTGATTCAGCTGTGCACGGGAGGTGGGGAGTGGTTGTGGTGCCTCACACACACTCTTGCCTCCTGTTCTCCTGCTACTTGTGGTGGCCTTTCAAGTAGATTTACTTCCTAAATAAGAAATACTGGACAGTAAATGTAAATTGCAGTAATAAAGTAATTTACTTGCTCCTGTTGTGTTTGAATAAGAATAGAAGTACATTTAGAAAGCCTGACTGCTTCCTAAGGTTGTGAGAATGAGAGGATCTACTGGATACCAAATACTGCAAATTAGAGCACACATTTCTTATAAATGTTCAACAATTTCAGACTGGCCATGATTTACCTTTTTTTTCACAGGTACCAGCCAGGGTTGGAAAGCACACAGACACTTTTCTTTCCACTTGATCTGTACACTCAGACGTAGCCCGTTCTATGACAGCAGATGCAACTTCTTTGTTGGAGGGACAACCCAATCAGGTCTTTCTCACCCAACAGCTGACTGAAGGGGGCCACCAAGTTCCAGCTGGGTGTAGTGGAAGGCTCAATCACTTCAGCAGCCCTGAACTGCACCCCAGCTCCCCAGCATAATGTCTGCTTGAAAGGGAAGCTCTGCAACCAGGGTAAACATCTGATTGTTTCCTAATTGTGCTGTCCTGCATAAAGGTATGCTGCTGTTTTAAACCGCTGTGATGGGGATGTGTTATAACCACCCTCTCTACTTTTCATCTGTCTGTCACCAGCTGGCTGTTGTTGATGATTTATAGGATTAGATTTCAGACCTCATTAACCAACATAAGAGCATCTATGTGCTAATTTCATCCTGTCAAATATTATTTGTAATAAACATGCTGGTAGTTTCACCCAGTGGGGTTTATTGACTAAAACAGCAATGAGGCAGTGCCCACACGCTGATCTGGTGGGTCTGTCATTAGTGAGCAGGCTGGTTGGTACAGCCCCATGTGCTCCTGGAACCCTGCTCAGCATTTGTCAGACTAGAGAGCCCGATTCAGCAATCCCTGCTACTGTCAATGGAATGGGAACACTCAGAGCCCTCCCTTTCCCTGGTAATTCCAGCATCTTTAAAAGCATCCTCATAACACAGCCCCATACATGGGTATATTCTTTTTATCTGAAAGCTCATGCCAGCATTCGTAGCTTAGGCAACAAAATGCTATTTATTTCAAGAGCCTAAGGTACCATCTGTTAGCAAAGCAAGGAAAATAGAAGTATCTGAAGGCACAGCTGGTCCCATGACTCCTGGCTTTGGGTGCTGGGACCCAAGTTTCCTTTCAGTAATGCTCCACACTTGCTCCAAACTATGGAGTGCTTGGAGGTGACATTCTCAACCTGCCTGATGTTCTCCATGCCACCCAAGTCCACCTCTGGTATGTGGTTTCTTTCTTCCTTTCAGGAAGCGAGGCAAGGTTATTAATCCCACATCCCTGCTTAGGGCAAATCACTGTTGCCAGGAAAGTTCCATTAAAACAGTGCTTGTCTTACAACCAACTCCAGGGAGTCCAAAATCAGCGAGCAGAAACTTCAGAGAGCAACAAGGCCACAGGACAGACCTTGTTCTGCTTCCCTTGGCCAGTGAGACTGAATGCTGAGAGCATCCCTGTCAGCTTAGGATGTATTTTTCTCTGCTCCAAAATAGCTACAGTTCATATGGCATTTGTGACATTTGTAAAACTAGAAGACAACCCAAATTCCCTGTGGTGGGAGTGCTGGGGTCAAAGAAAGAAGGTGGTGCTGGAGAAGGCCGTGCATGCAGGGCCGAGGATACACGAGGTGCCTGTGAGCCCCAGCCTGTGCCTGTAAAGCCATGGGGGAAAGGTTCTGGAGAGAGCTGTCTTCTCTCCAGGCTGCTGCTGGGGATGCTTGGGGCAGAAGCCACCTCCACCATGTCTCACACTCCCACCTTCCCTGGGCACAGAGCAAGGAATGGGCATCTGAGCACTAAGGATTTGTTACAGGACTCAACACTGTTGTACCAGCCTGGGATGTTTGTTACAAAGGCAGACTGCTGGTGCAATACAAATAACAATAAACCCCGCTGCAATAGCAATTCTGTGGTTAGGCCAATTCCCCATATTTAGAAAAAAAAAGGAGTTCTATGTATTTATTAAAGTCTGTAACTGATGTGGTGAGGATTGATACCACTGGTACCCATTAGATGAACAGATGGTGCTGCTTCTGTGTTTTGTTACTGCTGTCACAGATGGGAAGAGCTCCTCTTTGAGGAAAGCCCTGTTTGGCTAGCATTACCTGCTGGGGTTGGGATGAGGAAAGCAGCCTGGATGCCAGGTCCTTGCAATCTCCATCCCAGAGCCCATGATCACTGACAGGGATGGGCACTCTGCAAGCATCCCCAGCAGACAGGGCAAAGCTAGCTTAAGAGGAAGGTGTCTCAAACCTTCTGTGCTACTCTTTAACACCTCTGGTGTTCCACCACAGCCCAGGCAGATTTACAGAGGGAGGGAGGCTTTTAAATGGTGGCACCTTCAGCACTGCTTCCCTGACGTGGTGCACACTCCACCGGCGGGGCAGGGTGTGTGGCACCAGTCCTGCTCCTTCCACCCCAGCAGAGCCCAGTGGGACCCAGCTGGTTGCTGCTCCAGCAAGGGCAGCCTTGCGTTGCCCCTGCTGTTCCTCCCCCTCGGCATCCACCCACAAGACCTGGCTGCAGTGCCCTGGGTTTTCCCAGATATTAACACTTAGGATATTTTCCCAAATATTAGCATCCATCCTGAAGAAAATCTGTGCCTGGGCCCTTAGCTTGCAAGCCAGGTAGGCTGAGCTTTTGTACTGCAAAGGCACACGTGGCTTTTATCTGAGCAGACTTTTTTTAGAGTAGCCAGAGCTGCTGTGGATTGCATTGGGAAGGAAGATTTTTGAAGTAATTTCCAGGTTCCTTTCCATTTTGCTCCCTGGGCTGCTCTAAAAGCTTTGTTTGGCACATCATAAAAGCCCTTGGGTGGTTTGGCAACCAGACAAGCAACCGGTTGTCTTGTCCCAGTAGTCAGGCCTCCATTACCAGCTCCCAGTTTAAGCTCCTGTGCTGGCTGGGTGCATCTCCTGATGCTCACTGACTCTGTCCTGTTGCCAGAAAAATGTTTCAGCAGCTGCAGTCTGACTCCAACTGCTCTTAAAATCCCATTTACAGGATTTCCTCTCTGCTTTGCAGGGAGACAGTCCTAAGCAATGTGCTTAACTGTTTGACAGGCTCTTCTGACAGCTTCAGCAGTGAAACACGGCAGGAAAAGGGCAGGATGGCCCGTGACCCTAAAATATTCTTGTTCCTCCGTGCTTGCCATTGATTCTACTGCTCAGTTTCCCAGCAAGACTAAGTCTAAATAATTTATAGGTAGGGATCTTTCCTGTTCTGAAAAGCTTCTTAATAGATTTGTAACTTGAAGGAACATTTTCCATTTTTTTGATGACAGAAAAAAGTTCTGGAGATGATCACCAATATCAGCACTTCTCCAAAGGTCAGAAGCCTAAAACTGTTCAGGATTTATTTTGACTTCCACTTAATATATAATTTGAATGCAGAACCAAAATAATGAGGATGAAATTCAGAAGAATCGAAGCAAATGGGCTTTGTTTCCACAGAAGCCTGTTAATGAGCAGAGTATTGATATTCACTTTAGGAATGGGCCTTGGAAAGTTCAGTAATAGGATTTCTATTTTAACTCTTCTGCCTTGAAGCTTAATTTACCTCTGCAGCATCTTCAGTTTTCAGATGAACTAGCAGTAAAGAGGTTGTCCTTTGTTGGGAAATGCTTCAGCCTATTTCTGCATGGTGACAGAGGGACACACAGGCTCCTCAAGGGGACACTTTGTCTCTGCACTAACATCCAAACTTCGGAGTGCCCTCCTCCAAGCTAGACATGCAGGTGCTCTGGGATGCTCATCTGCCTCAGTCACAGCTTTTCAGCTCCATACCACCTTGGACCCTTAGGAATCTATTTTCATCATGATTTTTTATGTCATAGCTGAATGGAAGTATATTTTTTTTCACTAACCATTTTTAAGCAAAGACCTGGCCGCCCCTGCATCACACCCAGCGGTCCCTGCTCTTTGCCCAGCTGTGTCACACGGTGGGCACTGAGCCCAGGCACAAAGCCTCCGTGACAGTCAGTGACCAAACCAGTGACCTCCAGCCAGCTGCTTTTAGGGGGCTTTGCCAGGGCCATCCAGGTGTGGTGCCAGTGCCTCCCGCAGTGGCCGGAGGGGGATGCGTGTCCCAAGCTGCAGTGCCCACTCTGCCCTTCTCATGTTTCCCAAATGTGCCCACCACTTAACCAAGGCAATTTAAAGAATAACACTCAGATGATTCTCAGTACCATCTGCCTGAACACCGCTTTTTCTAGAAAGTCAATTAAGCTATAGTGCTTCTTTGCAGAGAATGATGGCTGCGCTCTGATGAGAAATGCACTTGATAATTTAATAGGCATTTTGTCTTTTTCCTAACAAGCTGTGTTGATTTCTGAGAGGTCTGTTATTCACTAAGGGAGGAAAATGTATGAACTGAAGTAAAACATAGAACAATCATTAATGTGAAGGATGTTTGATCTCTGCGAACTAAAAATAAAGCTTGTGAGCTATTTGGATTATTGGCATTTCCTAAATTTCTTTATCATTCAAATGTTGGGACAGTGGGTGGGGAAAATGGCAGCTCTTTAAATTAAAAAGAGTTGTTCTGAAACAATGGAAATAATAATGTTTTGACTTTTGAAGTAAAAAAGAAAATACTTTCAAGGTCAAAGTCAAAATGTTCAATAATTTTTTTAAGGCTCCAGTTTGAATGAATCAGTCCCAGGCTGAAAGAGGATTTTTGACATTTCAGTTCACAGAAATTTTTGATTGTCTTTGGTGCTGGAATATAGAACATTTTCAAAGTCTCAAGTGCAATATGACTGGAAAACTCTTTTCCACTCAGCCTTGGTAAAACTCCCCAAGAAGAGGGTGCAGATACAGGCTCCCTGCCAGAGCACAGGAGCTCTGCTAAACCGACATCTCCATTCTCTCTCTCTTAGAAAATGCTTTTTCCTCCAAACCAAGCGGTGGAGGGAAGAGCAGGAGACACAGTGACACTGTCCCGTGCTGGCTGGTAACTCTGTGGTTCCTCTGGGGCACAGGAGGTCTGAATTTAAGTCTTCCTCTGGTTTGGATCTGCTTCACACAAAGTACAAGCAACTCCTGAAAGGATTGCCACTTCTCAGGGCCTCTCTGCTCATCACTTACAGGCAGACTCCTAGGATAATTTGACTTTATTAATGATTTAAGCCTTGTGGGATGTAGACTGACACCAGGTGAGTGATGGACTGAGTGTGGGGAAGGGGAGAGGCTGAGAACGAGCCAGATGAGGAACTGACCGAGGCAGGGCCATGGCAGGAATCAAAAGAACAGGCCAGGATGAGGAAAGCCACAGGTTTACATCTGGCAAGCCCTTGTTTTGCCTCATCCTGTTTTCCTAATAAAAGTTAAATATGGAAAGTAGCATGTAATATATATGGGGCTACATTTTTGTATTTACTGTAAATCCACCTGTGCAGCTGGCAGTCGATCCCAGTGTGGCTGCATGGCTGGAGCCACGTTGGTTTGGTGCCTGATACCAGCACTGAACTGAAATCCTGCAAAAAGCAAGCAGCCTGTCACTCCTCTGCCACAGCAGCCTCTTACCAGCCGTGCAGGAGGGTCCATAGGTCTGTGACTGACACAGTGTTTTTACAAGCAGCCACAGCTCAGCAGGTTATACAGTATCTGCAGGGCGCCAGCAGAAGAGATGAACATCTCTACTATGTTGCAGGAAATGCTTCAACAAACCCAGAATCTACTCTCTGAAATTGAGCTTCCACCCCAGCAAGAGGTCACATGAACCAGTATAACCTTTAGGCACCTCCGCTGTGTTTGGTCCAGGATCCCCCTGGCACAACTGCAGTCCCGTTGGTGCCCACAACCATGGGCAGCATCACAGCACCAGGCCAGAGCCCTTCCTGGTGAGCCCTCTCATCCAGGTGTCGCAGGACACAAGCACCTGGTGATCTGCTGCCCTTTCTGCCCTTCTGTGCCTTGTGAGCATGTTTTTCCTGTGACTCCTTGAATCTTCTTTAAGCCCCATCTGCACTAGAAATTTGTTATACATCCTAAACCAGGAAATACCGTGGTAGGATTGCCACACAGAGAACCTTTTCCCTTGGACTGAGTACACGCAGAGAGAAGCGAGATACGAATCACTCACAACCATTCTGCAGAAATGGGCTTACTTTTGCACTTTGTTGTTGAAGAAGATTTGGGGCATTCTGACTTGACTAATGACTCACCTACAGTTACTCTGAAGTCTGGAAACTTGCCTCTCTGCAGCTCAAAGGATGAAAGATCAACCTCTTGATCTGAGGGCTGACTTCAAAATGTCCCAGGAGGAGTCATGGGAACCTGCTTGTCCCAGGACTGCTCCTGGATATCTCCTGCTGTGCTACCAAACATCCCATTGCTTTGCTTTCCCTTGCCAGGAGATTTTCCCTGGCAGAGGGCTGGGAAAGGCCCACTAATCCAGTTGGCTGTGGTGCAGTTAGTAAATGACAGAGCAAACTTCATAAAGGACACCAGGTTTCAGGATGCTTTCAGTTAACTTGAGAGCAATGTAAGGTTTATGTAGCAGTTAATGTGATATAGGCTCCTTACAGGTTTACAGTTCTCTATATTCTTGATGTTACAGTTCTTCCTACTGAGTTGAAAGCTCTGAACAGAATGTCCTGAGACTAAGCTCTGATGTTTTTTGAAAGAGAGTGTGTGTGTGTGTGTGTGTGTGTGTGTAAATGCCAGAGAGAGGAACAGAGATTAAACCTGCTGAGATGATGCCTGAAGCAAGAGCAAACAGACAGATTTCACGTTTAGGACACTGAAGAAATGCAAAGTGGCCATCTGCCAAAGGTTCCTGTGAGCTCTCAAACAGTACTGTGAGGTAAAACAATATCGTAATTTAACCAGAGGGTGAGTAATGCTTCTGGCAGCTGCACAGGGGCTGGAAATATTTGCACAGCCTACACCTACGGATCTTCTCAGGATCCTGTTGGCAGCGCTCCTAGGGAAAGGTCAGGTCCTGGTACCTGGGCAGGGACCCAACTGTTGGGTTCTGGGGCTTAAAGGATCAATGTTGTTCTGATGTTGACAGAGATTCCTCACCTGAGCAGCACCCAACAGAAGCCTCTGGAACAATCCCAAATACCCTTTAATTGGAATATATGATTAGTTTTTTATAAAACCCAACGTGTTAAATTACTGCAATGGTTGAGGCAAGGACTGAATGAAATGGAGACTAAAAGCCGTAAATTAGTTTTGGAACAGGCTTGAATCTCATGGCTGGATGGGACTAAACTCTCAGCCCTTTTGCTGGTGTGCACCATTTGGCACCGTGGGACTTTGTGCTGAGCTTGCTTGCATCACATGCTGTTCATCTGCATTTTACACAGCAAACCTCTCCCTGCTCCTCCCCTTCCTATCTGGGAAATTACATCTTTGAGTTTAGGCAGAGGCTGTAATTCCCGTGTTTCCAAAAGGCCCTCCTGAAACGTGCACACCGTTCAAACACCGCTTTAAGACGTCCCTTCCCAGGGCGCAGCCACAGCTCAAGGCCAACTTGGCACGATTGTAATTCCAAGTGATTAAAATTTATGGCGGCTAATCTGTCGGAAACCATATGTTAGAGCAGCGTTCAGCTGATCAAATGCATTATCTGGTAACTGCTGGTAACTCTGCTCTGTGATCTACAGCCGGATTCCGAGGGGAAGGTATTTAACCCGTAGCAGCTTATGAGACTAGAAAGAAATAATAAAACCCAGTGTAGACTTAGGGGAAAAAGATAAAAGTTATTGAAAAGTAGCTGATGAAATGGTTGAGGTGTTACAGCACCAGCAGCAGCAATCAAGAGCCCTGCTAAATTGTTGGGCTGTGTGACCTTGGCTGGGAGCAGATACGGAAGGAGGGTGTCCAGCTCAAGCTAGAAAAATGCAGGCAAATGAGGAGATAAAATAGCAGCCTTTCAAAATTGATCCTGTTCAAGGGTACCAGAAGGGATTTCCAAGGCAATTTTTTTTGCAGAATTTAATTAAAGTGCTTTGAAATTTCTGGGAAGCGAGAAATTGCTTGGCAGGATTGTTGGATTTTGGCACCATGACGGCTGAAGAGTGAGCCCTCACTGGTGGCCAGGCAGTGGAAATGTGTTTGGCTGGGTCTCATTTTGGCAAGTTTGTGTATTGCCATCAGCAATGTAGGCATCCCAGGCATGGAGGGATAGTAGGAGGTGGGGATCAGCAGCCAGGCATAGACAGGCTTGGCCTTGGGTGCAGAGGAAGCTTCCTGTTTCCCACCCTGCCCAGAAACCACATAAGGTTGCTTTGACGCATTTCAAAAATGTTCTGGAGATGATGTTAGTAATCCAAGCTGGTCATAGCCTGTCTGTGGGGAAGTGTCAAACAGTTTATGCACTTTTCCTCCGGCCTGCCATGATGCTATTTATGCTCCCATTTCTGCTGCTGGGGCTGCAGTACTGTGTGAGGGGTTGGACTCGGTGCTGCTCCAGGCACACACAGTGAGGACAGGACACGGTGATCTTCCCATCCCTCCTGCCACCTATTTGCTGCTGTCGTGGTCCCTTGAGCAGGTGTTTTCTAGGTCAGGCTGCAGTTTACCCAGAGATTCATTCACCTAATGGCCCATGCAGTGCCAGCCTCAGGATGAGGGACTCATTCCCCACCTTCAGGCAATGAATCCAGCAGACCTTTGCCATTGCTGCTCACTGTGTCTCACTGAGGAGTGCTGGGGTAGCTTTGCTTTAGAAAGAGGAAATGTGCTGATGAATTAGGAGCGGTGCCAGGCTCCCAAAAGGACTTGTCCTTTCTTTTTAATAAGGTGGTTTTCTTTGTAACCTCCCCATCATTTCTAATAAGCTCTTGTGCTGTCAAAGCTGCACTTGGCTATCTTTCTCACTTTCCATCTGCTTATGAAAAGGGCTTGTGAGAGATGGATGCGTAAGAGGAGATTCTGTTGAGGATGGCTGTCCTGTGCAATCAAGCAGGGTTCCCATCTGGCTTTCTCTGGGTTTTTTTGGTTGAGTTTTCCAAAATAATGTTTCTGAAATGGGGACCACACCCTGGCACACATGTACGGCCCAGGTTCCTTTCCAAAGGGGGCTTGGGGTGGAGGCCAGGAGAGTTGTCATGGTGAGAACTGAGGTAGCAAAGCAAAGTTTATCCCATAAATTTAATTTTCTATTCCTTCTTGTGTCTACTGAAACTGTACCTGTACTGCTAAGTGGGAACACGGTGCTGCTGCCTAGGTGTGATCACATCAGTCAATCTTTTTAGCAAGCTTTCTTCAAAAGGCTTACGTGTGATATCAAAGCAATTCATCTTTAAATTTGTTCTGAATGCTTGATCATGCTAAACTGGAAACTCTTGTTCAAATCTGTCCCAAATAGTCCTGAGAAAGGCAGAAATTACCCAGCAGATTGTCCTTACCATACCTGCCTTGGAGTGATTTGTTACAGCAAAATGAAACTGTCCAAAAGTAATAAATTAAAAAATAAATCCTCTTCATCAGTGCAAGGAGAATGTAGTCTGTTATTTATTATGGCAGTGACAAAAAAGTCTATTGCATGCATCTAACTTTTGGAGCCAGCAGAGATTTGCTACAGCTTCTGTTCCCTTCCTTCTTGCAGGACATTAGACTGGTACAGAGATATCGGCTGTGCCCTCCAGACCCAGATCCCACAGAGACAAACAGGGGCTATGTTTTTGGCTCAGAGAGAAAAAAACTCAGCTTATTTTTACCCATATTTATGGCAGCTGCCTCTGACAGTGTCCATGAGTGCTGACCAGTAAGGATGAATCCCAGTTGGAGATTCAAAACTGGCCTGAGAGAATCTCTTTCTGCCCTGAGAACCTTGTTGAAGCACAAATCTCTTCCAGATAAGTAGAGGGACCTTGCAGTTCATTGCAGCAGAGTTGGTGTCACCGTGTGCAGTGGTGTTTTTGCTTGTCCATAGGGTGAGTGTGTTGTTGCAATCCTGTAACTCTTACCGTGTGTTTGAAACAGAGGGGTCTTCTGAGTATTCCTGCTTCACTGCTCTCAGGGAATGACCAGCCATCCAATTATGTATTTTTCCAGTTCTAGGAATAGCTCAAATAAAAAATGGAGCTTCTTTAGCCACTGTTTTTTCTTCTAAGGGTCTGAAACATACTTTTTGCCCAAAAATAGCAATGAGCTTTGTGAGGGACTGCAGTACATTCAAAACAATTTCTGGTAGCCTTTCTAATGCAATATTCCTTCTCCTCTTCACAGTGTCCCAGACCCTTTGTGTGCTTGCCAGGCGGACTTTTATCTCACACTGCTTGGGAAAGCTGCTGTGTCTCCCTGAAAGGGGAAACAAGCTCTGTGCCCTAAACCAGCCTGCTCTCCTCTGTCCTTGCTTGGCCCTCTGTGCTCAAATCCACCCCAAGGCTCGCCTACAGCCAGCTCAGGGCTATGGCAGCTGAGGACACTGCCACAGGGCCTTGGGGGAGATGCTGTCACTAGGAAAGGGACCAAGCCCACTCTCCTCTCTCACTCCCTGCACATCACCTACATTTTCTCAACATCCCCTTGAGGCAAGGGGGAAAAAGCCCCCCAGTCTGCAGGCTGGATGGGGCCGTGCAGCTGCCCAGCCATGGGTAACTCAGACACTGAAGCAGAAATGATGCCACCTCCAACCATAAACTGCCCTTGAAATTTTAATTGGGTTGTTACACTGAGATGAAACGTGCTTTCTAGTTTTTAATGTGTTTATTAGGTTGGCATATATGATTTATTATGTTCTTAATTATTAATTTTCTTGTTCATAAGTGCCTGGATTTTTTGTAAATGATGAGATAGGGAAGCGTAATGCTATCACAGGGGAACCTTAAGTAAAATGAAGGGGTTTGGCTTTTTAATGCAATTTATATTTATGAGAAACTAATAGAAGATAATTTTATATTATCAAAGTAATATAACTAATCCAAGATGATTTAAAGAATGATGATCAGATAGGTCTGATGTGAACTGATGTGAGCAGAAACTGAACAGCTGTGGGATTTAGGTCCTAATTTTGCAAGATACTTTAAAACTCACTTTCGTTGGTAGGGAGGTTATCCTGCATTGAGTCCTAAGTTTGAAGAAAGTTACTGAGCATGGCTCAAGGCTACCCAATATTTTGTTTTCTGTGAAGTAGGATTTGATCTAGGGCAAAACTGAACATGGGATAGATTTAAGCACGATTTTTGCTTGGATTCATTCTCATGAAGCTTCATCTGCTGAGCATTTGCAGAAGATGTATGTCAAAAATGGGGTGAGCAAGGCTGGAATAAATTGGTTTAATTCAAGTTCATGATTTCTGGTGGGTTTTTTACACCACTGTGGGTGAAAAGAGAGCCCAAGTTGTGGATCTAGTTGTAAGAGGCACAGACTACCTTGAACAGCAGCAAGTGTCATTCAGCCAAGAAAAAGAACCAGTATTTATACCACTTCAGTAAGTTACAATCACAGGGTAAAATCAAGATTTTTATTAATATAGGTGGGAAGTTCTGAGCCTGCTTCTAAGCATACAGAAGTTACTCATGCACTTTCAGAGTTCCTTAGTGCTGTGTCTGACTGTGAAGCTTCATAATGAAGTCATTCTGAATTAACAAGTCATTGCAAGTAAATAAAAGAAATCCATCTGAATCCCTTGCATTAAATGTTCCTTTAATTCACAGCAATTTCATTTCTGTAGTACAGTATGTGCTGCGCGAGGACAGCAATGCTTTCATTCTGTAATTCCAGTTCGAGGGGGGGAAAGCAACAATATTTGAATCCCTATTTCAATCTACTTCCTGACAAATAAGTTTTTCGTGATATAAATAAAGGAGTTGTCAGAATTCACTTTTCTCAAATGTCAAGGTCAGCTAAATGTTTGTAAATTAGTTGATGCCAAGAGAAATTAATGAACCAGTAAAAAGAGAGATACAGAGGTTTGGCTCTGTGAACACGTTGGTTAATCATCTGAGAGTCCACTAAATATGCTTTTGATTACTTTCTTGACTTTATTTCTTTATTCAGTTTGAACAAATCTTAGTCACACCTCAGTTTGCTAGGAGACACTTCTCCACTGGGGTCTTTTTGGAACCTTTTTTATTTTTATATTAAACAAATAAAAAGTTCTATAACCGGTATGTGGAATAATCATAGCAGTTATTCTGCAGACATTTTGGATACATCAGTAGAGGTGTAACACAAAACAGGAATACAGGTTATAGGGTTTTTTTTAAGGAGTAATCTATTGAAGTGAATGGGTAGCTCTGGTGGACTTTGCAAATGCTCCCGGGTGATAACTTCCCGAAGATTAATACCCCAAATGCTGTCACAACTATTAAAACTTCCCACCCACACTCCGGAGAAAAGAGGAATAAGGATTCAGTTACAAGCATCCATGCAAACTTCATCATCTTAGAGCTCTGAGGATCCCAAGAGACCCAGAGCAGGCAGACTCCCTGCCAAGAGCAGGGTCCTGGCCACACACTCACAGCAGGAACAACTGAGGTCTCTTTCCTCAGCTAGCTCAGTATTTCAGACTTATTTTTAATTCTGTGTCATCACCTTGATGTCTTTTCATGCTTTGTTTTTCATTACCTCTCACTGGAGAGGCACTCAGATTTGCAGAGGCTGCACAACTTTTGCCTGAGGTTTTCCTGATGACAACTTCACGACTGGGCTGTTTCCTCTCCTGGTTTATTGCACTGCATTCCTCTCAGTTTTCATCTGTGCACCGAAAAATCACAGGCACTGACTCATGAAAATGCAGATTTCTTTTTCCTCTTCCAATTCCAGCTTCATTCTTTCGTAATAGGGGAATTGAGGTTTTAAGTCAATAGCTTGACTACATCTAATGTGAATTGATGGTAGATGCAAGCAGCTTAATACAGCATTTCAGCTCCTTCAGTTCTGTTTTGAACTCAAGTACATTATTCAAAGGGAATGTCCTCCAGGCATGGGCAGCTCTGCTGACACTCCAAGAGTTGAGCTGATGCCTTTTGCTGTGAATCACAGCAGCCCCAGTTGTGCCAGGAGGGGAAGAGTCTGGCTGAGGGTCACAGAGGTGTGAGAATAGCAAATGGACAAGTGCAAGCCATGAGGACGCTCTCCCCACACCCTCGGGAAGGGGACATGGCCAGCACCTGGCCTGAGGGAGAGGCTCCCCTGCACAGCTCTCAGAAAAGGCAGTTCACCGATGCAAAGGCAAGGGGGAGTTCTCCCGATCCCCAACCCTTGCTGTGGTGCCTGGATGTGGCAGCCAGGGCTGGAGCACTTACCTGACAGACCTGGCCAGGGCTTCACCAAGTGAGGAGACCCAGTCCCTCCAGGGAATCGGTGGCCATAGAGGGACATCCCCTCCCAGGGACCCCTGGTCCCTGCTTGTACTTCCAGCTCTTGCTTTTTCCCAAATCAAAATTCCCACTGCCCTCAGACTGCCAGCCCATTCATAGCCTTGCAAAAGGAATGAGTTAAATAAACACAAGATCTGACCTCCCAGAGGAGGGCAGATAACTGAGCAGTAATTGGAGCAACATTTTAAAAGCCATTATGGATTTTATTTGCAGTTCAGTAACTGCTTAAATGCCTGGCTCTAGGGCAAGAGGGTGATGCTCATCCTTACTGCATGGGTAAGGTGCTCTCTGTGCGCAGTTGTGTTTGGACACTTTCTGGTTGTGTTTCTGAGAGCTAAAGGAGATACTGGTTCAGTGATAACCTGGTTTTGCAACACAGGCATTTTTAATCAGGGCTAAATTGACAGTTTATTAGAACATGATGATCACACATTTATTTCACTCATCACAATGCAACTGGTGAAACCAAAGCAGATAGTTAGAGCCCATAATAAAACAAAGGCATTTACAGTAGGTACTACTAGAGGAGCAAGTGGAGCTCATTTCTAATCATAGAATCATAGATACATTAAAGTTAGAAAAGATCTTTAAATTCATCAAGTTCAACCATCAACCTAGCACCACCACAATGCTCACCATTAAACCATGTCCTAAAGTGCCATATCCACATGTTTTTTGAACACTTTCAGGGGGTGACATTAAGGTCCCTCAACTGCACATGACACTGGAGTTATGGTCTCTAACTTATTAGATAAGGACAGTGGGCAAAGCCCATAAAAAGATCCAAAACTACACCCTGTTGCATTCATCTGATCTATCCTCTCTTGGTGTTCCCCACAGGACATTCCTGCATTGCCTCACAGTTCAAAGAAATCTGATTATTTAACAGAGAAGTAAAAACATTTCCCCAATTTTGGAAATTAAAGTTTAAGGCAACTGAAAGAAAGCAGAAAATTTCACTGTACAGCAACAAAAAAAATTGAGCTAAGAGATGCCAAAAAACCCCAGAGAAAATTAATGCAAGGTACCATTTTATTTATCTATCTGAGGCTAGCAGGGAAATACTGATGTCACTGATGTTCTGACTACAAAACATGGTGCAGTATGTGAAGGGTCAGTGAGCTGCTGGCCACCAGCGGCGCCTGGAGTCACCCCTCTGCCCCATCCCTGCCCCTGCCAGCGCAGCTCACCAGAGGGACAGACTCACCTTTTGACCTCTTCAGCTCCAGAACTCGGAAGCAGATACTTGTTTTGGAATATAAAGCTTACAGGGCATCAAATGTTTTCAGAGCCCAGACCCATGTTGTGCCCATTAGTCAGAGAAATATTTCTTCCTCCTCTGAAATCCTGAATTGGCTTTTGGTCTCAGATCTTATGTCAGAGATTACGACTGGTTAATTATGTTGGTTTTCAATAGTTCTCCCTCTAGCTGCATGTCCAACCGTGAATTGCCCAGTTTATCTCTGCAGTAACCCACATCCCGACTCTGCTATGTTACATTAAACCATAAAAAAAAAGCACAGGAATGACAACAACAACAACAAAAAAGTGGCTACATCCTTAGGAACTCTGAGACCTGTTACCTGAGGTGTGATTAACCACCTGATTTGTGCAGTACTCAGCAAGAGCACTCGGGGAAGAATTAGCATCCTGAGGAGAGCACAATAACATCTTAAATCTTGGCCCTGGCTAAGTAGCAACCTACATTAATATATAATAGTATAAGCTAAATCAAGGAACATAAATAGAAAGGACTACTTTGCATTGGTTTCCACATGGATCCAGAAAAAAATGAAATACATTTTCAGATTTGGAAAAAACCTGAATTAAGGTCAACTTTGTCTTGAAAGGCATATCATACCTGCTTATATTAATAACTGCTGGCTTTTACCTAGAATAAAACATACTTGGATTATTTTCTAGTTATTCTATAATTGTAATAGAAAAAATGAAGAGAAATAGATATTTATACTAAATGTGTACCCTTACTCACTGAACATCTGAGAACTCTGGGTCAGGCAATGTGAGCAGGTGATAGACTAGAAGTGCAGATATCAGTTGGGGCTGATAGTTGTTCCATGGGAGGGTTATCATCTGCAATTTCAGCACTTTTCAGTAGAGACCATGTCAGGCTGGGGCTCTGACAGCAGGTGAGATGCACAGCTGTGTATGAAACAGGAAGGTGGGAATCTGGGCATGGTTTTGTGCATGCTGAGCTGGATCCACAGCTTGCAGTGACCTGCACTCGCACTGTGACAGAGTGTGTGCAGGTTGGGTTCCACACCTGACAATGCAAGAGCACGTGATGTTTTCTCACTGATAGAAGGAAGATGGAATGAAGAATTCTCAGTGAAAACCCTTGCAGAAACCACACTGAAGAGGGATTGCTCGATAGAAAGACACTGTAAGATCAAGTAAGCAAGTATTGCCAGAGGCATGGTAAGAGGTGTCATGCTGTATTCTCAGAGGAAGGGCTGGGTTCACTGGGCAGCCCAAATCCCTGTGGGAAAGACAGAGAACTGGTGAGACACACAGATTTTCAAGCAAACGCTCAATTGCAACATTGTTGTTAACCTCTGGTAGGTCCCCAAGTGACTCCAAGTTGCCAGCCTCTTTCTCACTGCCTCCATGACTCACACCACTGCCCAAATTAGCCTAATTGGCACCCAGCCAGTTCCCCAGTTGCTCCTTGTCACATGAGCTCCACTCAGGTAGGGACAGCTGGAGGTTTGTGGCTCTGTGGCTGGTGAGTTCTGCTTGCTGGGCTGCAGTTGCCCTTTCCAGGGTATGTTGCTTGTTTTGGCTACTCTGTTCTGCCATTTTATAGAGGCACTTTAGGGGCTCCTGGCCACCCTGAGGTGCCTCTGACCCTGCAAGCTGTCCCAATTCCACAGCAGCCTGGCTCCTCTGGATCAGCTTAGCCAGCAGCATCTGGTGCCTGGTGCCAAGAGACATAGAGTGAGGACAAGGTTTGCCCCCAAGTTCAGGTAGAAGGTAAGACAGAGAAAGTTCAGGGCCCTGTGGTTGTGCTTGTGGTGGGCAAGCCTGTGTCTCTCCAGCAGTTTTCCAAGGGAGATGGCCTTAGCAGGTGATTGCTTTTTGGCTTTGCTCTCCCTGCTCTTGTCAGAGGGCAGCCAGGTTGATATCTGTGGAGGGGCTGCTGCAGTGCTGGGGGCGGCTGTATCTGCTCCAAGGCCCATCCCAGCTCTGTGGGCTTTCACACCCACCCTGCCTGTGAGAACGGGGGCACTACTTGGCCCTTTCTCTCTGAAGTGAGAGGCAGAGGCACAAGGCCTGTAAAGCCTTCTGGTTATCTGCCTTTCTGCTTTGTGTGCATCTGGAGTGAATTCAGCTGCGAAGAGATAGATGGGCCATGGAGTTCTTGTAGTTTAATTTGAGATTGTCACCCAGAGGTATTGGGGTAATTATCTTTCTAAATTTGTGTGTTTTGACAATGTAGAAAACAATTTGGAGTCAAACAGGGGTCATTGACTTGTTTTAGTCTTGTTCAAGAAGGACAAATTATTACACCAACATTGTGCCAAGGTTGATGGTAAGCACAGAAATGTGTCATCTCTCTCTGTCCTGCCTGGAATGAAGATTTCACCCTTGTGTGCTCTGGGTTCAGTTTATTGAAGTGCAGCAAGCAGCATGAAAAAGCAAATGGGTGCTCCACACTAGCTGTGCACTAGTTTTGCAAAGAGGCACAGGTGGAAACCAAAATGCAGGTGAGAGAATAGCTGAACTAGCTCTGCATGTGAAGGGGCTTGTTGCTTTGCTGCAGGATGGTAGGTGACAGAGAAGGTGAGAGAACAAGGGTGCCTGAACAGGACTAGGGATTGATTTGGCTGTAGAAAGTGTGTTTGCAAAGGCTAATCTCTGAAAGTAATTGGCATGATCAAATCAAGCTCTCAATTCATGTACAGTCAAGCTACTGCCTAGTATATCCTGCCCATCTCACTTAACATCCAAGAGCTAGCAGCAGTTTGTGCCAGGAATATGGGATGACTCATTTGAGCTGTTTTGTTTGAAGAAATCAGGTCCCTGATTGCACTGGGTATTCTGAAGCCTTTCTCTCTCTCACTGAGAAGAACAAAGTATGCCCAGAAGATGTGGAAGGGTTTTTTTAGTATGCAAATAATGTCCTTCACTAAGTTTATTCTTTGTCTAAGTAGAGGTGAAGGGTGCCCTCCATGCTCTGACAAAAGGTGGTACAGCACATACACACCAGGCAAGAGGCTGTTCTTAGGCTGGCTATTCTTGTCTAATTTATCATCACAAGACAGCAGGGGTAGCAGGCACCTCTGGAGATCAGACGGTCCAGCCCTGCTGGCAGCAGAACCAGCCAGAGCAGGCTGTCCAGTGCCAGCCCCGCTTGTGCTTTGAGTATCTCGAAGGACAGAAAGTCCACAACTTCTCTGGGCAACCTCCTTCTTGTGTTTGACTACCCTGACAGTAAAAAATAAACTAAAACTTTTACTTTTTGCCTGTATTTCAATTTTGCCCTGTCACTGTGCTCAAAAGAGTCCATGGAGCAGAGTTCTTTGCTGTCACTCCATCAGGTGTAAGATCCCCAGAGAGACATCTCAAGCCTGGATGTATTTTTATCTTTTCCAGAATATGTGGTTCAGCTGCCAAACTTGTGAAAACACAGATTGTTATATCCATCTTTCCCTCTCTCATCCCTCAACACCACATTTTTATTGGTCTGTTCTTGCCAGCTGTTGCTCTATTTGCCATCATCCTCTTCTGGAGGACTGGATGTTTTCCCTGGATGCCAGTCAGCCTCTTTTGCCCTTCACATTATGCTCTTTCCCATGGCATGCTGGTTCCCAAGCTGAAGGGTGGTAGTGGTTTGGTGGCCTGCCTCAAGTTAGGTACCCACAAGGTGGCCAGACCTTGGGCCTGGAATGGAGAGGTTTTTCCTGAGGAGAAAAAATGTGATAAACTTAATTTTCCCTAGTACATATGCTCAGTAAGGCAGCAGCTGTAGAGCTGTCAAGAGGAACTCAGGAGAAAAGTGAAATATGTGGGTTTGGGGTTTGGTTTTATCTGTTTCCTGATAGAAGGAGGCACAGTAAACTGCTAAGCTTCTAGGTCATAAACAAAATAAATAGTTTAAATAATAAAATGATCCTTTTAGACCAGGCACAGAGTTGGCATTGCAGCCCTGCTTCTCCCGAGAGCTCAGCGTGTGCCCTGGAGCCGGCACTCACAGAGCTCCGTTACTCCAACAAGTGCTCAGAGCAGGAACTGGCCCATGAAAAGAGTCATGGAAAACAGGGCTGGAGCTGTCAGGCTCAGCCAAGCAGGATGTACTCCTTCCAGGCTAAATCCTGTGAGTAGACGGGGCAGGATGGGTTTGGAACCAGCTGGAGATAACCAGTTTCCAAGTATGTTCCTTCTTAGTTCCCAAATGAGCACAGCTTCACAAATGTTCACAGCTCCATGTCCTCCACAGTTCCTTCTCCTGCTGGGGTCAGAGAGAGAAAGTGGGCAGAGGTTCAGGACCTCACAATCATGTTCATTTAGAGCTGTAGAATCTTTATTTAGATAAGGAACTTAAAAGTAGAATCTGAAAAGATACAGGTTTTATCCCTTCATATCTGATTATTTTCTTTTCTCTCACAAGCAAACATTCTCCCTTACATGTAAACACCAATATTTCCCTCAATAAACTTCCAGCAGAGGTCTGAAATAGCTCTGTCTCTCCAGAAAGTCACATTATTTGAATAAGTCCTGCTTCAGACAGGCATTTAGGAAAGAGAGTTGTCTGTGAGTAAAGCGCCCCTTCTTTTCGCAGTGAAAAAAACAGTACTTCAAAGATTAAGACTCTCAAAGATTCATGGTTTTTTTACTGCTGCATTTATGCTGCATTCATATTTCTAGTGGAAATGACAATTCTGTGTTTAACGGGTTGGCAGACTGTATTTCTATTGAGAGAAATGTTGATGTCGCAAGTTGTGTAGAGCAAGTAGGAAATGAAGCTCTAAACCACAGGATAGTTGGCAGAGCTTTAATCTGTGTTGTGGCGTGGGAAAAGTGTAAAATTCTATACCTGGTTTGGGAAGCAAAATATCCAGAAAGGTTCTTGTTTCAAAGGGATCAACTTTTTGATCCATCAAAGTCCATCCACTATTACCTGACGGGGGCCACATGCTCAGAATCATAGAATCATTTAGGTCAGAAAAGACCTCTAAAATTGTTGAGTCCAACCATTGATCCGCACTACCAAGCCTGCCACTAACCCATGTCCCCAAGTGCCACATCTACATGCCTTTTAAATCCCTCCAGTGATAGTGACTCCACCACTGCCCTGGGCAGCATGTTCCAATGCTAGACAACCCTTTTGGTGAAGAAATTTTTCCTAATATCCAATCTAAATCTCCCACAGCACAACTTGAGGCCATTTCCTCTTGTTCTATTGCTTGTTACCTGGGAGAAGAGGCCAACCATCACCTGGCTACAACCTCCTGTTTGGTAGTTGTAGAGAAATAAGGTCCCTCTGAGCCTTCTTTTCCTTCAGGCTGAGCTCCCCATCTCCCTCAGCTGCTCCTCATCAGGCTTGTGTTCCAGGCTTGTGACCCTTCAATTGCAGCTTCCTGAATTCACAACAGGTATTTTGTTGTAGTGAGCAGGAGCCCTCCTGATAGAGGCTTTTGACTTTAAGGTCCTCCATCCTCTCTGATATATGCGATGTGTGCAGCACTTGCACTATGTTGAACGAAGCCCTTCCCTATCCCAGCAGCTGCTCTGAATTTCTCTGCTTTGGGGATTTTGTAACTATTGGAAGCATCTCTCTGTAATCCTATGTCATCAAGCGCACTGATCTGGTTTTTTGCTTATTAGCTTAACATATCCTGCAAGTGGGTGTCTTCATTTTGTTGCAAGTCAGGTTGGAACCACCAAGCTTCTCCTTCCCTGTTTGTGGCTGCTATAACCAAGAAGAAATAAATTTTGCCCACTCTAACAGCCATGACCTTTTCAATCTCAAGTGCTTGTGCTGAATTCCATTTGAGTTAGCAATTTTTCCTCCAGCACACAGAAAAAAAACTCTTTGCCCTACAAATAACTTTCACAAATGCAAAAACTCGTCGCTAATCAGGCAGGAGAAATGTCTGGCATTTGGTGAGACTCGTTAAGCTGGTGGCTCTCAACATGTGCACTTCTGTTAAAGGGCGCCAGGGAAGGAGGTGAGATGGTATTTGCAACCAACCTCTTCCTCTGCAGGAACATCTGGGCCAGGGAGGTGATTGATCAGTAGAGCTTAAGCAGCACTTTATTTGCTGCTATTGATCTTCCAGCAGAGGCACCAGATGCTGTGATCCAATGCCAGGCTGTTGGACCAAGATACAAGGGGCCTACTTCCAATTTCCTTTGTTAACAACGTGGCTGAGCTTGTTGTAGTGGAGAAACCCACCTAACACCACGTGGGAAGAAGGCAAGGGGAATCCCTTGGTGTTCAGGATGAGTGGACAGTGAGATGGAATGAGACCTGGCCGAATAGCAGATCCCAGAGGGTCGTAATCAGTGGCACAGGGTCTGGTTGGGGGCCTGTCACTACTGGTGTCCCCCAAGGTTCAGTACTGTGCCTGGTGTTGTTTAACTTGTTCATCAATGACTTGGATGAAGAGTAGATGTCTACTCAGCAGCTTTGCTGATAGCACAAAACTGAGAGGAGTGGCCGGGACCCCAGAGGGCTGTGCAGCCCTTCAGAGGGACCTGGGCAGAGAACTGCCCAAAGTTCAACCAAGGGAAATGCCAGTCCTGCAGAGGGCGTTCCTGGAGAGGAATAACCCCACCCACCAGTATAGGTTGGGGGTGACCTGCAGAGTTTGACTTGTACCAGGATAACTTGAAATTGGACTGGAGAGCAAGAGGAAGTTGAACCAGTGTTTGGCTGGTGGGCAATTGGCCCGACACGGGGAAATGAAACCATCAGAGGCACCCCCTCTGTCCTAAGCTGGCTGAGACAATCCATGTTTGTTTTTATAGCCTTACACAGGAAAAAAGACTAGTTATTGTGAGAAACGTGCCATATGCTGTTGCATATGGCTGAAACATCTGCATATGTACCCAGGGATCTGATATATGTGATGAGCTTCTGTTACAAATCTACCAGTGAAGGAATTATCTTTTGGAATTTTTTTTATTCATTTTTTTAAACTATCTCTAAGGCTCTTTGCAGGAGGTCAACCTCCTGGCTTTGTCTTCGTGGGATTTCATGGAACCTGCAGGGTCCAGTGAACATAGAAGGTACTTCGAGTTGTTTTTCTAAGAACTACCAATACTCCTGCCATCCCTGGGGATGTCTGAAGGCTGAGTGAGTTGTCCAAAACTCTTCCGTTAACCACTGCTACCAAGCAAGCAGCAGAGGAGTGAAACAGATTCAAACTAAAATCATTCAAACAACCTAAACAGATGTTTTTGCACCTTCCATCATCCGTTTTGCCCCTGGCTGATTCCTATGACTCATGAAAATAAGCAAATATAAATAAATCACAATGTACTGTGCTTCCAAAGGTGGCATTATTAAGGTAAAGAATTTAATAGAGTTACAAAAATAAGATGAGCAACAAAATCTGTATTCATAGCAGTTCAGATTAAATGGAACAAAGAATACTGCTCCTCATGCTTAAAGATGTCACTGATAGCCCAGCTGACTAGTTAATCTAGGACATCCAGGAGTAGTGACCATAGGAGATCTGTTCATCATATATGAAAATCCTTCTGTTTTCCCCAAAGTTAGTGTCTTCACCAAGAAGGAGTTTACAAAACACTGATTTTGTGTTGTGTTCATACAGCACCCAGCATGAGGGAATCTCCCATCCTGGCAAAAGTTTTCAGACAAAAAGGATTAGGGAAAATACTACATATCGGGGAATTAAGTGATGTTTGTCTAGTTCCCCACTGAGCTAGAAGGCACAAAGTGCTTCTGGACAGAGACAGAGAGCTCCTCATGAAGAAGCAAAAGATTCCAGCTCATTCAGTTGAACTTGTGGTGCAAAATTCTCAATCACATGTAAGTTCCCCTGAACTTTCAAGGCAGAAGTCATAGAATCACAGAATCAGTTATGCTGGAAAAGAGCTCTAAGATAATTAAGTTCAGCTATTAACCCAGCACTGCCCTGCTCGCCATTAAACCATGTGCCTAAGTTCCCCATGAACAAGTCTCTGGATCTTTGTCTTTTCCAGCTTTTAGGTGGAACCACTGAGCAATTGAGCCTCTGTGCGTTTGAGCCCCTTAAACTTGCAGGTTTTGCACTTGCTGCAGGGAATTGCCTGTGGGCTCAGATGGAGCAAGGGGGTGACTGGAGGCATTTCCAGGCTCCTGAAATATTCCACTTGTACCAGTGCCTACCCAGAGGGAAGTAGTGAATGAAATCTCCTCATAATGGGCATAGTTGCTTCTTAGTTCAGTATTAAAATTATTTATTTCAATATTGAATCAACACTTAAGAAAAATCAATGAAAAATAGATTGTAAAACCATCTGATTTGTAGATGGTCTTGGGTGACAGCTACTGAAAAATGAGAGAAAAGAGCCCAGACTGAAGCCTTGTGCTTCAAAATAACACAAAGTAAAAAATAATATATCATCAGTTCATTCAGTATTGCTTGCAACCTGCTCTTATGTGCCAGAGATATGAGAACATACGATTTCTACAGAAGGTTTCTTGGATGGCAAAAATTCCTAGATACTGCTTGAATTATGTGCCAATAGCTCAACATTTGTGGAGGGTGTCATCTAATTAAACCAGAATTTTTAAGTACCAGACAGCATGAAGACCAGTAATAAGAGAGCAAAATCCATCTGTATTACAGATGGGATATGCAACTCTAATAGTATGGCTTTAGGCAATGTTTAATTGAGTAGTTAAATTATCTTTTCCAGACGGGAAAATAAATTACTGCTCATCTCTCCAATTTATTTTAGCTTCTCCACATTCTGTTTCCTGAGGGAGTGGTGAGGGAGTGTGGGACATCCCCAAATATGCCCGAGATGATTTATTCACCCCATGTACCATAATTTTCCCTTCAAGGAGAATGTCTTATATGCATGTGGAAGTTGGTGTGTATGTAACTGGCAGTATTCTGCTCTTTTCTGGCAAAGAATATCTGCTAATCACTGTGGTGCTAATCACAGCTATATGTTACATATGTGTGTGTGGTTTTAAGTATATTCTTTCTAAGAAAGCAAAGTAGAGGATTACTGGTTCACCATCCTTCAGTCAAATCAGGACTGTGTATCTCATTGGAGCCATGCAGTTTGCCTGAGAAGCTTTTCCAAGCTTTGAGACAGCTTGAAAATCTTCACATTGACTCACAGCATTTTGTAGCATGGGATTATTTGTGTCAAATGATCTGAGGACTGTTACTCCTCAGATTGCCCAAACTCAGCCAAATGAACACACAGCAATGCATGATACTTTGTGTGGTACATGGGAGCAGAACTGAGAATGCTGGACAATTTCTGTTGATTAACTATTGGATCCACATGATTACAGATCTCCATCTGATGAACATTTTTCAATGGTCAAGTATCTCCTCACAAGCATAGCCATGCTAGAGTGTGCTAGCTTGTGTGCTTTATGCTGGCTCCAGGAGCACAGCTGGTGTTCCATCTGAAGTGAAAACTTCTGCCCCAAAGTCACTCCTTGGAAAGTCTTGAGCAGATCTAAGTTGGTTGGTTGGGTTGGTACGCGACTGCTGGGCTATGTTGTGTGACTGTGATGTTTTTGATCGAGTGCTCTGAGCCTAAAAACAAATTTCTCACATCTTGCAGAACTACAACCCAAATCCGTCACGATTTCTGAATATTCATGAAAGTATTAACAGGGCTGTGTGCATGGCAGACAGCTGGACTCAATCTGCCCCTTTCCAAAGAAAATCATGACTTGCTTTCCGGTTGGTCACATCCCAGCCATGGGTCTTGGCTATGGGCTGGATGAGACAACCATGTTCCCCTTGTGTGGCCTGAAATTCTGCTGAAATTCTGGGGGACAGAGTAGGATGAAGTAGGTTTAAAAGCACTTGGGGAGGAAAGGCTCTGTAGTAGTGCAGGAGAATCTTGTTGCTATTGGAGTATTATTACCTCTGAGAATAACTTACGGGACTAGAGAAAATTACTTAAAATTACAGGTGGTCTATTTTTCCCCTTGGTAAAAGCTTTTTCTAACAAAGTTAATAAAAGATTGTTTTAATGAATATGGGTGCTTACATTGCACTGCCCAGAAACTCCACGGGTTTTAGAAGATGCCCTCAGGGGAAAATGCTGGCTGGAAGAGCAGAGGAAGCAAAGTTGATACCACAAATCAAAGGTCTGTTTCTCTCCAGACATGTTCAGTTCAGAGTGCTTTCAGGCTGTAGAGGTGCAGCAAGGTCAGGGTGGGCACTGGAAAACTCCTGTGCTTGATGTGAATTGTCACAAATTAATTTTTACAAATGAAGGCACACAGATGCTTTTTAAGCTGCCTGGAACACAAATTTAACACACACAGTTTGTGAAAGGACTTTACTAGCCCACTACTTTTCAGTAAGCCTCAGACCAGTCCATCTTTAGGGCTTGCAAGCAACCAGTCCTGAGGCACAGCTCTGCAGCAGGATCAGTGCTCTCAGGGGTGGCTGCACTGTAAGGATGCAAGGCTTGTTCTACACTCAGGACTACACAGAGCAGTAAATATATATTTTACTGCATGTCTCTGCACATCTATAAATGATGTTCCATATTGCAGTGCTTGGAGGGATCAGAGCACTGTGTACCAACCCAGACAGGCACTGACCCAGGCATGGGGCAGGTGCAGCTCTCCAAGGGGACAATGCCAGACAGGAAAATACATGCAGCAAGTGGCTGAGGCTCCTGCAACACCACCTCCATCTCCCCACAGTCAGGCTGCTCACAGCCGCACCGTCCCCACTGCTGCAGTAACTTTTTCCACATGGAGCATCACCAGTTGTCTTTGAGAACCTGAATCTGCCTTCTGCAAGTTGTGCCTGGTACCAAAACAAACTGCACAGTGCTGGGTTGCTGTTTGCTGCCCGGCCGCCCAATCCATCCACCTCCCATTGCCTGGGGGTTTGACCCACCTCTGAGCCAATTGTTATCTTCTAATTTTGGGTGATGACCTATAGTTTCTCAGGGCCAAAACATCACCTAAACAGAAAAGGCAGTGTGACTTGAGAGTAGATGCACACCCAGGGCATTGCTTCTCTATGCTTGCTCCTCAGTGTCCCCAGTTTAGCTCTTGCACCCTAACTTTAGCTCTTCTTGTCACAGTGCTGTCTCACACCCAGGTGAGAACAAGAATGATGTTTCAGTTCACAACCCTGCCCTTTTTAGTGACACTTCAAAGACATCAGTGTAGTGACACAAGTGATTTTTATTGAGTTGTAGGACTGTATTTTATGCTCTGAAGGAATACTTACTTCACATAAAGGCTTTGACATTTTTATAGAAATGGCTATAACTGTGTTATTCTATACGAGGAAGAATTTATTAAGCCTAGATCTGGATCTCCTTTTATGTTATGCAAATGACTAGTAACAACCCTTCTTCATTACCAGCTCTATGCCCGGGCCAGGGCTATTAAATCCCCCCTTGCCTTCCTTTAGTCTGCATCTATCAGGCTGCCACATTAGGCTGCAATCTCATCAGAATTCATAAAACCAGCCCAGGCTTGCACAGGGATACGAGGCTGCAAAATCAAAACCCAAGTTGCAGAACATGATGGTTTTTTGCCTGTTTTGAGAGGAGCAAGCCGAAGTATTTTGGGGCATGTTGTGTTGAGTGAGGCATGACAACACCTCGTTTACTTGTGATTATGAAAAATTTCACAACCACCATATAGTGGGGGAAAAAAAGTAAGGGTTCATTTCCTTCACTGCTCTGCTCAGATTACACATCCTGCTTTTGTATGTTCAGGAGAGGTTTCCACTGTGTACCATCCAGATGTGCTATCATCCCCTCCAACTCCTTGCTCCACTCTCATCCTGGAGCTGGCTACAGAGGGCTGGGGTGCCTGTGACACTCAGCAGGGCTGCTAGGACATACCTGAGATGTCACTGCACTCTGAGTGATGTTTAGACATCCACACTTGTAAGACAAATCTTATTTCTCTGAAAAATCTTTGAGAGGGTTGGAGGCTTGTTTGGGGGTTGTGTGAAACGCTAGAAGTTTAAAAGCCATAAGGACTTTTCATTATGTAAAGTCAAAAGACTAAGAGAGTAGCCATCCCAGACTCATTTGTTGCTGGATAGGTGGGGACAGTTCCCTGGGAGGCAGCATGAACTAAACTTTAAAGGTATATCCCAGAAGTAAAGCCCATTTCTCCTCAGTCTGGGATGACCACACAACCACTGAAACTGGGTAAATGAGCTGAGGACAATAGTTGCTCCTCTGGCTTCTGTATGCTCTGAAAATATCAGCTGAATCAAGTCCTGTAGGTGAGTAAAGTAGAGGAAAACCTTTTTTTTTGTGGATATGGATGGGATTTTGTGTGGGCTAAACACCAACTGTTCAGCATCTTTTGTGGATGGATCCAGCCCAACTGATCTGAAGTGGCATGTGCTGAGTGAAAAAATACATATCTGAGGGAGTTCCTGGCCATCATTTTATGGAAGAAAGAGAGAAGAAAAAGGCATTCCTGTGAGTTTCATTTTCTTCGCAGGGGAAAGTTATCAGTGTTCTTCCCAGAGCAGTTCCAGGAACTGTAATTATGCTTTTGTGTACGAAAGGAGAAGGGTGTTTACACCTGACCTAGTCTCTGGGTAGATGAGCTATTCTGTCTCAGGAAATTGTCACCTTCAGGCTCGCTGCTCTCACACAGCTAATGCAGAGCACAATTTTCCCCCACAATGTAGTTGTAGCAACCTGCTAATGTTCAACAAGGCAACAGCAGTTTTCTCTGTTTTCATAGCCTTTAGGTCAGACTCTGGCCTGACAAAAAGTGCTAATGTAGATTCTTTAGAGCTCAGTCTGTGATTTCCACTATATAGCATTAACTTCATAAAAAAAGTATTTGTATCCCAGCAAAACACATAATAAAACAATAATTTAGATACAGGGTAATTACCTGTAGTGAGGTCTGGATTGGTGTGAGCATCACCAGCTCCTGCTCTTTCTGAACTCATGTCCAGCCTTTCGTTGCACCCCTGGGCCTGCCCCAGGTCTGCTGCAGAAAGGGCTGTGATGAGCACCAGTGGTCCCAGTGCAAGGACAGCCATATGCTGGGGACTCTGCTGGTGCTGGGTCCTCACAGGTGCTGGTGTGGTTTGAGTCTCTGTTCAGGTATCTCACAGCTCACTGATGAGTAGAGCAAGTAAGGACTATAAAGCTGCAGTCTGGAAATGAGAAATAGATGCTGGATTATAAAATATGCAATCAAACAATGCAATTAAACGAAAACATTTTCCCCCTTTAACGGCCAGAAATAAACTTCTTTGATGAGGGCTCAGCTACGATTCCTTCTATATTGAAATAATTTCAGAAAAGTGCAGCCAGCTTCTAGAAATAAACCTCCAGACCCAGCCATCCTTTCTGTCCAGGGCTGTCGGATCGGCTGGGCTTTCCCAGCACCCCAAGCCAGATCTGGGGGCTCGGCACAGTGATGCTGGACACGAAAGTGGGTGGGTGAGATGGTGCCGGGTGGGCTCCCGGCAGCGGGTGCTCATTTCCTGCTGCGCAGCTCCATCTAGGGGCTGCTGCCTGCCCGGGAGCGGCCGGAGCCCAGCATCTCCCGGGCAGGATTCCGGGAAAGAGCGCTGCCCCTGGCTGCTCCGAGCAGGGAGATGCCGTGGCTACAGGAGCCCCAGCCCTGCTCGGGAGCGGCGGGGACAGAAGGAGTTTGTCATCCTGCTGTCATCATCAGGACTGTGCGGCAGTCCTGGCACCAGCAGGAATTGAGCCTGGGAAGCGCAAACAGGATTGGGCAGGCAGAGGTGACTCCTCTTTGCATTGGCACTGGACATGAGGCTCTTAGAAGCATCTACTTTTCATCAGGTCTCTTCTAGAGCTTACTCCTGAGTAAATTTCGTCAGTGAAAGGGTCGTCAAGTGTTGGAGCAGGCTGCCCAGGAAAGTGATGGAATCACTGTCCCTGAAAGTGCTAAAAAAATGTGCAGATGTGGTGCTCAGGGACATGGTTTAGTGATGGACCTGGCAGTATTGGGTTAATGGTTGGACTTGCTGATCTTAGAGGGTTTTTTCAACCTTAATGATTCTGTGATTCTAAATTAAGTCAGGCTTACCATGGGTTAAGCCTCATTTCGTGCAATTCACTCTGATTCCCTGATCCTCATCCCTATGGTGAAAGGCGCTGTGAAATCCAGGGGCAGGGAAGCAGGCTCAAGGGCATTTGCAGTTCCCCCTTGGTGGAGGTGTTGCTCCCAGGCAGGAATGGGACAGTGCCAGCTGGGCTCGGGGAGCACAGCAGCCAGGCACCACCGCACCTCTCTGAGCTCCGGCTGAGGTGGAGTTTTGCTGTCTTCAGGGCCACTTCTTTTGCAGGCAGTAGTGACCTACAGTTAAACAGAGTGAGGCCTGGGATGCTGTCAGGGCAAGTTTCTGGTATGGTTTTCTTTGTTGAACTACACAGAAAGGACTTCAGTGAGGTTCTCTGAGGAGGACCTTGTTTTCCAGCTCCTCAGGAGGCTTTGCCTTGCTCATGTCCATGAAGCCTCTCAGGTGGGAGGAAAACAGATGGACAATGTTGGGCTCTGGGGAGGAGTGGGACATTGCAGCCTTCACGGGTGGCATGAAGGGGGGTAAAAAAAGGCAGACCCTGTGGCATTTTGCATTATCCTTCATAGAAGAGGTAAACCTAAAAGTGTGCAGATTCTGAATGCCTAACGTAGGGAAAGGGCTGGGGGAGTCAAACTATGAGTGAAGACACTCTGCTCCAGGCTTGCTGGAGAGCTGATGAGTGGTAATATGATCAAAGACTAATTGCCTTCAAATAACAGGAAAACCAGCTCCAGGCCAGCTGACAGGGAACCTGCTGGCTCTGTCTGATGCATATTCAGAAGCACATCAACAGCAGAGAGAATCTGCACATAAAATCAAGACTCTTAAGTATTTGCTAGTTAATGTTCCCAAGGGAAAGATCTCAGTTTTGCCATAACCATGAAAAGAACACCCTAATCATTAACTGAGTTTACAGGCAATCACAGTTACATCATACTTATCCATTTTCCAGTATATCAGAATAATTTTGAGGAGGTCCTTCTAAGCTGAAGAAGAATTGGCCAGAAAAGGAGACCTTTTCTGCTCTGTATGCAACAGTCACTGTGTCTTAACGTGACATTTCATTAAAGGCCAAATTCCTACTAACCTCAGCAGAAAGAGTAACAAGCACAGGAAAGACCAGCAAATGAACATCTTCTAGCAAGAAAGAGGCAGCGAGATTCAGTGAAATGTGAATATTATTTCTTTAAAGGGTGATTGCCATATCATTGGTGGATGCCAATGAAACAGGAACATCTGTCACCTCGCCTGGCGCTAATGCTCCCATTCCCATGTCCTGTCCTCCATGTAATCAGTGTATGACATTTGCTGCAGCCTTGAAGCAAAGCTTTTAGTGTTTTATATTTTCCAACATGCTTAATTAGCAACTTTAATAATTGTCTGTAAATTTCAGCATGAGGGGATGATAGAGCAGAGACCTTTTGTGCAGCACCAAATGATTAACTACTGTGGGGCTGCCACTACTACTGAAGCAGCCAGTTCAGTCCTGGATGAGGGAGAAGAAAGGGATGCAATCTTTTGGTGTAATGGTGACAGGCCTGACAGAGGGAAAGTAGTGTTTTCTCATTTTCACACGGAGAACAGGGATGTGTGCTTGTGTGGGGAGGGAAGTCATGGGGCAGAGACGTGAGGTAATGGAAAGTTATGACAGTGGAAAGCAAATAGAACCCTGCCCAGACTTCTGCACCTCCAGGTCCTCTAAGGCTCTCTGTTCTTCAGCAGCTTCTCAAAACACACAAGTCCCTACGTGCAGACCAATTACAGAGGAGCACTGATGTGCTTGCCTGTGTGCTGAAAAAACTAGAGGTAATGAGAAGCCTTCACCTGAAAGAAGGGGCCATCCTGTCAAAAGGAAAGGCTGAGAAACACTGGTCTCTGCAGCTCACAGGGTGCTTTTCCCCCTTCATGTTTTCCTGTGACTGCATCCTGTCCAGCCAGGGTCTGTGAATCAGGGTCCTTCACTGCCTTCTAGAGAGCTGCTCCAAGAATCCCTATCTGTCCCTATATTCACCAAGGGATGTCCAGTAGCAGGCTTGTGGTTTTTGTCTTTTCATTGGTAGTTTATGAAAAATATCAGAAAAAAAATTAAGCCTAAATCCTGAAAACGTCCAAAAGCTTCAGGTGTTTTCTCATGGGAGTTTTAAAGGCTGAAACTTGTGTTCCTGGTGAGGTCTCAGAGGAGCTTCAGGCAGGGTTTCCATATGCCTAAGAAGAGGATCACTAGTTCTGGTGTGCAGAGGAAGCGGTGACTTTCTCCTATCTTTTTGACATCTCCAGATATAAAAATCTCCAAAGCTCCAGATTTTCATATTCCATATCCTTCCCATGGTTAAAGACAAAACAAATGCTTATTTGCATTTTTAAGGCGTAGAAACAAACCATCCTCATAGATATTTGATTACACAGTTGTACAGTGACTGCTGCTCAGTGACACATGCTGCGCTCCCCTTTTTCCCAGAGCAAAGCTGTCATGTGTGCTTTGGATACAGCAAAGCGCTTCACTGAGAGTCTTCCCTGAATGAGGAAACCCTGTTGATTCACTCTGCAGCGTCTCCTGGTGACTTGCTCCTCCTTGTGCCTAACAGGAAAGCTGGGCAAAGAGAAAAGCCTGACTTGCACCTCTCCATCCTTCTTGGTGAGAAGCGTGCTACTTAGTAAATGAAATCTATATATTCATGGTGTCCTTTGAGCAGTGTTCATTCACCTGAAAGCCAAACTAAGGCTCTGGCTGGATTCAAATGTCTTTTGGGTGAATACCAGATGCAAACAAATAACTCCTGTCACTGTAGCTGACCTTGGAGAATTTTATTAGTTAAGATGCCAAATGCAAAGGACAGTTCTGAAGCCACAGTGTCAGTTAAAATTTAGCTACACTATTAATTAAGTCTGGCTTACATCCTAAGCCGCTGGCATCCTGTATGGCTGTAAGAGTATTACCATTCATTTTACTGGAGAATGCAAATAACATCACTATCATACTGATGGATGGCTTAGTATGTAACAGGATGGTGGAAAAGCTGGTAATTTTATAAAAGTTTATAAATTTTGTTGTGTGGATGGCCCAGTGTGCTGGATCTCTGCAATGCTTTCCAGGACACAGGATGAACAGGGACTATTTTTTGTGTCAGCTGCAATGAAAATAAAATAGAGATTTTCAGGAGCAGTGAGAAGTGGAAGCAATTTTCATGTAACTGATGTTGTGAAGCTCATCAGAAATTCTTCACTTTTAGGACTGTTTCAACAATGAAATGACAGGTTTTTAAATCCTCCCACACAATGCAGTCATATAGTAGTATCACTAATTGTTGTAATATAGTATTATTTACTCCCAGGCACTGTCTTTCTTATTGCTGGTTTAAAGTACATGTGTACATATGTGTTCATATCTATCAATCTTCTGTCTAACAAAACTTCCTGCTTTCTGTCTGCAAACAGCATCACCCTGTTGTCATCTGACCCCAAGTCCTGGGGAAGGCTGTAATGTAACCCCTTGGCCAACCTGACTGCCAGGAAAGGAAAGCCACACGGGCATGGCCATGATCCTGCCCCTGCAAAGGACCCTTTCCCTCTTATTCTCCACTAATATTGATCTGAAAGCCAAAGGGGAATGCTTCACCTCAGGCCCTTCTAAAGAACAGGGGAATGCTTCATGCCAGCCCCTACTGGAGAACTCACTGGAGACCCAAGTTTCTTCCTGCTTCTTCTCAATTGCAAGCAAGGAACAGTTGAGGGCAATTCTGCTGCTGAGGACATTTTTTGAAGGAAAAGGGCTGTCATCCCAGAGCTAGTAGGCATAAAGTATTACAGTTCCCATTGCATAAAACAACATCCTTTTTATGAGCAGACAGTATGCAAGCCATAAAATCCATGGATGTTTCTGTACTCTGTAAAATGTGTCTTGAGATCTGTCTAGGGAACAAGAGCTTTTCCAGTTTATTTGTATGGGTGGATTTAAGGAACACATTCAGTGTTTGTCGCACAATCCCCTGCTAGTGTGACTGGGGGATCGCTCTTCCCCTCCTACTCCCGGTGCACTGAGCCCTGGCCTAGAGGTTAATGTGCCAACCCCAAAACCTTCTCTGCTGATACAAGTTATTGCCTGGTTGCATTTGTTCTAGCCACTCTCTTGCTTCCAGTGGTGCCTGTGAACTCAGCAAGAGAACAGGGTTTTTTCTCTGTCACCTGCTGGGACATGATGCTGCCCAGCTGCCCCCACTCAGTGCCTGCAGAGCGTGGGCTGCCACAGGACAAATCCACTCCAGGAGCAAGCTGGAAAAGGGAGAATGGGGATGGTGGCAGGTAGAGCTCAGGCCTGAGTCTCAGCCCTAACTGGTTTTCTAATATAGGTTCAGGTAAATTCCTTAGAGAGTCAGACAAGAAAGACCTAACACAGAATAAATGCAGAAGACACCACATAACCCTAGATGAAAGGTAGAAGCATCTCCAGGTTTTCATGGTTTTCCTGGGCTCCTAGATTAGTCCAACAGTTCTGTCTTTGTTGAATATTTTTTTCTTACAAAATTTCTTTTATTAACTAGAAAATAATCTCCCCTTTGTGACAAAACCCTTCTGGCTAAGGTGGAAAGTGTTTGTGGTCTGCCTCAACTAAACAATAATGTGATACATTACCTAATAATCTAGTGTGAAATTAGTCAGATGTGACTTTTTTGCCCACGTGATTAACTTGCAATCAAGGAACATATTTTCAGCAAATGAACAGGTAGAATTTCTCTAAATTTAACTGTCATTGTACTCTTTTATCCTGATATAGTGGCAAATAAGTTAGAGAATTATCCACAGTCCCCCCACCCCCTTTTTCTGTCCCAAAGAGAGTTACACTTATGGGAAAAGGATAAGTATAGGCACTATAATATCTTGGCAATTGGGGGTAATGAGCTGAGGATTAATCCATCCTTTGGAAGATCTTTGAAGATAATGCTTTGATCCACAACAACATTCCCAGTGAGAAAAGAGGCACCGCCTGAGTCTCTGCGCAGCCACAGCCAGGTGCTGGTTTAATGTTTCTGCACTTCTGAGTGGGAACAACCCCTCAGGTAAAGGGTGCAATGAAAACAGTCCATGAACCAGTGGGATGAGGTCATGTCTAGGGAGCTCAAAAACAGAAACTGCGGCCATGCAACGTAAAGAGTCCACTGGTTAGAGACCCCTCTGCAAGTCCTGTCATGCCTTACCAATACTAAGATTTCTTCTGTTTCAGGAGCTTTGTTGTGGTCTCCTTAGGCTGTGAGTTTCCTTTCATGTATTGGATGTTCCTGTTAATGTCAAAGCTAATTGTCATGGCTGTTTTTAAATTGTTTAATGATCACTGTATTAGAGTTTAAATAATTCTGTACCGTACTGGGTTTCGTGGCAAGGTTTTGGTGGTGGAGGCTATAGGTTGAGAAGACACCAGAAGCTTCCCCTTCATCAAAGTCAATGCCACCTGGCAACAAGACAAACCCACCACTGGTCAAGGATGAGGCCATCAGGAACAACACCCCTGTAACTCTCCATCTTCACAAAAACCTTCCGCATTTTCCACAGCTAGCTATAGCTCAGACAGCAGTGGGAAGGGGATATGTTTTCCATGCATCTGTGCTAACACACACTCCTTTTTGGAAAAGTACCCCCCCAAACCTGCAAAAAAATTTGACATTGCCCACTTTGTAGTCAGCACCGTTTCTCTGGGCAGGGGTATAGAATATCACATACTGGTTGAACTGCATGTAACATGTGAGACTGTTTACATTTGCCTCTACAGAAAAAGGGCCTCTTTCCTTCAGTATCTAGAGTTTCACCTGAAATTGGTAAGTATTGGTTCACTTGTACCAGCTGTGGGAATGAAGCCTTTCCCACTCTATTTATGTAGGTGCCACAGGTATTACACAATGCTTGTGGAAGGCAGCCACTTCTATCAGTAGCCCCATGTTTTCATTGCAAAATGACAGCAATAATGGAGAGAGGTGAAAATTACACTGTGAGACTTCCAAGCTCCATTAGCTAATAGGGGTGTCTGAGCTCTTTGCTCTAACTTATCTTGGGATGTGCAATAACAGGGAATATAGCCCTCTAATGCCCAGATAAATGCTTTCTTTGCCAACCCAAGTGTTAATGTCACTGTGGTTCTATTCCCACAGAAGATGGGTGGCCAACTATGTAACAAGCTCTGTGCTGGTTGGGCTTTCAGCCAACTATCATGGAGAATTCCAAACAGAGTTAGCCAATCCATCATTTCACTTTTCATGAAACATCTTTTCTGGCGTGTAGATGTTCTCAGAAGAGATAAATAAAGTATTTATTTATATATCATCCTTTTTGATACGTTACCATGGAAACAAGTCATGAAAAAAAATACTCTCAAGCAGGTGGTTTTGTTTCTAAATATTGTCTTTTCAGCTTTCACCTTTCCAGCTCTGCTCCTGTTGGGGGATTGGATTCTCTTTCTCCATCTGCCACTAGATGGTATTGCTTTAGCAGGCACCTTCCTGCCTCTTCTGCATCCTTGAGACACAGACCCCCAGGAAAGCAGGGGCTGCTTGTATTTTTTATATTCTTCAAGCATCTCCTGGCAAATGTTGTTGAGGACAAAGTCTTAGAATAGCAGATATTTAGTCCCACAATTGACAGCTTCTTGTGCTTGCAGCACAGTTTCTGCTTAAGGGCAAGTTTTATATTTGCTCTTTAATCCAGAAGGTAAGACAGGTCTGTGGTCTGCGGTCTGCCTGAAATTTCAGAATACCTGATGTATAAAGCTTGAAGCAAACAGACAAAATTTTTTATACTCCAGGTCTTTTAGTTAGTACAAAAATGCAAATAAAAGGCTTCTTTTTCTTACACAATTGCAAAATTTTTCTAATAGCTTTGTATTTCCTTTATGTGCTCGCAAAAGAAAAGCAGCTAATATGCAGGAAGTCATTCAGCAAAATTGTTATTAGTCTAGGAGACATCATTGTGATGAGCTATGAAGTAACTTTATATTAAAAGTTAATGACTCGGACTGTTCAGCCTTAAATGATTTGCTACTTTCTAATCCTTGATATGCATCTTTATGGTAAGTTTATATGATGTGAGACTTATTCCACTTTTATATTTCCTTGTTTTGTTGTTCTGTTATTAAACTGTCTTATGTCATTTCTTTCCCTACTGGGGAAACAAACAAGAAAGTCAAATCAGAAGTGGAAAGAACATCTTCTAGAGGTTAAATGTTCTCTATACCCACATTTGTATTTTTTCAGTGATCCAATTTCTATCTTAACTATAAATTAACTTCACTGATTTTTTTCCTAAATTATTTTAATTGCTTTACTTGTTTATAAGTAAACAAAACCTGCTCCCACATTTAGGTTGAATGTTTTGATTGGCTAGCTGGAATTATATTAGGTGTTTTGAAGCACTATTTGAAAGTTTTAAGCTCAAGTTACACGGCAAACCTTCCTTGCATCCTCATCCAACTGAGGAGGGGCTACAAGGCCCCCCTGCTCCATGCCAGCCCCCTCCTGCCCCCTTCATGCAAACTGTCACTTTGCTGGCTCAGGTGGCCGTGGATTCAAACACGAGGAGGGCTCTTCTGTTTTAAAAGAGCATAATATTTGTTGGTTTACAGTGAAAGCATGACCCCAAGACCCAGAACTGACCCCGTAAGTGCTGAACAGCTTGAACTGTGCTGCATCTTAACAAACACGAGGCAGCTGCTGGCTGAGCTTTGTTCATTCTGGGGAAAAAAATGCTTTTAACAAAATTCACTTTTTTTCTCATGCATACTGGAGAAAACAAAATAAAATGCCTCAGTATTCATAATCAGAGTGTAGAAAATCAATGCTGCAGACAGTGCTGCTCCTTGCCTTCTACCTTTACACACTACAGCTGCTGGTGCTCATTTAGTGTCCACTGCCTCCAACCCAGCTGAGGGAAACTCACTCTGAGTGAGCTCACAGTAAGTAAGATCACAGCAGGAACTACCAAAAACAAAGTGCTTATTTCCTCATCTTACTGATTGCAAGGAAAACAACCCTCTCATATTTCTTCTCTTCCAGGGTAGCAGCGTGCCATGGTGGCCCAGGAGGGAAAGAAGAGGCCGCTGCGCCATGCCGTGTGCCGTATGGCACTGCAGCAAGGAGCAGGGCTGCAGGAATGCTGGATGGCTGCACACTGCAGGAAAAGATGAGGAAGGAGTCGTGTGGAGTTAGTGACTCACACGATTAAGGTTTGGCATGGCTGAGTGGCAAGATAACAACATGGTTTTACCATAAAAGGGGCAAATATGTTATTACTGTGGTATATGAGATTCAATTAAATGGCAACGTCAATTAAACAGCTTCCAGAGCTTTTGTTTGGAAGCTTGCAAGGCTTTGTTTTCTGCAAAAGCTGTTCATTGAGTATTAACAATCAATTCCCCTGCAAATGAGACTGATTGCACAGCAGAGATTGTAACACTCTGGGCTTCTGTTGAAAAGCTGGGTTCAAGTCCATCCCTTGGTGAGTATTTAAGCAGAGTAGCTTCAGCAGGAATGTGAATTAATAGCTTGAACAGAGCGTAACCTTGGAAATGCTTAGTGCTCATCAGGCTGGAGAAAAGTGAACTCTGCAGGAGTCCTTGGACTCTCATTTGCAGCACCTATTAGTTATGATGGGGACTGTTTCTTTCAGATTTTGAACAGAAATTTTTTTCTTTGGCTGGAGAAGGAATTTCAGTTTAATGCCAGGAGCGCAGAAAACCTTTACATGAACAAGCCTCCCTGCCAACAGGACAACACAGAGGCAATTTGCAGTCTCCCTTTTAGAGAATGCCTTAGCCCTGTGTTATTTCATCTGTAGTGTTTTGTACTGGTGAGTTCACCAAACATCTCAATACCATAGGTTTTATTGGCTCCAAGACCACGGCCATTTCCTGGAAAGCCTCAGTCTTCACCCAAGACATTTGACGGCAGTTTTGCCATACACAAACACTCTCCATCTCCAAGGAAAGCACCTGTAAGCAGCACCAATGGCACTGCTGTTCCAAGCTGGCAGTGAGCCTGCTCAGAGTCGTTTTCCCGGTAGAGATGACCTTGCTCAAGCCCAGCTGAAGCCGCTGCTGTGGTCCAGGCCCCAGGCTGCCCTCCATCCCCCCATCTCTCTGGCCCTTCATTCCTCAGTCCCTCCATCCTGCATTCTCTCCGTCTCTCCTCCTCTCTATCCCTCCATCCTTCTGTCCCTTCTTCCCTCCATCTATCAGTCTCTCCGTTTCTCCTTCCCTCCATCCTTCTGTCCCTCCTTCCCTCCATCTCTTTGTCCCTTCATCCCTGCATTCCTCCCTCCCTGCGTCCCTCCTTCCCTCCATCATTCTGTCCCTGCACCCCTCCGTCCCTGCGTGCCTCCACCCCGTCCCTCAGCCGGCCGGGCCGGGCCCGCTGCAGTACTCACCGCCCACCGCTAGGCCGCGCCAGCCCCCGGGTTGCTATGACGACGGCGGCGCTGCTCCCCGCGCATGCGCGGCCCGTGTGGCGGCTTCCGGCGGGTCCGAGGCGGCGGGGCCGCGATGGAGCGATTTGGGCCGGGGCCTGTGAGCGCCGTGCCGGTGGCCGAGTTCAGGCCGTGAGTCCCGGGGCGGGCAGGGGAAGGGCCCGGCGGCGGGAGGGCTCGTAGGTGGGGTGCGGGGAAGGCTGCGCGCTGGGCCGCGGCGCGCGGGGAGCGCGCCCAGCACCAGCAGCCCGCGAAGGGACTGCAGCCACGGGGCACTCGGGGAAGACCGGCCGCGGGGCGGGAGGGGAGTGGCAGCTCGGGCCGGGAGAAGCCGGAGCGGGTGGAGGAAGATGCCCCCGGTTTGCCTTGGTCACGCTGCGTAACCCTGGGCCACCCCGAATTCCGAGCGTGGAGGCTGCCGGCCCTCAGGGAAACGCGCCGAGCTAGACTGAGCTTATACACGAATGTTTGTTTTTGCTGCGTAGGGAAGCGATGAGAGTATGTCAGTGTAAGAAAAGTATTTGTCAGCAGTGGAGTTTTTAACTTTGGTAATAAGCTGGAGGTCATCTTACTCTTCTATGGGTAAGTGTTGATAGAATGGTTTCTAATTTCCATAGGGAAATTTTGAATGCAGTTATGCCCTCCACCCTGACAGTCCTTCAGGCAAACGCTAGTAAAGGAAAAGAATTTAAATGTTTTTCTTTTTTTAAGCTACCTAATATGCTGCCTAAATCTATGGCAGTACATGAGCAGCAAAAAGTGCTGTTGGCTGCCGTGTAGAAGCTGTGCGTGGCTGCACATAACTGTTAGAGGATGAGATCATTTTTTTTCCCCATTTCCACTTCTTTTTTTCAAAGAAAAACACATATATTTGTGTTCAACGCCCTAAGGACGTCCTTGAATCAGGCAGTCTTTGAAAGTCAGAAGGGTATTGCCTGGCTTACATGTTTACTTCAGCATGAAATAGTGTAGTCAGCCAGGCAGAGTGAGTGAGAACTGGTGGAAGCACACACAAAACCAAGCTGTATGTAGTGTTTTGTAAACACAAAACCTGTACTAGCAGATCAGGTTCAGGGAGACCCACCCTACCAAATACATAAACCTTCATAAGCCCTCTCTTGCTAAAGGTCTTCTAGGTTTAGGTCTGTGAAGGCAAAGTTTTGGCGTAGTGGCTCCATATTCTGACTGTTCCTACACTTATTCCAGCTTTCTTAGTTAAAAACTGAGAAATTATTTTTAAGTAGAGGAACAAGACCCAGTAAAAAGGAACTTGGGAGTAGTAAGCTGTTAAATTCATTCGATGTACTTCCCTTTCTATCCCAGCCTGTAGGATTAATCATTTTCCTGGACTTGTAGTTACTTAAAAAAAAAAAAGGGAACTTGGCAAGTTAATGCAGAATACTGTCATATGACAAGTGCATGTGTGACTAATATTAGATATTTAATAATTATGCAGTAATACACTGATAAACATATTAACATAACCCCCCAGTGTTTTAGTGCTTGCAAAGCAGTAACGGGGAAAAATCTAAAGGTTGTTTTTAATTTTGTTTGTGAGCTTAGACTGGCAGAATCATTACATTGTTTTGAATACTGTCATTTTTATTGCAGCCAGCAAATGCATACTCCAAGTCTTTATTGCTTCCAAACAATACACTTACTCAGTTGTTGAAAAGTAATTGGCTTCTGTTTGAACAAGTTCCTGTCCTGTTTCAGGCATATATATTGTGACTTTCTTTTGTGTGTAACTTCTCTTATTTATTTCAGAAATGAGGGTTCATTAACATCAACTTTAAGAACGCTTCTGTTCTTCACAGCTCTAATGATTACATTACCTGTTGGGCTGTATTTTTCATCAAAGGCTTATGTATTTGAAGGTAATTCTGCTTCTGCCAATTAGCATTATTATTACAAAAATAGAGGAAAAGCACAATCCTCTAATAGCATCTTTGTTCTTCCTGTTTTGAATATTTGTTTCCATATACAGACAAAAGGTCCTGTAATGTCTAATTAGAACAGAAAATTATATAAATGGTCAGTGTATCCTTCCCTGCATTGTGGTTTGCAATCCAGTATGTGCTGTTTGTTATACAATGGTTTATACTGTATAGAGGTGCATTATTCCCCTTACCGAAAGGGTATTTAACACCACCCTGCAGCAGACTTTTGTCAGAATCATCAGGGATATGTTTCCTGCAGGTATTGCAAACTAATCATGTGTTCAAGAGAGAATAATGTTGTTGATGAGGTTTATATTTTGCTTTTTGAAATATATGTGCATTTAAACAAGTTATATGCAATTTCAAATCTTGACTGTGGTTGCTTGTAGAGTTTTAATTTAAAAAAGAAAAAAAAAAAGGAAGAGAGATTTTGGCTGTTTGTTTGAACAAGCAGCCATGTTGTAGTCCTGGTTGTACAAGGCTTCAATACTTACCTCATGCAGTTCTAGGAAGTTATCTCCTTCAAAAGTGGGGAGGAGAAGGGGAGAAAGCAGCTGCTTTTAAGAGCAGTTTATGAGTGTGTAACTGAGTTGTTCTGAGATGATTCTCCTTTGGTGTGTACTGCTGTATGTAGTACATAGAAGGCTCAAAGCTTATTAAGTCAAGATCCTTTTTAGCTTTTTTTTTTTTAATTGAGGTGTAGCAAGCTGAGATTTAACTTCTCTGGGTCAGTTAATGGCAAGATCCATCGACACTGAAAGGACTGATTTTGTGTTTGCAGGGTGGTGTTTTTGGGGTTTTTTAAATTAATTAAGGGAAACAATATTTGAGTGTTTGGCCTTCTGATATTTGAAGGCTTATTTGAGGTGCATTCATGTATCTTAACTGCTGATATTATTGTTTTACAGTCTAAATACAGAAGGTAGTAGTCCTCTAAATTTGATTGTTCTTCTACTGTTTTCTCCTGTTTTAGTTGCAAATTAATAATAGAACTCCCCCCCCTTCCTTCCCCCATTTTATTGCCCCACAAAGAGAGTTACACTTAGGAAAAAAGGATCTTGAGGTTTGTTTGGTGCTGGAAGATACTCACAGAAAAAGTGAATGTTGTACAACTCTAAGTTGTTGACATCAAATCTATTTTATCTTAAATATTGAATACAGCAGTGTTGCTTTGTTCCAGAAATAGTTTCAAGGCCTTTAACTATCACAGTGAATTCTTTCCTGTGAATTGTTTTGAGCTCAGAGTTTTGATACAGGAGTACATGTAACTTTGGTCTTTAGGGAGAATTGTGACTTGCCATGTCAGAGTTCCTAGCACATAACTAATACTCTTTACTTTCTTTGTTTTCTCAGGTTCCTTGGGAATGTCTGACAGAGACAGCTATTTCTATGCTGCCATAGTTGCTGTAGTCACTGTCCATGTGGTGCTTGCTCTCTTTGTTTATGTAGCCTGGAACGAGGGTTCGCGGCAGTGGCGCGAAGGCAAACAGGACTAAAACGAAGATCATCGGTGTCTGATGTTCACAGACTGTAAATCAGATTTTTTTGTGAGCAGAAGGAAAAGCATTCTTCCAAATGTGTACTACACATGCACAAAGAGGAGGCTGATGCCTCAGTTGTGGTTAAAATAAGACTTGTGCTCATCTTGACTGTGTACTGGTGTTTTCTGTAATGGTGATGGAAGTTGTCCTTTAGCCAGCTTTTACTGTGTTGAGCTGAGGAGGCCTTCACCTGCAATTAGAGTGGAATAATTACGTACTTTTGAAAACTCCTGTAGCTACTTTTGCCATGCCTAGTATCTTTCTGGCTTGCTCTGAAAATAATATTGGCATGAAGCAAGCATTACATTTCCAAGGAATTAAATTGCTGTTTAAAAAAGCTACATTACTTACCTTACTATCCAGCTGCGGTGGAAAAGATGGAATTTTACTTTGCTGTGAATAGTTTCCTGATTTATGTGTGTTGTGGTTTAACCCCAGCCAGCAATTGAGCACTGTGCAGCTGCTCACTCACTCTGACCCCTCAGTGGGATGAGTGGGGGAATCAGGAAAGCAAAGTGAGAAAACTCATGGGTTGAGATAAAGACAGTTTAATAGGTAAGGCAAAAGCTGCACACATAAGTGTGTTGGTTTTCAGTACAAATTCAAACCATAGCCCCATGGTAGCTATAATGAAGAAAACTACCTCTATCCCAGCCCAAACTGACACAGTGGGATAGGCATAATTAATCTATTTCTGAGTTTAGAAGTAATTTCAAAACCAGAATTGTTTAGAAACTCAGGTGATGTCTTTCTGATGTGAAGTACAATTTTTTTTTAAATGTATTTTTTATTGCAGTGTAAAATTCAATCTTTAATTTTCTTTTGAGAGGACTGTGGTATTATGCATTGCTCCTCTTCTACAGTTTATGCTGATGATGCAAAGGAAAGGGCAGAGCATTTTTTTTTATATGTCTTTACACAGGTATGGATCTCCTTGATATTTGCTAAAGTGTGCAGTTGGATTTCCTATGGCAAAGCAGTGTCAGTAACAGTCATAAGCTGCTGTAATGGCTGGTAGGGGAAGGAGCAAGAGAAAACAAGCTGTAGTTGTCTGCAAATGGTGTCCTTTATGAAGCAGAGGACACAAAAGTGACTACATGGAAATTTGGCTTCTCTTCCTAACTACTTACTTGTACACTGTGAAATGATACAATATGTTGATTGTTTTCTTTTTTCCTTGGTTGTGCGTAGAACTTCCTGTAGTCAAACCTTAGTGAGATTTTTGTGTTGTAGGATAACATGAATTTCATTCCACTGTTGTGCTGTTGTTAGCAAGCTTTTTAATCTCTGGCTAAAACATTTTTCCTAAAGTTCCAGCAAGGCATAAAACTTTCCTAACCCTGATGATGGCTGTTAAGCTGTTGTGCTTGAGGTCATTCTGTTAATTTGAATTTTCCAGTTTATTGTATTAGTTTAGCCTTTCTTGGAATTTTTTTGCTTAATATGGGGCTTGGCATGGTTTTGGTGCTGCATGTGTCTGTGGTAAAACAATGTATAAATGAGGCAAAAATTGGTTATCTGTGCCCAGTGGCTTGAGAGCTATGTCCCCAAGCCTCATTCCTGTCTTGTCCACCTCAGTCCCAGGTGTGCACAAGCATAAGCACCATGGCACACTAATGCAAATCAGTTTTTACACTTTGTTTCTGCCGCTTTTCCTTTTCTCATCCAGAGCCCCATTGTCAGGCTGCTGCTGGCAAACTGGAGAATCATCTCAGAGTACTTGAAGTGCAAAGTTAGTCTGTACATGGGCATATTGGCTTCCTGTTCTCCAGTGTATGAAGTGTATGTTGTGGAACAAATACTGCCTTTTAATAAAGAACTACCCCACAATACAAGATCCAGTAAACAACGTGTGCTGAACACTTTTTGAACAATGTCTTTAATACTGCACATGTAGAGTACAGCTTAAAGCAAATATATAGCCCTGCTCAATAGCTTAGGTTTGTGGGGATTTTTAAAATCACGGTGGAGAATAAAGGAAGAGTTATGCTTATGAAATAAAGAAATTGAAGTTTATTTGGTACTAGAAGATAGTGGCAGAAAATATGAATGTTATGGAAGTCTTAAGATGTTGACTTCAAGGGGAACACACCTGCCATGCTCTATTAGCTGGGTCCTGTGCTATCTCTATTTTATGTTTCATGTAGCAGGATCCCTAGACACAAAGTTAATTTCCTAGAAATAACAGGAAAATAATTCTTTATTATAACTATTTAGTTACAAAAATCTGACAAGTTTGGCCTCTGCTGTATGTGCAGGCAGTGTAATGTCTCAGCAGTTGGGGGTAATGAGCTGAGCATTAATCCATCTATTGGAAGGTCTTTGAAGATAATGCTTTGACCCACAACAACATTCCCGGTGAGAAAAGAGGCACCACCTGGGTCTGCACAGCCACAGCCAGGTGCTGGTTTGATGTTGCCTGTGCTTCGCAGTGGGAACAACCCCTCAGGTAAAGGGTGCAATGAAAACAGCCCGTGAAGGGTTGTCCCCCTGCAGCCCAGGGAGGTCCACAGGGAGCATTCTCTTCCCTCCCTCCTTGCCAGCAGTGGGGACCCACACTGGAGCAGTCTGTTCCTGAAGGACTGCACCCTGTGGAAGGGACCCACACTAGAGCAGTTTGTGAGAGACTCTCCTGAGGAGGAAGGAGGGCAGGAACAGTGTGTGAAAAACTGACCACAAAACCCATTCCCTGTCCCCCTGTGCCACTGGGGGTGAGGTGGAGAACTTGGGAGTAAAGTTGAACTTGGGAAGAAGGGAGTGCTGGGGGGAAGGTGTTTTATTTTGCATCACCCTACTCTGATTTGGTGGGTAATAAATTAATTTCCCCAAACCGGGTCTGTTTTTCCTATGATGGTAATTGGTGAATGACCTCCCTGTGCTTGTCTCAACCCAGGAGCCTTTTGTTACATTTTCTCTCCCTTGTCCAGGTGAGAAAGGGGAGTGGTAGCATGATTTTGGTGGGCATTTAGTATCCAGCCAAGGTCAAACGCACCGCAGGTAAACTGATCAAAGTTGTGAGCAGATCAGAATTCTTGGTTTGATTTTTGTATTTTCTGTAGAATGGTGATGTAAAATTTTTAACAGTGTAGTACTCTAAAATGGTACTGTAAGTTTGTTAATTTTACTACTACGAGTGGATTTGAGACAACTCTTAAAAAGACAACTGGGAAAACTGTCTGTGTAAGTCCTTCAGTACTTCACAGTTGCCTCTCACTTAATGGTCCATCTTGTGTTTGCATAGGTTGACAGTTAGTTTAGCTAAAGCAAGCAATTGTATCTCACAGTGAGCAAATATCTTGGGACAGATTGTAGCAGAAATTTTCCAGAACATTTTCCAAGACTGAATAGACAGTGGGGGAATTGAGAAATGGGAAATCAGTGACTTTTCATTAGTTTTTGTCTTCTGTGCTTACCATCTCTGTTTTTTCAAATGCCTGCAGGACATTGTGGTGGTGGGTACCCAGCCTGTGAAAGTGTGCAGGTGAGTGAGCAGCTTTGGTTTGTGCTTAGGGATGCCTGACTTAACTCATTATTAACTGCCAGCACTGAGTAAGAAGTCCCCAGAGCAAATGGTGATGATGGTCATCATGCTGTAAGCATTGAGCTTGAAACAGTCTTTATAGTATACTTGAAACAAAATAACACTGCCTGCCAATTTCTTGCGTTGTAAGAAAAGGCATACTAATAACTCTCAACATTAAAAAAAAGCCAAAACCCCAAGAAAACAGCCAAACGCAAAAACGACAACCCTACCCTCCAAAAGGCCCAAGCTCCTGTGTTATTTTCACCGTCAGGCTGATTCCAGGCTGGAGGCTGTGGTTTTGCCATGCTGCTAGAGCAGCATGACTAACTAGAGGGCAGGCTTTGCTACCTGATCACTCTGATGGGCCAGGGGAAGGTGTGGTGGTCACCGAGAAATTGTTTTCTCACTTAGTGCATTGGTGAACAATAAAATGTTTGGTGTTACTGCAATTTTGATGGGGTTTAGCCTGCTGTAACTACTGTAGTTAAACAAACTGCACTTAGGATTCTGAAAGCCCTCACAGCTGGACAGGGTGTGCTGAGAGCCTCAGGCAGGGGTATGGTTGGTAATAGTTCAGATGAGTAAGAGATGGGAAAGCAAAGGGCCCTTAAATAACCAAGTGAGCCACATATGTATTACAAAATACCATATTTTGGCTATGACAAATACAGGTAGTGTGCAGTCCATAGGGCAAGAGGAGAAAGGGGTCCTGTGAAGCCAGGGACTGACTTGGGGAAATGGGGTGAGGGCTGAAATGTGCTAGCATGGCTTGATACATGATGGCAGAGACACCACATGTTTTGTTTGGAAGTGTTTATTCCACTGTATTTCAAGGGATTATGCAGAACCACTGGTCTGAAATAGTGAGTGCAAATCATACAAAATAGTGAGCTAATTTCAATTTTAAACTTCCAGCTAAAGTTGTTCATAGGTTGACAGCTTTGCTGTGGGAGATCGGGACACATTTATTCACTTTGTCTTGTACAAACCAGCATTGTTACTAGCTCTGAGTCATCTTAGAGGGCATGGTCAAGCCCTTGGAGTAGAAATATTTCTTTAAAAATACCAAAGAGCAACTGCCACTCTAATGTTTCATTAGCTCCAATCAACTGTCAGTTTAGGGGAAACACAGAAGCTGCTTGTTTGAAGTTGACAGGGAGCAGAGCTTATTGTGTCCCTGCAAGAGGAGGCCCTCAGGTGCTTGAATGGGATTTGCAAGTAGAAATTGCTGTGTGATTCAGGGCCCCAACAGTCATTCTCTTATCTGAAGATACACCAGTGTCTGAATTTCTGAGCTGTTGGCATAGATCTTGAGTCTCTTTGTTAGGAGAAACACAGTGTTGTGTAACAATGCTGAGCTGTAGTTGTAAGACAGGAAATGGAGGTAAACTCTTGGGACTTGAGCTCTGTTTGAACCTAAGGCAGTAAGAAAAAGGATGGGGAAAATGCATGTGGATTCCTGCAGAAAACAGCTTTCTTAGGTGCTGGTCTCCCAGTTCTGAAACCACGAGACAAAGCTAATCAAGGTCCTGTTTCAAAGGGCGAGGATACTGGGAAGCTTTGTGGGAAAGGATGCCCAGGGTGAAGAGCTAGGAAAGTTGAGTAGTTAATTTGGTGACTGGTGGCTGAATGCCTGGGACAGAGTTTTTTTGGTGCTGGTTTGCTGTCGTGCTTCACAACCCTTTTGTCCTACTGGCTTTGGACGGGATGTTCTTGCTGAGATGATTCCCTTGTGTGCTGTTTGGAGGGGTGATCAGGTGCTTACCTGCAACTATGCTCTTAAAACAGTACAAACTGCTCACAGGCCTGCAAAAAAAGCTGTTGCTGCTTTTAGTTGGCACATGAGACATTGTGGTTTAATAGTTTTAGTGGAAATGGCCCAGGGCATAGGCACAGGGGGTATGTTATTAATTAAAACTGTTTTTAATTGCAGAATGATTTATGAGTGAGAGTAATAGCAGTCAGAGATTAAGAACAAACACTGGTGTGGGTGTGGGCCCATGCTGCAGGCACCATGGAGGAGACATTTCATACCTTTGCAGTTCTTCATCCTCAAGATGCAGTTTCTCTTAGCATGCTTGAGTCATTAATGCAGTTCTGCTAATGTTAGAGATCAACTGGAAGTTTGTCTTCACAGCTGGAATGCTGCTCATTTCAAGGGAATGAGTCTTTGATGTGTAGGTGGTTTTGTGTCTGACTGAGAAGACAGAAGAACCCACTTTGCTCTCAAACCATGTCACACTTTGAGCCCCTTCCTAGAATAATTCCTACAGAATTAGCAAGTGTTGGGTGATTCTACATGTGAAGCATTATGATAGAGCAGAGAGTTTCCTTTACAAACTTGAGTTATGTCTGCAATACCATGTTTTTTTCTTCAGAGTAAAGTATGCCCTTACCAAAAAATCCAAACCACGGGGGATTCTGATGATTTGGGTGTTGGAACTGTTTAGATGGCTGTTTGTGTTAGGGGCAGCTACCTGTCTAAATGCGGAGTGACTGTAGCTCATCACCTGCAGGTTTTGCCCAGTATCCCTGAGATTTGGGTAGACACTGAATCTGTGTTTAATAGAGATTCCTCTGCTGACCTTATTGCTTAGGGGCTTCAACATAGCTCCCATCTTTACTAAGTGAAAACCGGACCTTGGGTTTTATATTTGAATTATAACGGCCTTTTTCTATATGGTAATGACTGACTGATCATCAAGCCAGTTCCTTTATTCCTATATAGCATTTATTTCTAACCTGTTATAGTTCTGCAAACAGCAGCAAGTCGCTCACTCCTTTTAGTACTTCTTCCTCTTTACCTTTCCTTATTAAGTGCTTTCCATGGAAGCAAATCTTTCCTGTAGTGTGGTATCTCTTGTGATCCCTAGTTAAGATTCTACTGAGCTTTGTAAGGTAAGGTTTTTGTAACACTTGGTGGGTATTTTGCTTTCCTACCCATGTATTTTCAGAATTGTTTGTTCTATCAGCTCTGATACGTAAGGCATGAAGAGGAAAAAAGTTTCCAATTTTATAGACAATGCCTGTATCAGTTATCTGTTTGTCATGGGTCTTTGGGAGGACTAATTAGCAACACCAAAATAGCAGCATGTTTCTGTGTTGTCAAATGCTTTTTAGGTTCAGAACAGACCAACTCTGCGGTCAAATGTTTTATTTTAGCATATTACAAGGACATGTGAGTGCACTGAGTAGCATTGGCAGTGGGATCCAGGCTGCTTTCACTTCTCCAGCCCTAAAAGAAAACTACATCGAGCCTTTTGAAATTCTTAGAGACCCCCTCAGGAGTATGTGATGGATGTGGCTTTTCAAGATGCCTGCCCATGCCAAAATGCTGTGTTTGCTTTATATCAAGCTTATGCAAGGGATTAATTTGGAAGCAGAGCTGCGTGGCTTGTGAACTTTCTACCTCAGGTCAGCTATGCTCTAACTGCATGGTCCAAATTGCAATTTGATGGGATAAATGATTTTTGTGTGCTTTTTATGGACTTTGTTCAAAAAGCAAACAGGTAATTCATCTCAGCAGGTAATTCTGCAGAGCACCGGAACAAATTTGCTACAGTTCTATTCAGTTAAAGAGGAAGCAATGCAATAATGTATCTGATTACATAAGCATGAGTTCAGTTGATCATATCTGTGTGTGGATATAATACAAGAACTGATTGACCAGTGAAGCAGACAGAGTAATTTATTTTGTGTTGTCTCCTTGAATTCTGACAAGTCAGTTTTCTTTCAGTTCAAACTTGGCAGTTCGTTCATCTCAGAGATTCCTGTACAGACTGATTGACCAGTAAGAGGAATTGGTGTGTTTGTAGAAGCCAGTGTGCTCCAGATTCCTGTGAAGAGCAGGTGAGGCGTTGCATCGTAAGGAGGTCCCCTTGCCTGCAATCCTGGCTTTTGGAGAATTAACAAGGACTGGTCCTGAATCAGATGATAATTGAAACGCAGAAAATGAACTCTGCCAGGACTGGTATGGTTTGGATGGGTAAGAAGACCTATCCATCAGTAACAGGATGTCAGCTGACTCTTCTTTTTCTCATTTGCATTCCTAGCACTGGGAAATCAGTATAAAGCCATCATTTACTCCTAACAGCCTTTGAAAAACACAATCTGTCTGTAATATTTTCTCAGGAAAAAAATTCTGCTTTAAACTAGGCTTTTGAGACTTGGTACGAATTTAAGCTGCTTTAGCCAAGAAAAGAGCTTTTGGATAAAACTGGTGGTGGTGTTGATGGATTTTCCTCTCCAGAATACACCACATATTCCTTTTGTGCTAAAAACAAAGGTGAGTATCACAGAATACTATATGTGGCAGCATTGTACAGTATCCAGATACCACCTGCCTTGCATGTGCTGCCTGCTCTTTTTGCAGCTATTGCCAAAGAACAAGGTAGGATCCAGCTGCACTCAGTCTTTATGAGCACACAGGGAGACCTGGTCACTGTCCCAAAGAAGCCACCATACAACAAGATCAGTCTGGCTAAAGGAGTATTGCCAACAAACACAGCAAATGCGTCCAGGTGGAAGTAGAGAGGTGTTCAGAGCAGTTAGTACAGGATAACTCCTGGAGTTGTTGGACCTGGCCTTGGAGCTATGGCACATCTACCCTCGAAGAGGTAAAGAGATTCACTTTGCTGGCTGTGGCAGGTCACAGGGTCAGAACTGGAGGGCAGGTGGGGGAAGGGACTGGAACTTGAATTTTTTACCCACTGCTCTGCCAGCAATATCTGCCATTCACTACCACCCATCCACAGGGATTTTCTAGGGATGGATTATGGTGAGAACTTGAATCAGTGGATACCTGGACTGTTACCTGATTTTGCATAGCTTGACGCTCTCTTCAGCGTCTGCAGACATTGTAGCCCATGCTTTGCTTCCTTGTCGGTTCTTCTAAATACTCCATTAAACTCCTGTTTCAGCACTTTTTTGCCATTGTTCAGCTGGCTTTAGACTTTTCTGGGTTTCTTTCAGGTATACCTTTGCCTCATCATTTCCTTCCACATCTAAAATCTTAAAGTAATAAAAAAGGCTCATTGAAATTTGCACACCACTGAAGGATGATGCTGCACTTGAACGGTGCCATTCCATTATCCTTTCAGTAGTGTCAGTGCTGGGCTTTTGTCCTGCTTCACACTTCAAGAGCACATCCCTTCATTTGCCCACAAGGTTCAGCTGGGAATGAGTTCAGTGGTCAGGATGCAGAATATGCATGTGGTGTTATCCGGGGTAAGGCTTGGCATGAGACTGGAAAACTACAGCAGTGAGCAAATGATAAAGGAATTAAACTAATATACAGACCCTATTTTTTATGTATGCCTTGGGGTATGTGCATGTCTTAGCTCTAAGCAGTGTATTGTTTGGGAAAGTACATTCAAGCATGACTAATCTGCATTTGTCTCCCTCTCCCAAAACATTGTTTCATTTGAAATGTTTTATTTCTCTATATTTAAAGAATATTCTTTCATAATGCAAAAGCTATTTTTCATTTTTCTAGAACAATTGGTTGAAGTGTTTCTATTAATCTTTCTATTATTTAAGCACTTCTATCTGAAATACACAATAGAAACAAATGAATTGATTTTTTTGAGACAAGCTTGCTTTTTATCCTACAGAAACGATGACTCATGAGATTCATCCAACCCTCATCTGTATTCCTCCCCCAGCTAATAAGTTAAATGTGAGTTTTGTGTTTGTATTAAAAGACAGCCTGTGTGTACCTCACCAGGGAGCTTGTTTGAACATGGAGTTCACAAGAGGAAAATTCCTTGCCGCAGTAAAACTGCTTCATTGGGCATTAAGGAGCTTTGCAAAGTTTGCTCCCTAAGTGAAGAAAACAGCATTAGATTTAATTCATTGCTCACACTTACAGTGATCCTAGTCTGGCGTGCTTGTAAATCTTCACGATGATGCCAGAAGGTTTGTGGTTCCCATACATGAGGAGACTGCAGAAGGGCAGAGACCTGTAATGCTTTGTCTTCAGGCCTGTTAATTCTGCAGATGGAGAGTATCAGGATGTATAAAATTCTACACTGATCTAGGATGAAAACACGCTCTATTTTCGTTCTGAAACAGCCCTGCAGATGGTTGCGCTGGTCTAACTAAGAAGGGAGTGTGGAGGATGGGGATGGGTGCAGGTATTTGTAGTCAGTGTACCTGCTGAAGCCCCATGTGGTGAGGAGACACCCTTAGCTGGAGCTGACTCCACATTAATGCAGAGGAGCTTGTTTAAAGCTGAAATGAGGTATGGCCTTGCAGCTCTGTGGTATGGATGGACCATGGGGTTTAGCTGGGAGGAAACAGAGCCTTACCAGTACAGTTCACTGCATGAAAAATAGCCAAGTTCTCTGCAGAGCTGTGGATTTTGCACAGCTGAGCAAAGTCTTCTGGGCATCCAAGGACCTCTTTTTGGTGAAATCTGGAGAGGTATTGCTAAAGAAGAAGCTTTCCAGAAAAATTTACACCCTGTACATCAAATTGTTCCTGTTTGGACACTGCATACAAAATACTGCCTTGCAGATTCTGTAATAACTGGTACTTAACTAAGAAAAGACTTGTGAGATTGATTTTCTAGAAACAGTAAAAACTTCACACATAAATATCTCCTCCCTTCACCTTTCCCTAGGGTGGAGGGACGGGCTGTAATTGCAGAGGCTGCACAATACATATGTCTATTCTCTTTGCCAGCCAGAGCTAAAAGCCTCTTTCTGTATAATTCTAAGGCCAGACTATCTATGGATTCCTGTTTAAAGGGTTTTTGAGATTTTGCAGCACTTCTGTTTTCCTGGAACTCTCCAAAGCAAGTGTGCTTCTGTGAATGGAGTTCTTGATAGGTGAACCTGCAGAAGTGCAAGTGACTGTGATCTATACAGCAAAGGGTTAAGAGAATATACATCTGCAAAAATGAAAGAGGAAAGCAACCTAGACTATTAATTTCACATTTTCTAATGGAGAAAAACACTTTGAGCAAATACAGCATGTGGAAGGAAGAAGAAAAACACCACCATCGGCAGAATTGGGAAGTTGAGCTATGTGTTGAAGCTCAGAGATTGAAGGCTCCAGAGGGTAATTCACACTCCTGCCTTACCACTCAGTCAGGATTAAGGCTGCAAGTGCAATAAGCACCAGAAGCTTATGTGAGAATTCTGCCAAAAATATGTTGGGCAGCTCTATGAATAGGCAAGGAAAGTCTTTCGTTTGACAGGTAATATTTACTTTCTCCCATCCCATCTCCAGACAACTGCAAGAGAAAAATACTGCGATTCACTGCAGGCCAGTACGCCAAGAGAGATTTTTACATTTCTCTGACAGAGTGGATTTCCGTTGGCTTCAGTGGACATGGTTTCATGGACACTTTAGCACCAGGAATGACCTAAGTGCAAGTCAGGCGGGCTTTTCTTTTGGGTGGATTTCCCTTGGCTGGTATTGACAGCTTTCCTTAATTTGATTTTCATAAGCGATATGTTGGTTTGGCATAGTCCTGTGCATGAGCTGAATGTAGCATTCCAAATTTAAGACTGCAAGGTAAACAAATTCCCAATGCAAAAGGCAGTCTCAGAGACTTCCAAAGCCTTCTCATGATAAAAGTAATTTCAAAGTAAAAATCTGTGTGCTGAAAAATATTTAATTTCACAGAAATGTAATTTAAGCAGCATGTATTTTGCAGTTTGATGGTGTTCCATATAACACAGTATTAGTTTTCCTTTTTCATTTGTAGGTGTCTGCTCATTAAGCAAGATCTTCTTTACAAAGTATAGGGGCTGTTTAAATGCTTTAGGGGATGAGTATATTTATTATGAGCGGATAATCCTTGTAACTTGTTACATTAAAATATAAATGGATTATATTCTGATGAGAAGCATGAAAGTGATTACTAAACTGTGGAAATAAATGTGCTAGAACCCTAAATAGTGTAATAATCCTCTAAGTGGAAATTGCACCTCATTCATTTATAATGGTATTGTGATTAGCTTTGTTTTAGTCCAACTTTTGAGTCAATGCCTCCATGAAATTCTCATGACTTGCCTTCCAAAATGACATCAAAGACGAAAGGAGAAAAACAGTCTTGACAAAACCAGGTCACTACATCAGCAAGAGCAGAGTGGGCTGAGCAGCTCTGCTTCCTAAATCAAAGCCTTGCTGCAGGAGCACTGCTGTGCTCCTATTAGTGTGTCACAAGTGCCGTTCTCAGCAGTGAGGGACCAAAAAGTGTCACAAATGCAGAAAAAGGGCTGATGGCTTTGGCCAAAGTGTGGTGCCTGTTTCCTCAGAGCACTGCTATGCTGAGATGAGGATGTGGAGGTCCTCAAGGTATCCCTTCTGGGGGATATCCTGGTCCCAGCTATACTTTGTAGTCAGGAATGCACAAGGAATGAGGGGGAGTAGTGAGTCCTTTGTGCCTAAATCAAGCAAAAATCCCAGCAAGGATTCTGAGGTATTCTGTCCTGTCCTTCCAGAAAAGCAGAGGTCCTTTCATAGTCTTGGCTAAACTCCCAGGTCTGGGAGAGACTAAGGGTCTTCTAAAGTATACAGATCTGGACTGTGCAAGAAATATATGGCCCAGAAGCCCATCTCAGTCTGCCTTCAGAGCAAGGAACTGTCAAGAAACCATCATCTCCCTCTCCTGCCTCAGTTCCTGTGTACCCCCCCAGAAGAGCTCTCCATCGAGGGACGGAGAGGGGGCTTTGAATGCGCACACAGGGCCATGCAGGCTGCTTTGGAATTGCCATTTGGTCTAAATAACTCCATGTACAGTTTGACTGTTTGCAGTTGTGGGGTGGGACCTAGAGTACACTCGGGAACGGGACTCTCCTCCTGGATCCTGTGTGGTTGTATCCTCCAGACTTTTTTGTAAAGGGCCAATATTGTGTCTATAGCCAAAACTTAACGAGATAATTATAGCTGGCAGGGCTTGGTAATTAATGTCTAGTACAACCTACTGTAACATACTGCTGCTTTTACATGTGTTTTGTGCAAAGTGGGAGTGCTGAGGCGTGCTCGTTTGCTGCTGTCTGACGCGGAAAGGGTGACAAATCCTACAGGAAGAAGGAAATGTGCTTCCCATATTTTGGGGTTTTAATTAAATTAACTGCAGTGGCAGAAATGGCGAAGTGCCAGGGCTTCTCCTGTCACTGAGCAAGCACTTTGCAGAGAGGGAATCTGGGCGCAGGAGGCTTATAGAGGTATCTGTGTTCAAGAACAGCATCTGTTCTGGCTAACAGGCCTCGCTGTGTGTTGCTGATTTACTTATTGAAGAAGAGACCTACACCTGTGTCTGTGACCATGTGGGTGCAAGGGTTTGGTGTTTCCACGTGAGTAGCAGTAACAGCACTGGGTCTCTGGCAGGTTTCACTAAAGCCATCCAACAGCATATGTAGCAAATGCTAATGGAAGCTGCATGGCACAAGCTTTGCTCTTTCTATGGAATACCTCAGGGGACATTTAGCAGAAGGAAAGACCTGTTCTGGGGCTTGGAATGTCACGCTGTGCAATGTCTCCTAACGCAGCTACTACTGCCTGCTGAAACCTGGAGTCTGCTCCTGTACTTGAGATCCAGAGTTTCCCTGGCTGCACCTTGTTGGCAGAGACATCCCAGTTTCCAGGTGATGTAGTTTACAGAGGGGTTCAGATCAGCTGCTTCTCCCCGCAGCTTTCTCCTGATGCCCTGCAAGTGCTGCAGGGGTATGGAGAGGAGGCACCTGGGCATACGTGGGTCTGTGTCCTAGGGGAGGCTGTGATGGTACAAAGCAAATGCCGAGCACAAGCTGGCATCTGCCCTGACCCAACAGGTCATCCAGAGGAGGAAACAGGGAGGAAAAGAGAAACTTACTTTTTTAAAAATTAGGAAGACCTGCCTATATTTATCTCTGTGCAAAATAGATGACTTCTATCACCTGGGACTTCCCTGTGTAGGATTTTGAGCAGAGAAAGCTAATAATGACTGTGTCTCATTGGGATTTAAAATGGAATTCTTGCTTCTTGGTGTAAATAGAAGGTGATAGCGTAGCATGTAGGAGGTCTTTAATCTTCTAGATTTATTACATTTTGTAGGCTTATAATTTTTTTTAAAGCTTTTTGTTTCATCTTGAGCACTGACAAAGGCAAGCAGGTAACTGAAGGTAAACACAGAGAATTTTAATGGGGCTTTTTCCTGAATTTGTCTGAAGCCAAGCCCCCTCTGACCACAGCCCCACCCTCTCATCTGCATTTCATAAGGGTATTACCGCTGTAATTAATAGGACTTGTATAACAGTACCTAATTAAACTCTGATCATATAGTGTAAATTTAACTTGATTATCGTTAGCCTCAGTGAACTCTGCAGGAGATTAATCCTGGTGATTCACTCAGCACAGAGAGCAACAGCAGCAGCTCTGCGGAGGACTAAAATATTTGTGAACAGTAATGCTCTGTGCCCTCAAACCCGGCAAGGTAGGTCTGGGTACCAGCGGTAGCACCGGTGTCAGGGAGGGGTCTGCGCTGGGATGGGACGGGAGTCTCCCCGTTTTCAAATTGCTTAAAAGCCACTGGGATGCCAGCAGGCTTCTACAGCGCTGTTCTTAAAATCACTGAATAAGGAGTCTGTGAGAGGATTATGGCTTACATAAGAGTTTTATGTCTGTCCTAAAGCTACAGCCCCTATGCATTTGTGCGCTGCACAGTGTGTCTGCCAGTGATGCATGGACACCCAAATGTCCTGAATGACTACAAGCCACATTATGTTTAAGATTATTACAGATACAGGACCTGGTCCCAGTTTTATGAAAGCTCGTGAGGTTTAGTCTGTGGGAAGAGAGTAGAGGCAATAATGTTATATTTTTTTATATTAATTACTGCATATTAAAACATTGTATGCTTTGCTTCTGCACACTGTGCTGGAGAATTCTTTGCTAAAATAACAAATAAGCCTATGGTAAAATAATAGGGTTTTTTCTGTATGTAGTCCCGAAGTACAGGGCATGGGGCTTGTCCTGTCTTTGGCTGAGCACATCTGTTTGTTTGCTGCTAATAATAGTTTAATCAATGGGACTGATTCCTGCATATTCTAAGTCTGACGGTGGCCCGGAAGACCCACATGACAGCAAAAAAAGGTCTGTTGTATGTGTCACTTTTTCATTCTTTTTTTTTGTAGTTGTTGTTGCTTAATTAAAAGCAAAGAGAAAGTTTTACTCCTGTTTGCATGAATGGTCACATCAAACGGTACAGGAAAATCTAGGCCAAGCTGCTTTCAGTGGGCTAAGGAACATTATACCATTGCACCGCTTCCTTTCATAGTAGCAATGCCTCTTAATAAACGTCAGGCACCTTTTGAACTTTCTTTGAAACCGTTAGCTTTGCTTTCCACGAGTACCCTGTAGCCCACCTTGCCCCCCCGGCTCACTGTGGCACGGCTGTTGTTAGGAGATGTGTCCGTGTGGGATGGGAAGGAGAGGGATGTGCGCGGGGTGCATCCTCGCTGCCTGCAGAAACGGTGCCGGTTATATAACGCCCTCGCTGGGTAACGAGGTGAAACTCTGTCAACTCTTCTGCAGGAGCTTTCAGAGGGTTTGGGGCTGCTGGCTGGCTGAAGGGTAAGTCAGGGACGTGTTCCTCACGGGGGGCTGTGTGTTGGGGTGCACATGCAGGTGTCAGTGTGTACAGTGCTGAACAGGGGCTCCGGCATTAATTACTGAAATGTGGGTGCAGGCAATGGTACCTCAAGCAAACACAGCCACTCAGCACCTTGCCTGACACAGATCATTTTAGGGTATTGCTGCTTTGTGAAACAGCTGTGTAATCTGTCTATGCTGTTTGTCTGTTTTCCTCTAACATGCCTGAAACTCAATTAAAAATAAGCTGTGCTTAAGCCACAATGGCTTTCCTTTAATAGTGGTAATAATACTTTGTGAGAGAAGGCTGTGCTCAGGCAGTGAAATGCTTTATATCAAATGATCCAGGATGCTGATACTGTTCAGAATATAACTTGCCGGGGCTTTGCTGTTGTTCTTTGCACTTGCTGTTGTTTCTTGCACTTGCAGACTTGTACCTGTTTGCAGCACAGCTGCTGTCTTTGCTTGTCTGAGTGCAAATGTTCATGTTGACTGATGAGTGCATGCTGCATGATTGTGTCCACGAGTGCTGAATATCCATGTCTGTTTTAAGACTGGAACTATAGGTCTAGATGTGCTTGCCACTGTCATGGAAGAGTTACTCATATGCGTAACACTCTTATGGAACTACTGTCAAATGTGCGTCTCAGAGCAGAAAGCAATCTTGGTTTGCAACAAGATGAACAAAAGGAATTCCTGAGCTTTTTGGGGTTACATTGTGGAAACTGTGTTTGCACTGTAAGTGCTGTATGTGTTTCAAGTACCTGGGAGTTACTGGGGGAACTGGTTCCCTTACAGAGACAGAAGGGCTGTGGCGAGGGGCTGTGCATCCACAGCTCAGGCAGCTGTGAGCTCAGAAGATTCCAGCAGCAAGAAACTGAGCCCAAATGAACCTAAATAAACAAGGGATCTGAATTATTCACAAACAGAAATGCTTGTTCCTGAATAGTCAGGTGTCTGAATCCGGAGCAGCCTCAGGCCGTGGGACTGGCATTGTGAGGGTGAGCGTTGTCCTAAAACGAACTGTGCAACAGAAAAATTGGTTGGTAAGACATACAGGCTCGTATTCCCCCGGGACTGAGAATCTCTTCTACTCAATTTTTAGACTCTTTTTTTGTTATCATTTAAAGGCACTTGATGCCACAATTTCTGTCGCTTTGGCTTTTGCATTTGTTCCTTGAGATATTCAGCTGGAATAGCAGCCTGCCAGGGCCCACATCTTATATCCTATTTCATCTTTGTTCTCTTTCTGTTGCTGTGCTTGAGTCCAGTGGTCCCACAGATCTGGCTGGTCCCTGGCTGGTTGTGTGGCCTGTGTGTGAGGAGATGGGTGTAAGCACAGGGGACTTAACCTGAGGGCAGTCTCCCGCTCCAGACTCAAGGGAGCTGCGCAAGGACTGGATCTCTGGGGTCATGGGCAGTCAGATGTGTGGTGGCCACTTCTTTTGCATCTCCCCACTGCTAGTACTTCTGGTGTGTTGCAGCAGTTTTGCAGGGAGCAGCTCCCCAGTGTTTGGTACCCCTACCCAGGCACCCACAAGGGGTGCAGCAGGGGGAGCTGGGGCTCCTGTCAGCCACAGTGTCCAGGACTCAGACCCCAGGAGGGGAAATGAGCTGATGAAGTCTCATCTTGGTGGCAGGTGTGGCATATCTTTGCACCAGGGGAGGTGATTCTCTGTGCTGCAGAAACAGCCTGTCACTTGGGGGAAGATCGCTGGTTCCCCCAGAACGATGAAGACAGCAATGGGGTCAGGCCATCCAGTGCTGCAAGCTCCCAAGCATTGTGTACATCAGTGAGGACAGGTAGATTGCCGTAAGTGACCATAGGTAGAGAAATATCACATAGCTGCCTAGTTTTTCATACATGATCACCGAGGTGCTGGTGGCTTTATAACTTTTGCAGCCCCATAGCTGAGCCTGCAGGGTTCCTGTTGCTGCCAGAAGATGGTGAGCCTTGCCCTATATATCAAGCAGACTTCTCTGTGCACATGCCTGTGGTTTATTACCATTATGAAATGGTAATAAAAAATTTAAAGTGTCATTACAATGTGGTGTGGGGCTGGGATTTGCAGTCTAACTGCAAGCCGCCTGTTGGTGAAACTGCTCCAAGTTTGTCTGAGCTCTACCACTGGACAGTTATTGTCCTCTATGAGCTGCTCTCTGAGCAGGCTGATGTGGCTTGTTTTGTTCATCACTGACTTGCCTGGATATGTTGGTGTCAGCACCTCTCCTGAGGCTTTCCTATGGTGGAAATTCTGCCTGGTTAAAACTCCTACCAGCCAGATGCCTCAGCAAGAGCAGTGCTAGGCGTGCTTTGCACAAGGAATAACTTCCTTCTTGAAGGAGAGTTATTTTGATGTAGACAAGGGTCATTAGGACTGCACTGACTTCCTGATGTTGATACCCATTCTGAGAATGGGTGCTGATGCCACCTTACCAATGTAAAGCCATTTGATGCACTTTGCAGTAAAATGACTCTCTGGTGTTTATAAACCTTTCAGGGTATTAAAATGGCCTTAAACCCTACTGCGTTTCTTGCTTTAGCTTGGAGCTGGCTCAGAGCTGGGTTTGATTGGCAACTCAGCCACTGCTTGCAGTTTAAGTTCCTTGGGGTGGGGTGATGGATCCCTGCCCTCTCCCAGTCCTGTCCCCCTGCTGCCTTTGGTGCAGGCTGAGCCCTGAGAGTTTTGCTCCAAGCTGCAGCCAGTGACACTCTCCACATGCAAACCTCAGCAGCAGGATCAGAGCCACGTTTCTCAAACTGACAAAGAAAATAAAGGCTTTTATTCTGGGGGGAGGAGAGGACAAGAATGATTCCAAACATTCTAATAAGCCCCTAAAGTAAATAACTAAATGTTCTTCCATTTTGGTGTAGCTCTTGGGAAATTTCCCAGGATGTCTTTAAAGAGTTCATTGTAAAATAGTGGGATGTTCTTTTCCCACAGGTGTATGTTAAAACAAAAACATTTCAGTTGGAATTATTATAGAATTACCTGGTCTTGGGATTACTGTGAAGAGCTTTGGGAAATCATTCACCTGGGCTGCATTACCTGGGAAGTGCTGCTGCCATGCAGGTCCATGGTTTGTATAGCAGGGAAGGCGAAGGTTCAGAACATGATCTTGCCTGCCTGGCTTTAAATGGGAAATTGTAGGGGTTCTATTTCAGCAGTGAAATTGGTTCTGTTCTTTAACTTGAATTTTTTATAACAAAAGGGAGGCTTTACTACAAATGGTATTGTTTGCAACAACCTCATGGACTATGCCAATTTTTTTTTTCTAGCTGAAGTATTTTGTCACAGGAATCAACAGAGAATTACTTCCAAACTTGTTTTAACATTGTAACACAAACATCTGTACATAGGAAGCAGAGGTCTTCCTCTGTTTGCATCCTTCTCTGTCTACCTGGAAGAGCAGTCTGGTCCTTACCTGCTGCCACAGAGCACCTTGGGGACGGTGCTGAGCCCTGTCAGGGAAAAGGAGCACTGATACTGATCCCTTGGGGAGCTGAGCCCAAGGCAGACCAATGAATTGCATTGTTTTCACTGACTTGGGTAGCCTTTTCATTAGATTACCATTCCCTTCACAGACTCAGGGACCAGAGTAATAAAGGTAATGAAGGATGAGTAATAAAGGCAAGCACAGATGCTTATCTATCCTAGTCCCTCCCACATGCCAGTCCATTGAAGCTGTTCGCTATTTGGACCTCATCTTAGTTAAAATTTGATTTTGAATCTCCGTAGGTGTGTGAATTGGGAACTCCCCTGCTCAAAGCGCTGCTTCAGCTGTATGGAAAATACTGTGCCAGGCTGTATGGTTATTAATAAGCTGATTTTGTTAGGAGAATGGAGCACCATGTCTGAGCTCTTGTGCAGGGCGGGCTAATGATATTGGACAGTGAGCAACTGTCACTTTTGCTAAATCTGTCATATTGCGAGTAAGCTGCTTACAGCATGCAGTGAAGATGGGCAGAAAGACAGGCTAATCCACCTTAGGGCTCTACCCAAAGTGAAATTTGGAGTCTGCTTTTCTCAAGAACACAGTTGTCCCTTGGAAACTGTTGTCTCAGAAGCACAAAGAAAGCTAAGGAGCTGAACAGGCATCGATTTTGCTGAATAAACTCCATCTGTGCATCTGCTCAAGGGTCTTCTAGACCCTCATTCCTGAGGAACAGAAGTGACATGGAATTTGTCAGAAAACATATCCTTGTACATTGCTGAAAAATGCAGCACAGATTTGGAAGCAAATTTGAGGATTTTCTTATATAGAAAAGGGGAATGAGACCTGGTCAGCAGTACTGGACTCTCAGCAAAGCTTTCATGGGTGGGAGCTGTGGAAGTAGCACACAGAGGCTCTTGGCTGTCTCTTTCTGTTACCAGTGCAGCCAGATGCCAATTCCTAACCTAGAGACCTCACTGGGACCTCACCTGCAGCAGTGTGAGTGCAGTCTGTGGGCTCTGCGATGGCTCTGTGATGGGTTTGGAGAGGCAGGAAGATGGGTGTGGGCACCCACTTCTGCTGACACCTTCCTGCACCACCTCCTGCTGACGTTCAGCCCTTCTTAGGGTGTTCTTCCCTGTTGCTGCTTTAGGCATGACTGTCCCTTCATGCTTCTGCGGTAGGAAAGCCGTGTATTTCTCCCAGGTTTCTCTCTCTCTTTTTACAAGTGAGACTTCACCCATGCACAACATGTTTTTCAGAAACAATCCCTCATTTTGGCCTCATTTGGCCAAAGTGCATAACAGTTCCTTGAATTTGAGTAGATAAATAATCATGTTGATGGAGGTGCTGCTTAATATTAAACTAAGTCTGTTGCTGAATCAGGTCCTTGATCTTTGGCAACCTTTGTGCTACAAAAGTATTTATATGTGTAAACATTAGATTGTAGATGCAGTTTCTTCAGATAACACTGCAGCATATGGGGCACAGAACTGACCTTTATGGGGCAATAAAACTCAATGCTGAACACTGGGAATTGTTTCCTCTTTGCAGGCTTTTATATCCGCTTTTAACAACTGTTCCTCCGTGGCATTTAGTAGTGTTTAAGAATATCTTCATTCCCCTAAATTGTCCTGTCACCTGTGCAGTGCTCCACAGGCAGAAGGTGTTTGCTGGTACTATTGTCTTTCCTGTGGTTGCATGAGAAGTTCCATGTGAGATTGGAGTACTGTATTAAGCTGGGACAGTAGATCATGCATAGGGTTTGAAGGCTGTCAATTACAATACACATTTTGCAATGATGAGGCTGTAGAAAATATGCTTGCAATGAGCTTCAGGAGATCCCCAGCTTTGTGGCTCCCCATAAGGGGATCCACAATGGTCAAAGGTAGAGAGGTGCCTACATGACTTACAGCTTAAGAAATTACAGCTTAGGAAAATAAGACAGGAAAGTGGGTTTAAATGCTATCAGAAAAAGGAGATGGGAGACAAATTAAATGGCTTATTAAAATCATTCAGTGGCAAGGCTCTAGGTTCAGTGTAAAATTCCTGGCTGTCAGCCTACCAACGCTAACAATAATCACAAGCCTCCAAGACAGAGAGCTGAGGTCCCTCCTTTTCCTGCAGATACCAGGGAGCATGTGAAACTCATTGATGGCCATCACAGGCCATGTGCCACCAAGGATAACAATTCACAAGTAGCTGGTTTAAGACCAAAGAAGGCAGTTCTGTGTTCTGCTCCCTGCAATCTCTGCTGCATTGGCTCAGTAGTGGCAAAGCAGTTGAAACCTGATCTTTATAAAATGTCTCTCCAAGCATTAGCTTTCAACCATACAAGCATGATTTTTGACGCTAAGGAGGTTGGTAGTGGCAGAAGTGCCTTCTCAAGGGTGAGATTTGCTTGAGCTGGTCATGAAACTGCACCCTGAGGGCTGCTGAATCAGGTTGCTTGTAAAAGTCAAGAGCATTTTGATGTACAAGATGTTTATGTTCCCTCTTGAAGTGTGATAATGAGGATACAGCGATAGCATCAGGGAAACGGGGTCACAGAGCGGAGCCCTGGGAAAGTGCATGCCTGGCTCCTCTGGTGCTTACCTGGAGATGTGTTTTGGTTACCGACTGCTAAACATAGCAAAGCTGCAGCTGCATTATCATTCTACTGAATGTCAAAAAGTTTATTGTGTCTTACTGGAGAGCATGTCACTGTAGCCTTAACCAACTGCAATACAGAGGCTGTTGAAAAGCACGCCTCTGTTACCATCACAGTGCTTTTATTTATTTTTACCTTCAGGAGGAAGTATTTGTTGAAATTAACTTTTAGTTCCCCAAAGATGAAGATGTTTCTAGTTGGAATGGTATCTATGAGTACATGTAACTTTTTTAAGGGTAGAAAAATGTTTTCTGGTAGGGTTATACATTTGGTTTGTGTGTTCTCTGCAGTCTTCACCACCACAGAATTGGGTGAGGGGTTTTGGATGGTTTCAGCAATTACTTAGGAGGTGATGGACAGTTTAAGGTTTTGAATACTCTTTAGATGATGCTTTAGTATGAGGCCTATGAGGATGAGAATGCTGCACTGCCACTGGAAAGATCCAATGAGGCATTTATGCCTAAAAAACACTCCCCAAATTAGCCCACCTACCAGACAGGGGCTCCACCTTGAAGGCATTTTTGGGGAACCCATGAAAAGTGCTGAAGAGCACCCCAAACAAGTGATTTCTTGGAAACTGGACCCTTTTCAGGCATTTCAGTATGGATGTCCTGAGCCACTTGTCAAAAGTTTAATAGCATTTATCTCAAGTGAATCTGGCCATGGGTGTTGGGGTTTTTTTGAGGAATTTAGTTTTAAATAACATTTCCCCTGTTTAGATCTTTATCATTGTTAGAAGGGATCTCACTCTGCTTGCATGTGAGTTATTTCTGACTCTCACAGGTATGGCTGTGTTTATACAAATCAGGATTTTTTCCTGGATGGTGGGAAGGTAGGCATTGCTCCCACTGGCACCTTACGGGGGACAGTTCTGCAGCCTGGCTTCGTCTTGCTCGCTTACCTGTAAGTTCTCATTGGGTTCTGCCAGAGAGTATTTCTGCAGTTCTGACAATCTGGCATCCTCCATGTCAGGCTAAAGCTGGTAATTTTACTTGGGGTGGTTTTGGTTGGTTGGTTTTGGGGAGGAGATCTGGGGTGGGTTTGATCTTTTTGAGCTGGACACTGGGGTTAAGGCTTCTTCCTGAAGGTGCTAACCAAGGAAACTGAGCCATGCTAGAAATAACACAAATATCATTTGCAATCTTGCTTCTGGTGAGGGATAACTACTCGAACACAAAAGCTGCGACTGAATTTTTCTGTTGTGCAGCAGCACTTTGTTGAACAGGGATGAACCTAAGCATGAGTTTAGTTTCACTACAGCACTTGCTGAAAAAGGGTCTAAGTTAATAACATCAAGTAATAGCTGGTGCCAGAACTGCTTTCAACTATGTAGGAAATTCAAGGCTATATTTCTCAAACACACAAGCCCATTGCACTGCAATGCCAAGAGGAAAAATTCACTTTGCATTCACCAAAGCTGAAATTTGGTGGTTTCAGTGAATCTCCTTTGCAGTAACAATGCACTGGGTGACAGTGCTGTTGGAACAGAAGCTACCATTGGTGTTTGGAAACAGCTCTTGTATGGAAGAAAAAAAGGCTATTAAGACATTCTTCTGTGAAATAGCTCCAGACAAAGCTCTGAGCACACACAGTGTGTAGGAGAAGAAAAATGTGCATTAAGACTTCTTTATCTGTTGCATGAGTAATCAAAACTTATGTAAATATGCCTTCTTATAAACTGTATTTATCTTCTTCTTAGAGAGGAAGCAATGGTAATGCCTCTGTCTTTCAGATGTAGGTATGGAGTATAGATAAGCAGCATTACGTGTCCTTATCCCCGTGGAACACAGAAGAAAAGAAACCAACTAAAACAATTGCCCATGACTGCTACTTGGAAACTTTAACAAAGTCCCAGACTCTCTAATCCTGGATGGTAATGCTGTCAAATCTGTATTTGAAAGACAGGTATGAGAGTCTGAATAACATGTCAGTTTAAGATAATCTTCCTTTTTTTTTTTTTTAGTGGTACGTATCTCTGCATGTGCTTCAGTAGGGAGACGATGTGAAGGTTAAGAGGCTTTGCTAGTATAGTTGCAATTTTCTTGAAATGTATCTGAACTGGCCAGGAAGAAGAGACGAGCTAAAATATGGCTTGACACCAAGAAAAAGGATCTCAGATTGTGTTGGTTCAAATTCAGAAAAGTGCTGTGACAGCCTGCCAGCGTGAGTCATGTATTTTGGGAGTGTCTGTGCTTCATAGCCTGGTTCCCCAAGAGAAGACACTTCTCTTTTGGACAACTTTCAGCCTTGTGCAATCAGTCCATCTGCTTTAAAGATAAATATATGTATATTAATAATGAGAAGCATACTAACAGATTGACATTTCATGGGATTTTAGGGATGAACCTCTGTCTGCTGAAGTCAGAGGCAGCTTTGCCATTAACAAGTGTGTTTAGTCACTGGATAGTCTAACAGTGCAATTGCCTTTATAGACTAGAGTTATCTAAAAGCATTCTGTAAATGTCAAACAAGGTTTGGCTGGGGTTCCTTGTGCATTATTTTGTGAGTAACTAGGGTTTGGGACCTAGATTTTAGAAATCTATCCATATGTGGAATACTTTAGAAATTTACCTAAAGATAAATTAGTAACAGACCCGATATTCCTAGGTTTCTAGTGCCTGGATTTTGAGAGCTGCAGTCTTTTAAAGGGCTGGCGTCTCCAAAGAAAAGGGGATTTTTTGCTGTGATGTACATTGAGCTTTGGAGATGGTTTCATATTTGGACCATCCTTTCAACCACTGACATACCCCTATGCTACAACCTATAAATCACCCAGAGAAAAGCATGAGGTCTTTGATGTTGTACAAAGTTTTCTGACGCCACAGAGCCTGGCATCAGGCCTGTGGGTTTTATCCCAGCTGTCTCCTTCCTGGAGTGTTTGCCTGATGTTTGAACTCTGGGTAAGTTGACTCAGAGGATCCTGGAGTTTCAGCTCTGGAGTCCAAGAGAGCAGAAAGGATGCTCTTGGCACCAATGCCCTAACTGGCTTGTCCTTTGTCTAGGACAGTGCAAGTTTTTCTTTTCAAGCAAATATTTACTAAGGAAACAGCGGGGGAGAGTTCATATACAATTTGTTGCCATTACGTCAATAAAGATTTATTCTGTTGTGTGTTTTAGAAGTTTAATTAAGATGAGCTTTCCAATATGTGCTGGAAAGTAAATAACAGGCGCATCTTTATTTACTTGGCAGAAGAGTAATGCTTCTTTAGAAGATGTGAAAGCTTTTCCTAGTGTGTGCAACTCTGTTCACTGGTACCGTGCAGGCCATTCCTCAGTGCACACATCTTAAATGCCCTGTAAGCCCAAATATCAGGCTTAGGGGAGACTAAAGTGCTGTACAGATCTCACAGTGAACCTTTGCACAGGGCACGAGTTTTATCCCACCATCTGAACACCATACAAACAAGCAGTGAGACGTGAAGTAAATGATCAACTCCATCAGCTTGGCTGTCGTGCAGAGCTCTTTGTGGAAAACATATCAGATGCACAGGCTGATGCTGCTTTGCAGATTTTATCATGTTAGTGATCAAAAATATCCAACATGAGCAGAACATCCACAACTGAGCTGTTTTCATTTGGAAGGACTTCTTGGCTGAGAACTTGGCTGTCCACTGAATTATAAATCCCAGCCAGCAGCATTTTACGATAGAGTCCTGATGTAACCTTTAGCAGAGGCCCACAGATGGCAACCGTGTGAGAAGGTTACTGTGCTTTTGATGCCATCTGCCCGGTAATCGCCCCCATAACTGATGTGTCGTATCCTGTGATACATCATTCTCTGATGTCTCATCCATAAAGTCTGGTTCTGGGGCCTTGCAGATTATTCACGTGTGAGGTTTCCACTGGGGATTCCATAGTACAGGCTGATCAGTGGTGAAACGTCGCTGCCAGCAAAGGGAGATCTAGTTAGAGATAAGAAATCACACCTTACTGGAGCTGTCAGCCCTGTGAATGCTGCCCTCTGAACTTTCAGCTATCTGAACAAGGAGTCTTCATTCGATTCCCTGGAATTGCCTGCATGCTCAGGGTCAGTTATAGGTGTACATGTCTTCAGGGCTTGAGCTTAGCTGGAAAGGAGAAAAGTCCTGCACTGGGAGAGGTCTCTGCGACATGATCATATTCTAGGCTCACAGACAAGGTCTCTTCTTACTAGACTGCATCCTCCAATCTACTGGAAATGTTCTCATGCTTCTTCTGGTGCTTTTGATGTAACATCTCACATCTGGGATAATGATGTCTTTGTACTTCCTTTTTTCCAAGAAAACTTTCATAATTTCATAAGCAGCTAAAATGTGCACTGCCACTAACTTCACTATTAATGTTACATTTACGATAGGCTTGACAACAAGGAACAGATTTCTTGTTCATGATTAGCCCTGTTTGGCTGAACTGAACACAACAGTCAAACTTCTCTTATTTTTCTCAATACTTCTGTTAGTGTGTAACTGACCTTTCCCCCTCCTTCATTCCTATTCCTCTTCCTGTTTTGTTCTTCAAATATCATTTAAATTATGTTTGATGTGAGTTAAATGCTATAGAAATGCTACTGATTGCTGTTCTGTTCAGATTTGTCACCTCTGTTATTTTAAGGCATCGGATTGACAAATAAGTTTCTAACACTCTGAGGCAATGAATATTCTTCCAGGTTGACCTTGTAGAAGAATAGAGAAGAAGTATATTTTTTCCAAGGTTGTGCAAGAATAGGCACAGTATTTGTTAATTGTTCCTCATCTCCCCATACATTTTTATTACTCTGCCACTGTGAATAGGTTGTTGCTGGTTGGTTTGTTTGTAGCCATCCCCTGCACTTTGATAGAGAAATTGCAGTGGGTGATAGTTTTTCTCTGGACCTCTTTAAAACTCATCTTTCATCTGCCTTCTGATTTTGTTCTGCCTGTTGAAATTTCATGTATTCTGGGGGGCTGGCACTCCAGATGTTTTCATGACAATGGTGTCTTTATCATTAGGGTTTCATAATTAGGCAATTATTTTTTTTACAATACAGTCATTCTGAGATTTTTGTGTAATAAGCAGTTAGATATTATAATTTGCTAGAAATGTCTTTTTTTGTGTAAGTATGGATTGGAATAGATTTTAATTTTACCATTTCAGAGATCTAAATTAGACATTGTAAAGAAAAATTACTTCTTATGTCTATTAGAACATTTATGTTTGTGTTGTGCTTATGCCAGACAGAGTAAAATAGTTTCATATGTTTTTAATCTTAGATTAAGTTAAAACTGCTGGTAGAAGAGATGGTGGGGAAATGGATTGTGATGATGCAAGAAAACGTAGCTGGAATTTTTAAGATACTGCAGTGCCCTATCCCCTCCTGGTCTGCAGTGGGAAGTCCCAGTGTCAACAGAAATAAAATCTTAGTCAGTTTGAGCCAGCTGGAAGGTGGAATAACTTCAAGTCATTTTGTTCTGATTATTTCAGCCACTTCTTTCACATGTAGCTGGAATATTCAAGCAGAACTGATTTCATTTCTACGTCTTCCTATTTTGTGTATGTGTTTCAGCTGATACATGCAGTGGAAGCAATTGCCTGCAAAAATGGGCATATTTCAGTAAAGGATCATTTCCCATCATTTCGCTAAAGAGCTCTCTCTGTAATGTCTCTCACTCTGTCTTACCACTGTTATTTTTTTTCCCTGATGTGCAGTAAAATATTAATCTTTTCAGATGTTAAGCCTGAGTTTAGTCTTAGTTTATGTTTTGCTTCTTAATGGCAAGTGTTAAACATCGATTTCTAAGGATGTTCACAGTGGCAGATAGAGTTGCAAAGAACACTGGATGAGTATGATTTCCGTTTCTGTGCTTCTTTTATTTGTTGTAGAAAACTGCCTGACAACTTTATTCCTAGTCCATCTCCATTTGTGTTTTGATGAGAGAACTCCTGACGGCTTTAGGCAAACAAAATGCTTTGAAGATGTAGGTGTTTTGCTGAACTCAAGCAACTGTTAAGCTTAACTCTTAAGCTTAACCGTTTGTTAAGGGACTGCCTGTGGATGACAAGTGCCACAGGTTACCGTGTTTCTTCTCTGCAGGCTAGCAACACTCTCTCCAGGCACTTCAACCAGTGATGCCACTCCTGTCACTGAAATAGAAAGAAGATAAACTATGTATAAGTTGCAGGAGAAAATCCCTAGTAGCCCATGAGTTGTCCTGGAGAAAAGGGATGCCGCACATCCTTGAGAACATATATTTTTCTGCCATATTTAGCAGTTCCCCAAGATCCTTTATTAACCTCATCAGAGGTAACAAAGTGTGTGAATATGGGGTCAGCTTTGCTGACTGAAGGAAAGACTGTGATGGGGGAGAAATCTGGGGCAGCAAAGAGTGGAAGGGGAAGACAGATGCCATCCCACTGGTGGGTGTTGAGACAGCTACTGCTGGTGGGTGTTGAGACAGCTACTGTTGTTGCCCTGTTGAAGGGAGAACAGGTATAGAGAGCAGCTTTGGCTGGTCACAGGGGTCCTTGAGTCTTTTCTGCCTTTAAAAACTGTGCTCTCTGAATACCATATCAGGTCAGGCTGAGGGACTTGGAATGAAAACAGCTAAAGAAGCACTGCAGAGGTAAAACAGGGGTTCTTCATGAAGGGTTCCCTTGGACAGTTTCTTTGCCTGTGGCTGTGAAGCTGATGGTGGCACTGGTGCTGTAGACAAAATTTAAGATTGCTCCGTGTGTCAGCATGATGGACTACAAGGTCCAAACTCTGCTGCATGGAACATGTGTGTTCAGATGGTGGCTGTGAACGACTTGAGGTTGGAAACCACTCACTCTGTGTCTTCCTGTCTAATCTAAACAGATCTTTGTGGTCAGCATGAAGTAAATGATGACCACGTCTTGTCTAACTCTTTCCAACCGGACCCACTGTTTGCCTCTAAGAAGTTAAGTAAGAGGTGACGTCGCAGTCTGAGCTAGGGGTGGCTTTCATGTTACGTGGTGCTCAAAAAGTAGGTTACTGGGTCAGGAACAGCAAGTTCTGACTGTTTGCCAGCTCGGCCTTTTTTTTTGCCGCGATGTTTATACTGCTGTGACCTGCCACGCTGAAATGAGTCTAAAATGAACAGGAGCAGTGCTTCAGACCAGCGAGGTGGGCGTGACTGAACTTGTCCTTCTGTACCTGCATCAGATCATCAGGCTGCAGGATGCTTGCTGTATGGTGCTCCCTTTTTGAAATGAAAAGTAAAGCTAATTGGAATCCAGTGGCTAGAAAAAAAGACAGTCCTTTTTAAATTATTAGCTTGAAGCCAAGAAACTTTCTAAACTCACTGGAGAGTGAAGAGATGTGGGCTCACAAATTCAGTACTAGGAGAATTTACTCCCCGATCCAGGGTTGTGTTAGAGAAGAAGCCTTCGGACATCTGGAAATTTTGAATCTAGCTCAGAACAGTGCATTTTGGGATAACTGAGTTTTGATTACGGTTATGATCAGTTTGAAATGCCTCTGGCTGATTGCACTGCTTTGTCCAAAACTGGTTTCTCCCCCATCCCCAGTGTTCTGTCCTTCTAAGCCTCCACAAAGCCAGAGCTCAAGACCTGCTGCAGAGCATGGGGATGGAGGGCAGCTGCTGCCAGGATTGAGACCCTGAAAGGGAGCAGAGTGCCAGGCTGAGGGCAGGAAACCTGACAGAGAATTGCAGCCTCCTTCCCAGACAGAGCACAGGGGGAAGGGGATGATGGTTGGACTCAATGGTCTTTAAGGTCTAAAGGTCTGAAGCATTGTAAACACTGCTATGATTTTGTGTTTCTATGACTGCAGAGGTGAAGCTGACTCAGGCTGCACGTGGGTGTGTACCTGTCTCAAGCGTTGGACCCCACAGTCCCTCCTGTGCTGGGTGATGGCAGCCTGGAGCAGATCACTCATCCCAATGCTGCCATAGGCTCCGTCACCCCACAAGTGGAGCATGAAGGCAGCAGCAGTGGCTCCTTCATTTGCAGGGCTGGCATGAGTCCCTTCTGGTCCTGGTCACATCTGGCTGCTACTAACACCAGCTGCACACAGCTGCACTGCCCCAGCCTTGCAGCTGGACATACAATGTTATATCCAAAGGGAAATTCCTTTGGGTTGCAGGCAAGTTTTCCTCTTGCTCAGTGCCTTTGTGCCCAGATTTCTAGAGCGTGATACTGCAGCTCTCATCCCCCTAGTTAAGTGCAAAGAGTGGGGTACACAAGGAATAGGGTGGCCTGGCTTCAAATATTTGAATAATCTCACCAACGAAAATATTACTCAAAGCAAAGCCTCAAGATATGTTCAGTGGCTTGCTGCCAAAGCTGACTTAAGAGGAAACTATGTGGGCCATTCAGTCAAGTGATTCATCAAGCTTTCAGTGCTTCCGAAAACTCATCTAGAAGAAATTAAAGTTAAAAAAAAAAAAAAAAGCAGGATTCAAAGAGAGATTGTACCTCACAAAATCTCTTATCTTAAATCACAGAAAGCTTTCTGCTGCCAGACCAGATGTAGCAGAACAGAGAAAGAACAGCGTCGCTTAATGCTCATTGCCAAGCTAAAATGGCATCTAATCACAATGCATCAGCAGCACTCCCAGAAAATGGTCTGTGCAGCCTGCAAAGGCCACCCTCAGCACTCTGCTTTGCACATGCCTCTTCGTGTTCCTTGTCCGTGACTTGAAAATATTTGCAACTGGAGGAAAATTATTGCTTAAAGAAGGGTGAGGTGGATAATGCAGCTAATAAATACACAAATCTCCATATTTTAAAGCAGGGATCAGCTCATCTTCTTAGTGTTTAATGAAATGCAGTCAGACTGCAGTATCTCACAGAAGACCTGTTATTTATGAGACTATCAACCTCTCAGAGCTGCAAAGGTTCCCCACTGGTGATGGCTCAGCAGGGCCCTGGTTATCACTGCTGACTTACAGTTCCCTCTCTGCTGGCAATCAGTTCAGCCACTACCAGAGAATATATGTTAAATCTCACCCCAAAGACCCCAGTCCTGCGAGGTGCCGAGTGTTTGGTGCGGAAAGCAGCATTACAAGAGGCAGGAAGGAGGTGAACATCTCACCCCCTGCCTGCCCCCTCTTTCTTAGAAGGCTGGATCAGATTCTTAGCTGATGAAAGTAGACACAGCTCTGTTGCCTTCAGCGGAGGTGCGCTGATGTATGCTGGTAGAGAATATGGCCAGGTGTCTGTTCAGAAGCTAAAGCTCTAAAGCTTTAAGGAGAGGCATGCATTTAAAATGCAAAATATCCAGCATTAGTCCTTGCTGGCCTTGTTTCTTAGGGGATTGTGTTGATATTAAATTGTGCTGGAAGCTGACTTGCATGAAAATCTACATCTTTCTCTGGTGTGCCATCCTTGGGTTTTCAGGCACTGCACAGCTCGATCCTGCCTTTCCCTTCCCATGCAGGGTTAGCAAAGGAAGTGATGGTCTGTTGGTTAGAGAGAGCTGCCACATCACATGTGCTCATTTCTGCTTCTGCCCTTGCACCGCTTTGGGGTGTGATCTTATGCAAAGCCTTTAGCTATGCCTGGCCTTGATTTCTCTCTCTGAAAAAACAATGACGACAGCACTATCTGGATGCTTTTACCTATCCTTTTTTTTTTTTTTTTTGGGGTGTAAAGTGACACAAAAGAGCAGCAATCTGTGTCTGCTCTTCATTCCCTGCTGCACAAATAGCTCTCCAGCCCAGCTTTGTCACTTCAACAGCTGTAGCATTAAAGCAAAAATAAAGCCTGATATTGGGGTTCTGCTTTGGAACTCACAAACCCTTATTACAGCAAGGGAAGGCCTTCATAATACTCTACTTCCAGTCAAAGAATTGATGGAACTAGGTGATCTTTAAGATTCCTTCCAACCCAAACTGTTCTATGGTTCCATGATACTCCCCATGTATGGGACTGTGATCTATGAATCTATTGTTACACTTAATAAGATGTAACAGTTGCTCAGGGGACTGATAATAGGATACAAAGTCCTTTATCTCCGTGTCATGTGTTGAAATCCAGACCAGGCCATTAGCAATTAAAAGGTCTTACCATCTGATGTCTGTCCAGTGACCTGTGCAAAAGGAGCCTCAGTTCAGCAGTCAGTGCATAAACTTTTCAGGTTTTAGATTGCTGGACTTTTTTCTCTCTTTTCTTTTTTTCTTTTGAAGGGAGGAAAGTGTCTTTTTCAATCCATCCCTGCCTTCTTTAGCACCATGACCAGCTGTTTCTAGGCAGGCAGGCAGCCAGGCAGACATGGGGCTATGGTGTTTTCCCTCCCTAAAGACGGTTTTCCAAACCAAAGCTGAACTATGTTAGACCGAGACCCTCAGGAGAGCAGCCAGCACTGGCTCTACTCATACTGAGTTTGTTTTGGGACTAAATACACAGTTGTTTTTTCTTGGCATCTTAATACAGCAGCTATTTAGGCATATAAAAATAATAGCTCCTAAAGTAAGATGCATGGGTTTCCTCTCTTTCTGTCTATATGAAAAATACCCCAAATATTTACTTTCAAGAGTATTTGAAAAATGGAAAAGAAAGATGAACACCTTTACTTATTGCTGTATTTTCATTCAGACACAGGCATGTTTGTATTCCATTAATTTGTGGTGAGACTTTATATTATATGTATATATATATCTCCCATTTATTTATATCTGCTAAGATTTTTTTTTTTCCATCCAAAAACCGCCAACAAGTGTGAAAGGCTCCATAGTTATCATTCATTGTGACAAGTGCAATGGGAAAGGTGGTATTTTCTTTTTCTGTCCTCAAAACAAGGCCATGCTAATGTTCACACACAGATGTTTGTGTTTGAGAGAGTTTTATAGCAGGAAAGACCATTGTTATCAATGGCTGGCCAAGCACAGAATTCAAATTCTCTGTGAGCTGAACCCAGGTCTGTGACTTGCAGCTGGGGTTTGAGCAGTCCCCTCTAAGGGGCTTCTCAGGGGCTGGGCAGCCCCATCTGGGTGCTCACGTGTGACCAAGTGAAACTGGCTGGTTCCTCTGCCACCTTCCTTCACCCCTCTGGGAACACTGAGGAGGATTCATGGCTGCCCTTCCCTGTAGGACTTGGAGCCTGGCACTGACCTCCCCAGACCACAGCCACCTGGGAGCCAGCCTCTGCCGTGGTCCTCACCAGCTCCAGAGGAAGGTCCCACCTCCCCCACCTTCAGGCTCTTGTAAAATATCCCCAGTTTTCGAGGAAAATGGAAAGCAGAGAAGAAGAGGACACAACCCTAATTGCCTGGAATATTTTAGCAAAGACTGCCACTTCCAAGCTGCTCTTGAGCCATGTCTTTCTTGGTGGAGATCTGAGGCCTGGAAGATTCCCTCCAGTGGGAAATGTTGCAGTGATAGGACATTGCTCCTCTTTCCTCTGATCTGAAAAGTGCACCTACTCCCAAATATACATCCTAATGAACACTTGCCAAATGACATGCCAAAACAGCAGGACTAAGAATCTCCCACTTCCCTTTTCTCGGTGCCTCTGAGAGCTTTGAATTCTTTTGTCGGAGTTTACCCCTCTTGGACAACCACCGACATATCCACCAGCACAGCCTTTATCTCGTGGGAAGGAAATGCAAACAGACTCAGTGAGCCGGGTTGCTGGCTTACATGTATCACTGTTGGTCTGCTCCTGCTTCTTCACACACAATTGAAATCATGGCACAGCCATCCCTGCAGTGCTCCAGTAAGCTCCACAATTATTTAGGTGTTACCTTGTAGTCACCCCAGGATCTAAAACTTTGGCCCAGAACCTTTAGTTTCATGAAAACCAAGCATGAGAACTGGGGATTTCTCCCTTTCCCATGCATTTATAATACATGATGTTCCAAAACTGGGCAAGTGTTTTCTTTCTGTGTTAGTAAGGAGGACCCCTGTTATACAAGAGAAGGCTGGTAGTACAATCTCCCTAAGTTTGTAGAGGGCAGTTTGTAACAAATTCCTTCAGGTCATCTCTTTGTGTATGTTCTGACCTGATGCATCTGCCAGAGCTCCCAGATCCAGGTGGAAAGATTAGCTCATGTGCAGAGCAAGGTGACTGCTGGAGCTATGTGAGCTGTTCTCACATGAAGAAACCCTGCCCTACATTAGACTCCCAGAAGGAATCATGGACTCACTTGGAAACTTTTGCAGAAATCAAGGTTGCATCCAGCCTTGCTTATCAAGCTCAATGGTGGCCACACCAAATCTGTGCTGCTTCTATGCCCAGTACCTCCATTATCTCTGCACTGCACCCACTCAAGGGTCCTGTTCCACCTCCCCATCTGTTCCCCAGGACTCTGCACTTGGTGTAGCTAAACCCTTTAAAGAAGCTAAGTTGAACCTGATCCAGATACCCCGGGCAGACACCAGCTCTGTTGCCTCCATGACCGTGGTATGGCTAATCCCAAATCCAGAGTGACTGCCTGCAGGTACCTGAGGTGATGCTGAGCGATGCTCCTGGAGACAGGAATGGTGCTGATGGACCTCATTACTCAGAGCCCAGGAGTGTCACTAGTCCCACTCTGTCCATTCCCTGTCTGGTGTTTGAAATGCAAGTCAGCTAACACCTGGAATACCTGTCTGTGGCATGAGAGGTGGTTTGCAGAATTTACATCAGGATGTAATTAATATATCTGCATGGAGAATTCATCACTGAATATTTTTGTTTCAGATTCTGGAACTTGCCAAAGGAGAGGAGATGGAGAATCTCTGCTTTGAATGAACTAGAGATTTGAATTTTCTTCCTCTCTGGGTGTGCTATCCACCCATCCATACAGACTCTTCTTAGACTGTTCCTGTGTTTTTCCCTTTTTGTATTGAACAGTCTGAGCTGATGGTGGACGGAGATGCCATTAAGATAAGCACCTGTACTGTACACAGAAGGGTCACAAGCATCCTCCTGGATGCCCTTAATGAAATGTCGAGCTCTTTTGAAGGTTGAAGAAGGCTGTGAGACAGATCAAATCCTTAGATCAGCTCTTGGCATGCTCACCTCTCAGCAGCTCCCCAGATGCTCAGTGGTGCTACTCCAGAAGAATTAAGTGGACAAAGTCAAGCTTGAGCATTAGCCACATGCTCTTAATTGCAGCAAAATATGGTGGGTTCGTGTTTTTGTTTTTTGTTATGAATAGGAAGTGATCAAGGCCAATGAATTCTAGAGTAGGCTTTTTTTGCATTTTTTGGCCACCACAGGGAGCAATTAACCCTTTAAATACTAGACTCATAGAAAAGTCTTACGAGCCCACAGCAGGCTATCTTCATGCCTGTTGCTTCTGGCTATTTAATTGTCCCCCATGAAGCACCACTTTTGGTAGGTTAGCTGGAAATTGGGAAAATCAGCCGTTTTCAGGGAGAGTTTGAGCATGGTTGCAGCATGTAGTCACCTTGTCCCCAGATTTGCCAAAGCCCATAGTGAAGGAGTAGTGGACAAGTGAGCACAGTGAGCCCTGAACAGCCTCTTCCCTGGGCTGTGTGGCAAGAAAAACTGGTTTTATCTGTATTTCACTTGAAATTGCATAAATCTTTCTCCTTTCTACTCCTTCTTCTCACCCCTTTCAAATTTGTGCTGCCTGATAACAAGGTTTGAAATGGGGCTGGCATTGCAGGGGTTATGTCCAAGGGAGGCTGCCTGGCTCTGGGGGCTGCTTTTGGAGCCACAGCTGAGCCGACATGCAGCAGCTCAGGGCTCTCTGACTGGTTGAGGGATTTGATGGCTGAGGAAGGGCCACTAATTCCAGCTCCACGTCTGAATCCCAATAGGAATAATTGCACAATGCCCACCTGAAGAGCCCCCTGTGATTTTGTTGGGATCTCCCACACCTCCTGCCCTAGGTCAGTGTGTCCTGCACTTCTGCTACTTCCCTGCTGCCTTTGCCCCAGGCTTGGCTGGGCTTACCCTAGCGATGTGTGGTTGTCCGTCTGTCCGGATTTTTCATTGCCCTCTGGGTCTCCCTCAGCTGAAAGGCTCTGCTTCAGTCTTTTAGGACTTTATTTCATTCCTCTGTGGCTTGGGGTTTTTTGCAGGCAGGGCACTTGCCACTGTTGCTCTGACACAAGCAGGCAGGGGTTACTTAACTACCCACATCCTCTCAAAATAGAAATTCACAGCCCCACAGTACTTAGACACATTTTCATTAGTGTATACAGTGAGCTTTCTTCTAGCTATCCCAGTCTATTAATAACAGCTCCAAACCTTTGGTTTGCCCAAGCATTTAGGAAAATTCACTTTTTCCAGACAGGGGCTGTTGGTATTTCTGTACTCTGAGATCAGAGATGCCATCCTGTTCAAGGGCTTGGTGATGGAGAGAAGGTACATGGCTCACTTACCCAGTTCTTTCTTTCCTGTGATCTGCCTTTTCCCAAAGAGCACAAAAATATGTCTTTTCCTTACCTTTTAACTAAGAGCTGACCACAGAGAAGGGGACAGAGAGGAAAATTTGGATATACATTAAAGTGTAGGAAATTGCAGGGAGATAGAAAAAATAGCAGAGAGACGAAAAGGTGGAAAGAAGGTGCCTTTTTGTTGTGAAGGGATTAACTGAGAGTTAGCTTTCAGACGCTTTTTAAATAAGGCATTCTCCTGGAAAATACAGATCCTGATCGATTCCAAAACCCTCGGGGATTTTTGAGGTCAGAGCTCCCCTGGGAAAGGGGACCAATTAAACTGAGCAGCAGTGCCATTTGCAAATGGGCTTATTACTTTTCGGTGAGAAAAGCTACCAAAAGGTTTATAGAGTTCTGCTTGAAGTTTCAAGTAAAAATGTTCTTTCGTTATTTGCCCCGTAAAAAACTAAGGAGAGGTTCTTCAAGGGTGGATAACGAGGTTTGCCTTGGATGGTTAATACAAGTAGAAATGCATGGATGATGCAGGGAGGACCAGCTCTGCAGGGGGTGTGATTCACACGGACCCTTCTGCTCCACACTGGTGAGGGGCTGTTCCGAGCATCCTGCAGCCCCACAGTGCCTGTGGGTCATTTGTCCCTTTTGCCTTCCATGAGGTTCAGGCCCCAAGCAGGGAAGTTTTTCAATTCTCTGTTGTTTCACTGGCACTTTCATAGAATCATAGAGCGGTTTGGCTTCTAAGGGACCTTAAAGACCACCTTGTTCCAACTCCCCAGCCATGGGCAGGGACATCTTCCATTAGACCAGGCTGCTCAGGGTCTCATCCAGCCTGGCCTTGAACACCTCGAGGGATGGGGCAGCCACAGCTTGTCTGGGCAATCTGTTGCAGTGCCTTACCACCCTCACAGGGAAGAAATTCTTCCAATGTCCAATCCAACCCTGCTCTTTTTCAGTTTAAAACCATCCTCCCTTGCCCAATCACTCCATGTCCTTTTCTAAAGTTCCTGTTCAGCTCTCTTGTATCCCTCCTGGAAGGTGCTGTATTTCCTCTGCATGCTTTCTAGCACTTGCCATAACCCAGCCCTGAGACGTTTGCAGCCTGTGAGGTTCCCTCTCTCTCAGGCCTTTCTTATTTCTTTACTCACAGCTGGAAAAGTTTAGTTGACACACAGCTTGATTCCTGACAATCCAAGAAAAAGCTGCCCTATCCATTTGTCTTGGGGTCACAGTTCAGCCCCTGATCTGGCTCTGCAGTCCCACTGCTTATTTGCATTTTTCTGTACATGGTTTTTCCATTTCTACACATTAATCTTTCTTTGTTAAGGCTCTACCCCACGCTGAACAGACAGGAGGCGCAGATGGCTTGATGCAGGTTTAGTGTTGGGGTTTTTCTACTCTTTAATTTCTGCAGTCCGTTGAACAGGAGCAAAGTTTAAGTTACATAAATATTAAATATATTATTTTCAATGGAAATTGCACCTCCTTAGCCTAACCCTCCCTAGCCTAACCCTGACTACTTGCCTAGTGCTTGGGAACATTTCAGCTTTCTTTCCGGGTGTAGTATTTGGTTGTTCTGAGGAAGGGATGGCGCTCCTTCTCTGCTGTGGAAATCACCTCAGGCTGCTTGGTTCATCTCAGTTGGTTCCCCCGAGGATAATTTTAGGAGATCCTTTGGAAGTCCTTTCTCCTTGGCGCTTATTTAAACAGCCTTCATGCCACCAGAGATCAACTTCAGCACCTGCTACAGTGTTTCAGTCTTTTAATGTCCAGTCAATGGAGATACTTTGGGTACCCACAAACTATAGGTGAACACCTAAATTAATGGAGTACGTGCTTTGAGAGTATTTCACGTCATTGTTACTGAGCAGGGAAGTAAGAGGATGCAGCCTGGGCTGATGATCCTCTCAGGCTTGGCACAGCAGATGCCCAAAGCCTCACCTCACTCTGGATCCAGGCCAGTGCCCCAGGGAGGGTCCCTTTGCAGACTTCCCTGGCTCATCCCTGCCAGGTGACCACAGACAAAAGAGGAGACAACCCAGCCACTTGTGCCTTCCCGCTGAAGGATGGATTGTCTCCTCCACTGTGAACCCAAGATATGGCTTAGCCAAATGCTGCTTACCAGCGGGGATAGCACATTTCAGAGACGGACACAGCTTTGGGAATGCTGCTGAAACTCCTTGTGAGAACTTACAGAATAGAGTTTAAATTTTCTCAGCACTTTATCACTTCCCTGGTTGCAGGTTTCTCTCTGTGGTGGGTGAGGCAGGTGCTGTGGCAGTGATGTTTTCCTACAGGGGGCACCTGCTTGGGGCTGCTCTTGGTACCCTCACTGCCCCACTCCCTGCTCACTGAGCTGCCACTGGCAATTGGGACTGCTCCATTGTATTTCAAATAGCTGGTTAGAGGCCTGATTTATAAAACACAAATCTGTCACACTGACAATGTAGATTTCTAATATACTCAAGCTTTAAAATCGTCTGTTTTGACTTTTTCCTAAGTTTTCTTTTTGGCAGCTCAATTGCAGTGCTCCCTACTGGGACTGATTTATGGGGAAGAAAGGACACAATGTACTTACAAGTGTAAGTGGTATATGTTTATTCCCCTGAATGGAATAAGTGGCAAACCCAGAGGCTGAATAAGATAAGTTCATCAGCTATGCACTTTTAACTTTCTTTCCACCAATTATGATGAAGTTTGTACTTTCGTGTCAGTTTTGACATATAATAATACTGGGTAGTCATGTAGCTTTTATACTAACTGCAGAGAGTGAGGGCACTTATCCCAGCTCTGAAATAGTGAGCTCATTAAAATGGAATTGAAGGCATTTAATATCAATTGTTGTATTTTTTATTTGTATTCCAAATGGCCAGCTTCATTATATGGAGCAAATTCAAAGTAGTTCTGCTGAAGTCACAAAGCCCAAATTGACACCCTCAGAAACACAAAATCGATCTCTCCAAAGTGTTCTCGGAAAACTTGAGTTTCTTGTTTCTAGATGAGTTCACTTACATTCTTTCAGAAGAAATTTGCAGTGTCCTGCCCACTGCTGCCATCTCCAGCTCTGCAGAGAGGTTTCATGAGAAACCAGCTGTGTTTTAGCCACTGCCTGCTCCTCTGGCCACTGCAGGGCTGCTCTGGCTCCGTCGCATCTTCCATGCATCCTGGTGCTCCTCTCAGCTGTTGTGGCACAGTCTCTCCGTCAGCTTGAACTCTGCTTGTACCCTTTCCCTTCTGAGCTTAGAGATCCATGTTTTGGCACATCCTCTTGAACAGCTTCACCCAAGCGTGAAGGGAGGCATGGCGCTGCTCCACAGTGCTGCAGTGCCGAGGGACTCCAGCAGCAGATGTGACCCTGCAGGTTCCCATACAGCTGGGTTTGCATTAAGGTTCAACTCGTCCTTTTGCTAAGCATTAGAGTCCGCCTGCTTCTGGGGGATGCTGACTGCATGTAGTCCAGGCTTGCCTGGGACATGATGAGCTTCTGTCCTTCTCAGTTGGTTCGTAACTGGTCACTGAGGTCTACACTCCCTTCTGGCAGTTTGCAGGAGATCGGTTTTTTGCTTAGTGACCAGCTTGTTTGGTTTTGGTTTCAGTGCTGAAGGTTTCACGTTGGTCCCTGGTTATAAGAATGACAGTCACCAGGCCAAGGGCTATATTTTCCCTTCTGCCCTGCCATGAACACAGAAAATCCGGTGCCAGGGCACAGAGAAGGCAATAACGCTGAATCCTCCAATAACACTCCTCCCATTCCCTGACCTGTCCCAGCTACTCAGTGCAAGAGCAGGATAGGAGTTACTGGGTGCAAGTGGCTGGCAGAAGGGACTGGAGCCATGAGGCACAGGGGGATAGTCCTCTGAATTTCCCAGCATGAGATTTAACCCTGAGCCCAGCAGTGATATAACTCCAGTACTTATAGCTCTTCCATTGCTGGAAGAAGTCAGAGTTATGGTTATAATTAAAAGGTTCCTGAGCTGGGAGTCAATGCTGGCAGAGAGTTAGGTGTCCCTCCAAAGGCTGCTCTCAGGACTGCCTGCCTGCCATCAGCATGATGCCACTCATCCAGCCCTCAGATGGATTAACCGTCAAAAATAATAATAGAAAAGGCTTCTATAGCCTTCATAGGTGCAGTCCCAAGGGTGCTGGAGGTGGCACAGGGATGCTCAGGAATGGCTTCTACTCCCCTTTACAACTCTTTGGGACATTTGGGTTGGTTGTTACTATCAGCAGCTGAGAAAGATCTGCTGCATCTCATTTGCGACTTCTTTCATCTTCATGGTTGCAGCTAATACGCACTTTTGTCCCTGTATAACTCACTGAGAGTCTGATCAGCAGATGACATACTTTGCTGCCAGACCATCAGAGGGAAACAAAAATTAAGATGTTACCAGTGTACTCATTTCTTATCCCTATGACAGTGAATACCTGGGTTATGCTGAAGCCCACACACTGCTTAATTCTTTTACCGACCTGCCTTAAGACCTGTCTCTACTCAGAAAAGATAGGCCAGAGGAGGAAGAGAAGACACAAATTGTCCTTCTGCCTGCTCAAGCCCAGCAACAGTCTCATCTTCTGGTGAGGAATACTTGAGAGTACGAAGGTCTGCGTGCAAACGCCTTTGAAATTACTGGGCTTAAAAGTCCATGAACAGGAATTCAGTTCTTTCTTCGCTTTTATTATTTATCTTCATAATTTATGCTATGTGAACACAGAGAATTGTGGTTAAAAACATATCTTAAACACCAAAAATCAAATAAATGTAACCCAAGAAGGAAAGATCACAGCATTCAGCTGGGGCTGAATCATGTCCTCTTTCCCTTTCCCAGTTGCATTTTTAAGTCACCAACAAAATACTAGGCTATTCATTAGTCAGATGGCTTCTCTTTTTCTAGGAAGGCAATGCAGGAAAATAAGATGTTTCTTCCTTTTCCAAATTACAGAAGAAAAACATACTGTCTTTATGCAAGCTGACTAGTAAAGTTTTGCTAGGCTGCTACTGCAAGTACTTCTCGAAAAGGGTCCTCCAAGCTTTGTCCATATGTATATATATATATATATATATGTTCACTGGAATTTAAATACACAGGTGCAATACGCATTTCAAAATAAAATACACCATCAAAGAACAATTTCCTGCCCATTGTAGAGGGTCTGTGAAGATAATGAAATAAACCCAGTTGCAATTGTTGTTTTGCAGCAAGTGCTGGTACATTTTTAAGCTACTGACAAGGCTGTTAAATAACTGGCCATCTTTTAAGCTCAGGCACCCTGGAGTGTAGGAGGCGAATAATTCTCAGGGGGGATTTAACACAGTTATGTAAAATAATCTGAAGCCATCCTGGTTGCTCCAGAAAGATTATAATTAAGCATAGGGTTATTTTTCAAATGTCTGCTATCATCAGTTGATTCTTCTTTGCAACAAAGCAAAACAAAAGTCTTTTTCTCATTTGTTTGAGAAGCGGTTTCTGTTCCTCTCATGAAGAGGAAGAGGATTTGGACATGTTGCTGAATGCTCTGCTGTCAGTCTGGGTATTTATGTCACAGAATATCTTTTGAATAGTAATTTTTAACATCTGATTAATCTTCCATTCTGTTTGAGCAGAGAAGCACCGTCATGCTGGGCTAGGTACAGAAGGGTCTCGGCACTCACTAACCAGTGTCTGTAAGGGCTTGCAAGCAAAATCCCCAGGGTTGGTGTTCAGCCTTGCCAGTCAGGAGCTTGGCAGCTGCTTAGCTTAAAGTTGGGGGAACAGAATTTTTCCATAGGAGCCTGTGACAAGTAGATTTTACAGCAATCCTCTGGCATCCTAACATGTACCTAGGGTACACACAGAGAGCAGCCCACGTACCCTCACGCGCTGTGTCCCTGTGCAGGGTGAGGAGTGGACCCCTGGACCAAGTTGAACCTTGTGCATTTTGTTACCTTCTGGTTTAACCCATTTCTCTCCTGTGTCCCCTCGCTATGTGTCTTCTGCCTCCTTGCTTGCTCCTGCCCTCCACATTACAAGTTCTTTTATATAGTGGTTAAAATAGCTTTTTAATTAACCTGGCCATGTCATGATTTAAAGAGAAAATCCATCTCCATGCCAGCTGGCTGGGCTGGGAGTTTGGCTATCTGTGCCATTGCATCAGCTGCCACCTGTGCTACACATCTGAGAAGGAAACCCTCAGCTTGTGTTTGATAAGCTCCTAGCCAAGGCAGATAAGCCACTGTGCTGCTGACAGTCTCCCACAACTGCATGATTAAACCACAGTGGCCAGAGTGGAGGGAGAATTGTGGAATTTATTAACTGGTGCCCAGTTTTTTTGTGATGCTGCTTGGTTTTTATTTGACTATTACTAAAGCAGAACTTCTCACAGATGACTCTGTTTAGGGTCGTTTGGATGCCCTGCAATATGTTCACATATTTTCCACTGCTGAATGAAAAGGAGAAAATGAATGTGATACTTGTTGTAGGTGTCTGTCTTGCTTGCGGATGGTCTAGATTTCTGCATAGCTGCTTCTCTGTTACATGGGGCTTTCAGATTTCACTATCGATTAGAGTGGTTGCTTTTCTAATTAAAAGAATTCCCAAGTCTAACTATTGACTTGGACAGTAAATGTGCCGGGTTATTAAGATAAGAGGCTTCAGTCAGAAAATATGGTACCCTCTCTCGCAAAAGAGGTCAGTGTAACTCGAGCAAAAGAGTGTCCTAAAAATCAGAAAACAAGCAAAGGAAATGAGAAAGTAGGAGCCAGGCAAATGCTGCTTATGTAATCACAGCAAAGCAAGTAGGACAGAGGAGGGAGCAGGCAGCTGAGCTCGGCTTTCCCCTGCCTGCTGCTCAGGGCAAGGCACGACTGCACGTGTGGCTCATGTTCCTTCTGCGTGGGGGCTGATCTCACCCAGAGAGCCTACATGGCTAAAGAGAGGGCAGATGTACTCGCCCATGGTGAAGGGACACTGATGGGAAAGTGTCTCTTGTTGGGATGAACTTTCACAGGGCCTCAGTGTACAGCTGCTCGTGGTAGGTCCAAGGGGGTTGGAAGATACATTTCAACCCCTTCTGTAAAATGTTCCTTCTCAGCTCTTGACACACCTCCCCAAAATATTACAGCAGCACAACCATTTCTGGAAAACAGAATTTCCTGCAATGAGGTTGAAGTCGCTGGGCAGCCTCCCATGCCTTGCCCAACAAACTGCCATGGCAAGAGAAGTTGCATGCAATCTTCATGCCTCTGAGTCAAAGTCTTTGAAGGAGCCTTTCTCCCTCCACTGTTTCTAGAAACAAGTCAGCACAATTAACAGGGAGTAAGCATTGAGTTCTTAAATAATTCAGTTTGGTTGAGATGAATCCTACCCTGGGGAGCCTGAATTCCTTGAGGTAATGTATGATTACCCTTGTTGGAAGTTACTCACACCTCTGGGCATAGGTCTTGTATGTGGTTCTCAGTGTGTAGTGATAGTTCCAGGACTTGCAACATTTTATTTGTACACTCACGTGCATCACCTGGGGACATGAAATTCCTGCTTATAAGGGTCAATAGACAGGTATTTGCTGCTGGGCAAACAGAAATGAGTGCAGTCAGCAATGATGACTCTAAGAGCCAGCCTTGGCACTGGGGGTGTGATTTGTAGCACTGCTTGGTCTCAGGTACATGGAGGCACTGGGCTCCTTTGATGCTGAAAAACACAGAAGAAATCAGCAGTCAGGACCCACAGGAATGTCAAGTGTAAGATGGTGCTGGAGGCAGTGGTGGATCCAGTGAGCAGTGGGAGAAAGGCAGGATGACCAGGAGGTGTTGCTAGGGTGGCTCTGAAGGGTGTCTGAGCCTTTGTGATGCGGCTGCTTCTGAAATCCTCTCTTTCACAGTGACACCAGGGTTGCAAACAGTAAGGTTTTAGTAAACACACACCCATACATGGAAGAACCAAATGTGGTTTTGGTCTTGCTCTCTTCACGTCATTAACTGGTCTTTCTTTCCATTCTCCACCTCAATTTTTTAAATTTTCCTATGCTTTTAGAGAGCTTTACCTTACATCAGATGACTTTTTCCACTTCCTTGTATAAATTTTACCCTTGTCTCCAGTCCTGAAGTATTTATAGCTCAATGGCACACATAACCATTGGGCATACAGTAATTTCTCTTTGAATACTTTCCATATCTCTCCTGTGTGCTTTTCCACCCACACGTGTTACATTGCCGTATCCCGAAGGATGTCTTTATTCCTCCTTTATGCTTTTGGTGTCTCTATTGTTTTTTTCATGTCTTTCTTCTTGATGGGTTGGGTGTTTTTGCACATCACACAGCTTGAAAAAAAATTTTCCCTTCAGACTCTTTTACTGAACCAAATCTTACTCATCTGATATGCACACAGACTGAAATTCAGTCCTGAGTGAAAAAGCAACCTAGCTGCAGCAGGGAACTGATTTACGAAGAATTTTTGGGAAAAAGGCCTCAGACTGGCCTCTGCACAGGGAGTAACTTCACCCACGAAAGAGTCCCACTGACCACAGCACAGCTGTGACCCTGAGGGTTGTAATTGTACGTAGATTTTCTTGGTGGCATTTTCTTTCCTATGATATTTTTGCACCAAAGCAGAAAACGGAAAGTTGTTTGTTTGGTTTTTTTTGTAACGTTGACAAAGTTTTTCTGATGAGAAAGCAAGTATAATGGTGATTCAAATTGTGCAGTTATTTTTTTCCTGTTTTTTATTTAGCCCTGTAAGGTAATACTAAGGCAATAGCTGCCTATGGCAAGCACATGGGTGTGGGCTGATAGAGAATCATGCATCAAAAGACACAGATGGGAAGGCAGGCTCACAGGATTGAAAGTAATGACTCTGGACGAGACTTTAAGAGTCACAGTTAAATAGTCACAGTGCATTAGTTAGAAGGACTACAGTCAGGGATATTAAGTGATGTTACTTCTGTTCATGCAAGCCTTCCTTTAATTCAAGAAGGATGATGAAAGTCTGCAGAGGAACAAGAGTGACAGAGGGATTGGAAAATGCAGAAGTTGGTAAAGTGTCCACAGCTTCTACCAGCTGGGCTTGCCAAAGAAAAGGCTTAAGGCTGACTTGACTGCAGTCTACAAAGTGCTAATATTCCCTACAAGGAACATTTCTGAGTAGGCAGTTCTCCTGTTTAGCACATAAAAGCATTATGGGAGTCAACATCTGGAAGTTGAAGTTGGAATTCCCAAATCAATTCAATTTGCACAGATCATTGCGGCTCATCAGATCAGATCCTCACGTGCAGGGCAGTTCCAAGTGCAGACAGACAGACATTTTAATGTGCTGGTGACCAGCTCAAATGTGCTCAAGCCAGGGACACTGGCAGCACCTCCTCGGGTGCCTCCATGTAAGGACAACACGGAGTGGCCAGCAGTCACGGGCCCCACAAGCTGGTGGCATATCCAATGCTCTGTGTGTGCTCAAGCACTAGTTCAGGGAGGAGTTACTGTGGACATTGCATGTGCTGCATCAGTTCTTAGAGCCCTGATGGGATGGCCAAGATAGATTTAGCTTATAGGAGCAATATTCCCTTTATAAAGAAATGCTGCAAGAAATATAACACTCTTTGGCCTGATTTTTCAAAGATAAAGAGTGCCAAGAATGAGTTGAAATTTCCTTAGCATTTCTGAAAATCAAGCCATAACTAATTAACCCCTGCATGCCAAAGGCCTTAATTATTTTTTCCCACTTGATGTAAAAGAGGAAAAGGGAAACTTCAGGCTTCTCAAAACTTTGCAGCAAGTTTGTGGCATGGTCAGAACTTGGAAGATCCTGAATTATTGCCCCATCGCTACTTCTTCCCCTTTTCTAATTGACTGAGCTTTTACCATCACCAGTGCAACCTATTATATAGCATAGACCATACAGGCTACAGGACAAACCCCAGGAATACCCCTGACTGCATTCCCATTCAGAGCTGGGATATGCCAGCCAGGAGCACATCCTGCCTTTAATTACACTGAAGAGGTCTTGGTGATTTGGTGTCCTACATCAGTATTAGGAAGCTTGGGCATTGAATTGCTATAAATCAGGAGCTTTGCTGCTCTCACAACAAGCCCAGTGGGAGCCTGACTTTCTCAAAGAGCTTAATTAAAGAGTGCTTATTGTCAGCTCACCCCTGTAGCCCATTAGAGCTCCACAGAGATTTCTGTTCTCCAACATCATTGTGAAAAGTGGGACAGTCTTTGCTTCTTAGGAAGCTCTGTGTTCATAATCACTTCCTCTCATGTCAATACGGTCCTGGTGATCTTATAGTCATGTTGCAATTAGTTGGTGATAGGTGTGAACAGGGCATATCTGAATAACTGTTTATGGAGATCCTATTGGCCAGACAGTTATTCAACAGAGTCATAATTTTCCTCCTAGCTAGTACTTTCTCTGGTTGTACCTCAGTGTGCTTGAAAAAGCAAAAGTAATGTGTGACATTTCCAAAAAGCAACAATTTTCTTTCCGCAGAAGCACGTACATCCCTGCCATCTGAAGGATGCAGCCCCTCGTGATTTACAGAGAGAACCCAAGTTCCCCTGTCATTAAGGCCCTTTGAAACATTACTCACTTTTGGCTTGAAATCCACATCACGGTAGAGTTGCGCTGTAGTTAAATGAATTATTCAGACTGTAACCTCTGCTGCTTGCTAGAACCAGCTTCAGTTTTTTCTGTGCATAGGGCTGGTGTACTTGGGGCCCCATCAGTCTCACCCACCTTCAACAGGCTATTTGTATGTGCTTTATTATTGATAAACAGCTGCCATCAGACATCAGGATGCACAGTCAGGGGAACGGGTGAGAAGAGAGGGGTCAGGCTGCACTGCCCATGGTGCAAGGCCTCTTGTGAGTTGGTTCCTTCCCAGGCTTGTCCCACCCGCTTCCCAAGCTGAAGCCATCAGGCAGAGTCATCACCATATGTGTCCCAGGAGTGCTGAGGAAGGGTTTTTAGATTTGATTCAGAATGGACACTTCCCCCATTGCACAGGCACAGCCTCCTCCCTGCACGCCGGACTTGGACAGTGTTGCAGCCAGGCAATCCAGGGATTGCACAACTTCTGGCTCTGCTGGCTAACCCACATCCCAAAGGAGCTGAGAGGACAAATTGATTCAGGTTTGTCCATTACTAAGTATTATTTCCCAATGCATTTATGGAGCCATCCTACCTCCAAATTTCAGCCCAGAGAGGTCAGAGATGTCTGAAGGCTTCAAAAGAAATTTTGGACAGCAAAAAATGAGAGGAAATCTCATGGATCTAGACTTTGCAAGTCCTTCTTAGAACTTTCACATCCTTCATGATTGCAGCTATAAATCAATTTAGTATTAATTAAACTCTGGCCAACTAAATGTGCCAGTAAGATTAAGGAGCAAAGTGTAGGCAGTTATCCTGCCAGTGGCTATTCCCAGTGCAAAACTGACTTTAACAGAGCCATCTGAGACAGGAAGTTTTTTGCAGTGATACCACAAGGAAAAGACTCCTTTGGCTTGTGTTCTTTGTTACTACAGTAGTGTTTCAAACTTGCTGAGTTCTTGTGTCCTTCATTCTGTGCTAAGCAATCCCTAAATTGTTTTCATTATATTTGTCATCGCTGTCTTCCTGATGTCTGCTTCCCCACCCAGGAAGTGTTTGCAGGATCCTCATGGAGAACAGGAGTTTATCCTAGAGAATAAGTGGCCCTGGAAGGGAAGTTTTGCCTGTCAGCAAGTGATATATTGTAATATGTAAAGCTGGCAGCCACTTGGTTATGGCTCATGGCTCATGTGGTGGTTTGCCCACAGTCCTCACCGTGCTGTTTCATTGTAATGTCTTTTGTGCAGATACAGATCTGTCCAAACACAGACTCTTTGACAGCCTTCTGGCACAGGGGAAGCACTGCAAACCCCACCTGCACACCGTGCCTTAAATGCCTGCGAAAACAAGCGACTTACTGGCACGAAGGAAACCCTTTCCTTCCCTGGCACTCTGCATACAGCAGATGCTGTGCCACAGGCCTCGGGTGGCAGCTGCAGCAAGCCAGGTTTGGGAACCAGCTCAGGGGATGGAGCAAGGGAAGTGCCACCCCTGGGCAGGGACACCTGCCTGTGGCAGAGGCAGGGCCTGAGCAGGGATGCCCAGGGAGGCAGGATTTCCCCATGCAGCCTAATCATTTTTCTCAGTGGAACTGAGGAGCAAGTTTGACTCATCAGGCACATGGAGATGGAGATCCCCAGAGCCCTGGCAAAGGGAAAGGAAATGCAGCTCCAGTCCTCCTGGTGTGAAAGTGGTCTGGTTTTGCAAAAGAGGTGGGCTCCTGGCTTTGAGAAGGGATGTTATGCAGCGGAAGTTCCTGAGCTGGGTCTGGTGGAGTATCCCCTGGTATGGTACCCAGTGACTGAAGGGAGCAGCTTCTGATCAATGCATGTAATGAGTGATGAAAATATAATTGCCAGCTCACTTGGGCATAATAATATACTTAGATAAAGACTCAGCCAAACTAAACCAGCCAATTTTATCAGGTCAAACCTTACCCTATTCTCTGTTACCAGAGGAAAGGATGTTCCCCTACTTAGTTTTTAAATGTTCAGTGGTGCTTCTTCTCTGCCAGATCCTACAGTTCTGATTTGCCATAGCACTGCCTGCTCCATGGCATTTTTGTATTGGGTCTATTAGTTTTATTCTGTAATGGAGTGATCAAGTAGTTAGAAAATGCATGTTCTGTTCTGAATATTTGCTATGCTGCCCAGAGAGGTTGTGGAGTCTCCTTCTGTGGTGATATTCAAAACCCTCATGGATGCAACCCTGTGCAAACTGCTCTGGGTGAACCTGCTTTAGCAGAAGAGTTGGACTCTGTGATCTCCAAAGGTCCCTTCCTCCCCAGCCATTCCATGATTCTGTGATTTACTCTGCTCTAGTATCCTCTGCACTTTGTCACTTTTCATCAGATGAATGTAGGACTCAACTTGTCCTTTTGGAGAAGGATAGGGACAGGCTGCTCAAGACTGTCTACATTAGACTTCTCAAACCAGGCCAGTTCTGTCCCATATTGAAGGATATTGATTAATCCTGATGGTGCCTGAAATATGTTCCTGCATTAGCAATGATCTACATACTTTGCAAACTTGTGGTGCTGTAGCAACACCTGGAAGTGTGTTCTTGAGAAAAGCCCTCCATTTGGCATGGTGGGAACAGCAGGCAGCAGTAGTAAGGGACATGGGAAACGATGTAAGGAAGTGATGGGCACACACCAGTGTCCTGGCAGCACTGATGGCAACACTCTGCATGAGTGTACCTGCTGGTATGAGCCTTGGGGGCCTCTCCTTCCCTCCTTAGGATGGGTCTTCTAAAATCTCCAGAGCTCTCTCTCTTTTACATGCAATTCTTCACACACTTGCCTACTTCTTTCAAATGAAACAATCGACCCTCTGAAGTTTTTATGTTATCACCTTTCACTGAAAATTAGCACCTGATAATTTTCACTGAAAATTCTACCTGATTGAATAACTGAACAAGTTTCAAACTCCTGGAGTTTAGCTGTTCCTTTCCCCCAAAAAGGCTTAAAAGTGAAAGTTCTGCTCCGTTTATTAACCATCAAACCAGAAATTAAGATCTAAGACTTTGAGCACACTGCATGTCACAGTACTTCCTATCAATGCACATTCAAAGCTACTCCTTCATCCCCACTTCAACCAGATTATCTGTGATAGTAAGTAGGATAAAATTTTCATCCTTATTTGCTAAAATAATACTGGCAAGAAAAATGTATTTTGCATGATCACTTCTCAGTCTGAAACACTCCTAGGCTAAATATGTTCATCTAAGATACGTGCTTTGGGCATCTGTTTTCAAGCTGCATTCTCCCTGCGAGTGGCATGGAAGATGCTGTTCTTTGCCATCACTGTGTGCAGCGTAGGTAGATCTAAGAAGAGAATTCTGCCTGAAGATTTCTGTTGTCTTTTTGTTCGGTCAGAGGATATAGCTCTATTTACTCCCTTTTCAGACTGCACATAAAACGCAGTCATACGCCTGGCTGAAAACCTTGCTTATACCTTCCAAGCTAATCTAAAAATACAACTCAGGCCCTGCAGTCCCAAAAATTAAAATCCAGTGCTCCAACATGTAGGGGAGCCTAAGAGAGAGAGTTCCTTCCCAGCACACAATTATCTCTCCCAGAAGAGAACTGATATTCACAAATGCTTATTTCCCTTTAAAATTTTGCCCATTATATGTTTTATGAGGACACAGAAGCAAAGGTCCCTTCTATTACCATTCTGAGAGGATTTTAAGAAAATGCGATTAAGTTCTCTCCCCACCAGGCTTCATGAAGGAAGGGACACCTCACCCTCTGAGAAGTGTAAGCAACACCATTTTTGTAGTAAAAAATACTGCCTGGCTGTTTCAGCCTTATTTTTACAAGTGTCAGACTTATGCAAAGTTCAGTGTCTCATCTTTACTGGTCCACAGTGCATATTATTCCAAAACACTCTCCAAGGCAACTCTTTTCAGCTTTAGAGATCATGTTTAAATGAGCCCCCATGACCAGGCTGAGTCCCACCCAGGCAGTTTTGTTTTGTGAAAAATTCAGTATTTGTTTCTAGCATTTTTATCTGGGCTCTTGTTTGTTAGGTCAAGCAAAATGCTCATTTGCTTACACTCATCTGAATGAGGAAAGGTCACGATACAGAGACATTAAGTCATAGGCTCATTGAATCATGGAATAGTTTGGGTTGGAGAAGACTTTTAAAGGTCATCTGGTCCAACCCCCCTGCACTGAGCAGGGACACCTCCAACTAGATCAGTTTGCTCAGAGCCCTGTCTAACCTGACCTTGAATGTTTCTGGGGACAGGGCATCCAGCACCTCTCTGGGAAACCTGTCAGTGTTTCACCACCCTCTTTGTAAAAAAAAGTTGTAGTCTAAATCAACACTTTTTTAGTTTAAAGCCCCTACCCCTTGTTCCATCACAACAGGCCCTGCTAAAAGGGCCATCCCTTTGTAGCAGTGAACAGCAGTAAAGCTGCATAAAGGAGGAAATTATTCTTGCAAGGATGACAAGCACTATCTGGGATGCCTTGGCTCTGCCAGTCAGCCTCAGGATGAAGAGTATGTCCTGTGGATACCCACATTTCCAGCACCCACTACACAGGATGCAAATGCTTTTGCATCTTATTTCTCTTTACTGTGCAATGTGTCAATGCTGCAGCCACTGTGGGCAGGGGAAGCTGCACATCAAACTTTGGCCTGGGCAGAGGAAAGCTTGCATTGCTCTTGGTAAAGGGGCAGCTTTTGAAGTCCACTCTCTAGATGACTTGGTAGAGGAAAGACCCGTGTTCAAAAGAATGGGCTCCACCTCCTGATCCAGAAAAGCAGCCCAACAAAAAGCAAACAGAGCATCTTTCATTCTTCTTATACTTAATGGATGGGCAGAAGCCAGTACACTAAGGTCTCTGCCAAAGGGCAGTGCGGGCTTGCAGGGTGCTTGGAGCTGCAGTTGACCAGGATGAACACAGCAAAGACAGCGTGTGCCTTATTTTAACGTGCACAGCTCTTAACAACGTGATCAGCAGCAGCATGCACAGCTCCTCTATGTGAATGGGGAAAGATCTTTTCAGAAGCATCTTCTGGAAATCTGAACAATAAAAACCAAGCTATTGTCACAGAGAGCAGAAGTTCTCCCAGCTCCCTCTCTTCCCCAACCTGTCAGCACAGCCTTAGACTTGTCTGAGCTGGGTCACTGCCAGCTTGCCCTCATTCAAGCCCTGATCCTGGCAAGACAGTAGGTAAGCCGATCAACTGCTCCAGCCAGCTCCAGCAGCCGACACCTGAAATAGAAACGTGCAGCTGAATGTTGGCCATGCACAGGGAGACCTCCAGGCCTTGATGGAGGGAGGAGGAGGAGCTGTTCCTCAGAAATCATTTCACTCCTCCATGGCCCCTGTGTGTTTTGATCAGTGATAGCAAAAGCACCTGATGTTCACATGGACAATGGGTTTTGCCTGTGACTAGCAGGAAATTACAAAGTCTGTTGGTTCAGTACCTCAAACTGTAAGTCCTTCTTTTAGATGAAACCTGTTGAAAAGTTGAGGTTTGCCCATCTTCACCACCAGCTGTAACTCTAACATGTACTGAGTATGAAGATTAAAAGAAAAAATCCAAAGCTGTAGTCTCACAGTCACTAATCTGTGATGAAAGCTGCTTTTCAAGGAGGACTGATCTGACTTCTGTGAAATGAAGAAATGTTCTCCTAGCTCTCAGGGGCTGTGGTGAAACCCTGAGACGTGATGAGAAGTGCAGGAGCTGCATGAGACCATGTGCTGCATCTTCCCACCAGGAGGGCAGGAGCTGCAGGCCTGGATGAATCAGGAGGGCTTTTGCTCCAGTCCAGGCACCAGCAGTGAGTCCCAGGCATACACAGGCAGGAAATGAAAAGCTTGGGTTTAATCATGGCTGGGAAAAAGTCCTTGCTCCCTCCTAACATAAAAGTCATGTTTTTAATCTCTCTTCTCCTTTGGTCCCACCACTGGAGGTCCCTGGGCTCTCAGCACCACCACCAGCTGCACGGAGCAGTGACCGCAGTGCCCATGCAGGGCCCACCTGGGAGCACCCAGAAACTGTGGGGTGGTGAGACACAGAGAGCTGTGCTTGCTGAGCGTGTATGAAAGGCACATGCAGCAGGAACAGCCTGTTGCTTTCTCACCTTTATAGATGAAAGGGTAACCTGGCCCCTAGAATGAAATTCTGATTTTTAGTGAAAAAAATCACTGGGGCTTCTTATCACTTTAAGTATTTCAACCTGTCTGCAGCTTCTTGTACTAGTTCTCCTACCTCAACCGTTCTTAAGAGGCTTCTTCAATCTGATAAGACTTTGTGCACAAGAAGTTACATATTTATTTACTGAGGAGAAGACGGCCAGAGGGGTTTCTGAGCAGATAGAAACACGTGTACAGTTAGGCAGAGACTTTGAGAATAGCTTGTGTAACAACACGACTGACAGACAGGTAACATTTAGTCGGCCACCTGCTTGGGGAGTTAAGATAGAGAGCACTTCGCCCGGCACTTTCTGAGGCATGGGAATCACACAGGCTGCTCTGCCAGGGTTTGTGGGTGCCCAAAAGTACTTCTCCTTTCATCTTTCCTCTAGTGAAAACTGGTCTGTCCAGGGAATACAAGCTGAAGAAAACGCACAGAGCTGGTGGGCAGTCATTATGTAAAAGTGCTCAGCATGGAGATGGAAAAAACCCAACCCTTCAATCTGAACAAAGGCCTGAAGTCACTGGTAATTCTTTGCAAAATTTACCACCCATGCAAGCAGGAAGGGTTAAAGACACCAATCAGGCAAAACTGTCTCGGCCATCAAGGCTACCATATTCAACTGAAATATCCAGGTGATTTATATGGTCCTGTTACTCATTCAGGGCCGCATTTGAGCAGTGTTACCCAAGATGCTGTTAAAGGATATGTCAGCTCCTTGCAGTACATATTGGAGTCCACATCTTAAGAAACAATTTAAAGTAAAATACAAAAAAAAAAAATTGGAAAGGAAATGATTGCCTACATATGCGAATGGAAATTAATTTAATTATGAAATGAAACTTCTATGCAGCACTGCCAAAAGAGCAAACAACTGAGAAGTTAAGTAAAAGGAGAAAATTGCCAGTCTTTCAGCGCATAACCATTTTGTTCTGAATTAATAATTATGGAAATGGGCAGAAGACTGTTTCACTGATGATAAATCTACAACATGTCAAGCAATATTTGAAGAGTCATATTTAATTACTGTGACTACGCAAATTAAACTGTGGAAAAAAGTTGTCAATGCTGTTTTTTAAAGTAGGGAAATAGATCCAAAGCCAAAAGCAACATTGTTAACGTCGGTAACTCAAAGAGAGAGAGTTTCCCTCTAGGCTAAACCTTGTGATAAAGGAGAGATGCCACTTATTATGCACTTTTGAACATGTCTGGCTGGGTTAAGAGGTAAATATCCAGAATAATTATTGTCTGGGTTGGTAATAGTTTTTTCAGTCACATATTTACTCCAAGCACATTCTTGGTGTTCCAGGTTACTCATAACTCTCAATCACGATTTGTTGTTTTCTTTATTTTTTCCCCTCCAGAAATTATTTTAAGGCAAATAACTTTAGAAAACTCCATGCTCCACTAGTGGACCAGGCATGGCAGGGCTTCACTGAGTTCTTAGGATAAAGTAAATGCAACCTGGCCACCCAAACTGGTGGCATTTGCTTGCCCTGTGTCACTGGCTGTTGCCTGTTGGGGAGCAGCATGAGGTTTGGCATGAGGAAGCCCATCTGCCAAAGGGCAGTGCAGGCTTGCAGGGTGCTTGGAGCTGCAGTTGACCAGGATGAACACAGCAAAGACAGCGTGTGCCTTATTTTAACGTGCACAGCTCTGATCAGCAGCAGCACGCACAGCTCCTCTATGTGAATGGGGAAAGATCTTTTCAGAAGCATCTTCTGGAACAAGATGCTGCAGGGAGTGCAATCCTTTCCCTGCAGAGGTCTGGCTGGCACAGGGAGTGCCCTCCATGCCCAAACTGCCTACAGTGTCCAGCAGTCATGCAGCCACCCAGATGCACCCCAAACCAGGGGTCAAGGAGATCACTGTGGCATGTTGTTCCTGTCTGATCAGAGGTACAGACGCACTGGGCTCACCAAAGTTTTCCCCAGCAGCTGTTCTGCCCTGATGGTGCAGAATTTGGCTGCAGAGTTCATCCCACTCTCTTGCAGTGAGAGCCATGCTGCTGTTACTGGCCCAAGTGATGTGGGTGCAAGTCCTGATCCTGCTGTTCTATGGGGATTCATAGGAATTTTTTTTGCCTGAATTGCTCATCTGTAAAATAAACAGAGAAGTTTTTTGTAGAGATTACCTTTGCAAAGTGCTTTCAGATGTACTACTGCAAGGGGTATGTAAGAACCAAGTAATAAATAATATTAAACACAAGGAAATATGCCACAAGGAAAGTGCACAAGAATTAACCACTGTGCCTGAAAAACACACCCTGAGTTGCTCTCAAGGACACAGAATTTTGTAGGATGTATGAATGGGAGCGGTTCCTTTGGAAGATGCTCTGTGCGAAGTGGATTATGTGCCACACTCTGCTGCAGTTGTCATGGCAAGTATTCATATTTCCCATGGCAACAGAACCATCAATTTTTTATGCAGTAAATAACTCCATAAAAAGCTACATTTAGTGACCAGGGCACAAGTTAATTCCCTCATCAGCATCCTTAGCTTCAGCCCTCGTATGAAGATGAAACACTCCACTGAAAAGCAAGTGTTTCCTTTGGCTTGTGACAGGTTTCCTCTTCATAGTTTCATTATGATTCACCCACCAGTTGCTGTGCTAGTGACACTATCTGTGCCGGGTATGTGGTACTGCATGGTGTCTGAATTCACTGAAGGAGATGATGACAGGGCAGCAAACCCACAGTGAGTGCTGCTTTTGTAGTGCTCTGTGCGAGTGCTGTCTAATGCAGGTCACCCAAAGCGCTGCCACTGAAAGGACTGAAGCTCTAGAACAATGCACTTCTAAAAATTTATTTTTGGAGTCTCTTGCTCTTGTTTTTCCTCAGTTGAAATGACTTATTCTGCAAACTAGCACCACCACTAGGGTTAAGGGCAGGCAGATGTATTAAATAGACAAGGGAAGGATGAAAACTCCGGGAAACCAGATGTCACTATGACAGCAATGGTGGTCCGAAGAAGGACAGCTTTTTGCTGTATTGAAAAGAAATTTGTTGAAAGCTAGCATTTTCCTAAACATGGTTTACAGTGCTCTGAGAGCCCTCAGGCTCTGTTCTCCAGAACTATATTGTTTGCATACTGTGCTGAAATTTAAAAAAACAAAAACAAACACAAAAAAAACTAAAAACAAACAAAAACCACAAACAAAACCAAACCAACAAACAAACAAAAAAAAAACAAAAACAAACACAAAACCAAAAACAAACAAAAATCACAAACAAAACCAAACCAACAAACAAACAACAAAAAAACCAAAACCAAACGGGGGAAAAAACCAAAAACAAACAAAAAACCCACCAAACCCAAAATCTAAAAAAAAACCAGACCCACACCACAAACCTCATCAGGTTCATCTGGCTGCCTGCAAATGTGCTGGGAAGTTGCTGCTTGGCTTGCCAGACACGATGGATGCTCTCCTGGAATAAGAAGTAAGAGGGGGTTTCTTAATGAGGACAGAACCAGAAACTGTTTCTAAGACAGGAGTGCAGTGAAGGTTTGGGGTCAGGACAAGAAGTGTGGCAGTACATAATGGCCCACATGATCACCACCATATTTAGGCCAAGTAAAGAGCCAAGTCCAAACACCAAAAATGCAATCCATTTTTCACAGGCCTTACTTCTGCAAAACGCTTCCTGAGCTTCATGAAAACATGTTCCCTAGATAGCTCCCCTCTCCAATCCCAGTCTCTCATTCACAAGCCCTGACCAAAACTGATCTTGATATTCCCATCTGGATGAGGAAATTCCAACTGTCTCATATACTCGTTTTCTACAGACATACAAAAATGCCATCACTTAGAGCTGCATAATGGAACCTGATTTCCCCAGGTTAGTAAGAGGTTTATTTCCTCTTATTAGGGATGATTTTTTGCAACACTGCTTGTAGACAAAATCTGTCACATAATACTAGTTTCCAGTATCACAATCAGTTCACTGATGGTGTTCAGCACCTCCCCTGTGCCCAGGAAAACCATGTGCTTTTCTGTGAGTAGAGAGTGCAGTAACATCCCACGCAGTTCTGAGTATTTTTTGGCACATTTCAGTATCATTTTGGGGTAAAACACAGTGATAAAACCTCACAGACTTGCAATTTAACTTGCTTTTGTTTAGGTACGAGCAGAGTGGCACAGCTTCAGCAACATGTGAGGCTTTCAGTCCATATCCATCCTGCTCCCTGGGCAAAATCTCTGTTGAATATCAGTCCACCTGTTTTATGCATTCATGAAATTATTTAGAAAGTTTCTGTGTTTCTAAAAAAGGCAGAAGGAAAAGAGTGGAAATTACCCAAGAACCCTGTTGACTTTGGTGCACCTGGGATGAAGGACACACCTTTTCTCCAAAAACAAAAAGACCATTAAGGGAGGTGTTTGGAGAGTTCTGCCCTGGGGCTTTTGCTCCAGGCTTCTGTCCTTTCCAGTGTCTGGGTTGTGTTGTCAGTGGTCTCTCAAGACCATCAGGCTGCTTAGTTCTAAAGAACCACTGGCACAGCTTGTGCTTAAAAAACCACTGCTTGACATTTATAATCCAACTGTCAAACTATGCCTGGTCTTTCCACAGTGGTTGTTTGAGGTGAGCGAGTTTGCATGGTGTCAGGTACATACACAGATGTATTTGTATTGTTTTTTCAGTCTTTGCCAATCAGGGTGTGGTAGAAGTGTCAACGCCCCCCCGTCTTCTCTACACAAATGCCCTGTCTGCTTTCTGCTGCATCCGTATCCAGCTTCTATGGTCTTGATTTTAATGTCTCCTTGTACAAAGCTGGGAAAGGGCCACACAGGTCACTTGGTCATTCAAAGGAAGATTTTGCTTTCCTTACAAAGTGCAATCAGCAGTAGCTTCTCTCAGCACCCCATTGCAGGTGGTTCTGCAGAGGGAAGGTTTTCCCAACAGCAAGGCTGTGCAGGGGGCGAGTGGGACCGCTGGAAACACCTGCAAGTCACAGCCATCCTAATGCCACTTTCTGACCCAGTTACCCAGTTTTGGGAGGAGATTCGGATATAGCTGGGAGCCCTCTGGCCGCAGCCCAGTCCAGGCAAAACAGAGGAGGAAGATGGCAGCAGCTGGGAGACAGATGGGGAGGTATGGACAGAGGCAGCTCCTGTACCAGCACAGCCTTCATAACAAGTGTGTCTTTGTCACCCACGTGTAAAACCTGGGTGTCTGGTCAGACCCTGGGTTGTAGCAGGAAGTCCAGGTGACAAGGGCAATTTTCCATCTGCCATGTTTGGCCAGGAGCCCATTGAGTTTTGTCTTGGAGTCAGCAGTTGCTGCCCTAATCCAAGATGTTGAAAACTCTGTAAGATGATGATGTTACCTTTGCATGTGCCCTAAGTAAAGGTCCAAGAGGGAGAGTGGAAATCTTCAGTGCAAGGAATAGTTGACATGCACAATTCCCAATTGCTGTGTATGGGATCAAGTAACTAAGAACGGACAAGCACCAACGAGAAGATTTAAAGTGTTACCACCTCGTATGAATAAAGCTCAGCATCAGCATAAGTATTAATAGGAAATATCCATGTTTATCAGTGTGGATTTAATGTGCTAAGTAGTAACCACTGTGATTTATTAGGAAGGATGCACTTGCAGATGATGGACAGTAATTCTGCACTGACTTGTCTTTTCTTCCTCTGTGCTTCATCCAAGGGCGATACTGCAGCTGTTGCCGTTGCCTGGTGCTCCCTCTGCTCATTTGTCCTCTGCCTGCTGAATTCAGGGGGATTTGGGCCTTTAACATAATTATTATTAAGTTTCTACTTTATGTCCCTGTTCAAGAGGCCCCTTGGTAGCTGATTAACTTAATCAGAGGTGACTTAACCCATATTTAAATGCAGCAGTCTAAATTTTTCTTCAGCACAGTCTCCAGAAGATATGAACCAAGCATCAAAGAAAATTAATTCATAGGTACATTATCCTGTGGGATCAAGCTAAAATGTGGTCAAAGAGCTTTAGCTTTAGCTTGTATGCTCTCATGAAAGGATATGGGTAGAAGAAGGCAGCCATACTCCTGTTTGTGCAAGTTTCCCCCTCCCTTCTTTGAGTCAGGCAGAATAACAGATCACAAGAATACTTATCTGAGAATATTTTACTGCAGTTAAGAGAGAACACTTTTTCTTTTACAAAAATAATTATTATTTTTGGAAGTATGAAAAATTCCACATGAAAAGTATTCTTTAATCTTTTTCTGGGCCAAAAATATGACTTGGGCACTTCTCAGCTTTTCAAATAAATACATTCATTTATCTGACCATGGTACTTCTCCAGCACAAGGAAATACAAGGCCTTAAATACACACAAAATTTGGGTACTACTGTTGCATCTATAAGAACCATCTTAAACCATTTTCTACAAAATAAGGTGCTGGATGATGGAAACTAAAATATTCCAGTTGGTTCTCAAAAGCTTAAGTGGAATTTTGTTCCTAAATGGTGATTAACTCATTCATGTATGTTCCTAATCCTTTTAAGCAGTTGCATAAATATTCCAAGTGGACCTTGAAGATGCTGGGTAGAACAGTGAGTAGCTCATTTCAGCCCACAGGGATGCAAGATCTTATGCTAGGGGGGAAATCCTGTTCACACTGGAGTAAATGCGGTTTTTGTTCTGCCTTTAATGGCGTTTCCGTTCCTTCTTCTGATCTTAATTGAGAATGGGATTTTACCCATCTCCTCACATGATTGTAGCTCAAACCTGAATTCTAGCTTTGAGTCTTTTTAAACGGGAAAAATTAAGGTGAAACTAAATAAGCCCAGAGAACAGAAGCATCTCCAGATGGAGAAGGACTCTGATAACTGCTGGGTGTTTCCCGAAGCAGACGAGCTCTAAGCAAACAGTCCCTGCAGTGCCAGCAATGCTCCAGGTGCTGGGGAAGCAGCTGTGTCACCTGACTGCACTGCTCACAGGTGGGCAGCGTTGTCCCTGGCCAAAGGGCCCTTCCTTCTCCCACCACAAACACAGGGGATGTTTGGGATGAGGAGAAGGTCATAGTACCACAGAAGGGAAAATGCACTGCTATTTCCAAGAATTTTCAGTGAAACTTCAAACTTCACAAAGATAAGGCTAGATAAGGAATTGCAGGGACAGAGTTCACACAGGCAAACTCTTGGGCAGTATATTTTTATGTTGCAAGTAAGTGAGACTGAAATAGTCCATAAACTTTCACTATATTCTTTGCATTAAATCCAGTAATTAGTTATTCATCTCCCAGCTTTGATTTTGTTAAATAACCAATACCCTAATTCAGAGGCAAGAATTTAATCCATAGAAAATTCTGTCCTTGGAGAAGATCAAAGTGAGTCCCGTGGTGTTAAGCACACACCTACAGCACTTGATCCTGAAAAAAAAATTAGGTGCATGTTTCAATTAGCCTATCCCTTCTTACTGGTTCCCATGCATTAACCTAAGCCTCTGCCGGAGCATTTTAGGTGCCAGGATCAAGGACCTGTGGAGATGTCCACACAGGAGAGCAGGGCTCTGAAAAGGTAGCAAGCAAACGGGTGAGAACCCCAGCAGGCTGTGATGGCAAAGCCTCCTCATTCCTCTGCACCTACCAACGCTACAGGAAGAGATTGAAAGTCTCTTGGGCGACATAAATATGCACGATAAGCGCGTACAGGGAACACAAAGGTGAAACGGCCCTGCTTATCAGGCACAATTAAAATGAATAGAGGATGACTAATAAAGAGGCGGTTTAAAATCTTTACATGACACAGTGTCAAGGCAACAGTGTTGTGCAATAGCACTGACACAATTAACACTGTGTCCCTGCCTTGGGCAGAGCCGGGATCGGGGCTCCCGCCGGCCTCGCCCGCACGCTCCCATGGCGAGAGCTGGGTGGGCTCTGCCGCTCCAGCTCTCCGCTCTCTGCCGCATCCCGGAGCCACCGCGGAACCTGCGCGGAACCAGCCACTTCGGACCAAGGCAAGGGTGCTTCTTCCACTTTGTCATCTCTGTTCCTCTCTTTCCTTTTAGCTTGCGTGATCCCAAGCCTCACGGTTACTACTGTGTGAAAAGGGAAAAACATCACGTTGAATTTCTGGGCACACTGTGGAGGGAGACAAGGCTGAGGTGCCTGATCCTGAACCAGGGCTGGTTGTTGACTTAGCACTGAGCAATGCAAGCATTTCCTGGGTAGGAATTTTTGCAGTGTGTAATTTAAAAGCTAGTTTGGACAACCCTTTGCTCAGGATGATAGATGGTTAATGGGAGTGTGATCTTCCAAAACACAGCCCAAGGTGTCCTTCTAGTTCTTCATTTAACTAACTATGTTACTTGTTAGTGGTGCCTGTCAGGCTGCAGGATTCCCCAGTCCACTGGGCAAGTGCAGCAGGGACAGGCTGGGGTTGATATACATATATATAATGTGTATATACATGTATGTATGTATTTATATATATATATACATAGATACAATATAGATATACTTCTATTCACACACAAGAACATACATAAAACCATACGCAAGAATATATATAAGAACAACAAAGAAAATTTTTTTCTTTGATGTTCTTATTTTCTGGCCAAAACCAGCTCTCTCTTGGCTTTATTGCTGCTGGCATGTCTTTGCAATGCAGCACTGTCAAAAACTAACAATATAAACAAATTTGAGGCTATGCCAACCATTGCTGAGCACAGACAAAACTGCCCAATGCCACAACTCGCTGAACAATGTGTGAATTTTGTGGTGGCAGAAATGTCTGTTTCCTTGTTCTTTCTTAACTTTTGGAAAGATCTTGGTGGAAAGTGTGTTATTCTAAATGAGATAATTAAAGTAATTGATATGAAAACTCCTTCACCATTGCTGCAGGAGGAGGGGCCCCTGTATTCGCCAAGCCTGCTGGCTCTACTTGCCAGGGGCTGCAGGGGAGTTGATTGGAACACTTCATATAAAATGTGATTTCTGGTCAGCGAATAATGTTTTTTATCAGGTAAAGTGGTACTTCTGAATTGTTTGCTTTATTAGAAGGCAGTGTTGATGCTGTTTCCTGTGCCTGCCAGGCTTGTGGGATAGGGGGTGGCCATGGAAGTGTCCCAGCAGTGCCACCACCCCTGGCCAGCTGCCAGCACAACTCAGGGCAATGGCTGTGGCACTTGCACCTTGAGGGGAAACCTACCACAGCCTCTTTGGGGCCACATCCTGCCTGCCTGTGCTTCCCACCCATCCGTCTGTGGGTGCTTAATCTTAAGGTGCCTCAGTCACAGAGTTCAATGTTCTCATCATTCCTCACCTACTTCCCCACATGTGTATCTGCATGCCCGCGTAGGGAGGCAGTGGCACCCCCTCGGTGCTGGTCTCTGTTGTTACAGGGCTGCACTGCAGGCTGCAGAGATACACCTTAACCCAAGTAAAAGGGGAGAGAAACGCTGCATTTGATACCTATTTGTATCTTGCCTGAAAGTGTGCAGGAAAGATTTTTACCACATGAATGAGGGAAAGGTTGCTGTGTTTTGCATGATGAGGCCACATGTCTCAAAAACCCAATCTAAGTGAGAAAAAGAGATTTGCTACTTGTGGCAAAGGCAGCACAACCAAGCTATTTTCTTTGCCTCTGATAAGAAAGCAAATAAGAAATATTAACTGCATGCAAAGGTGCCTTTTTACTTGTCCTCATCAATAACAGCTGATGTTCCTCAGGGTTATTGCTGTAACAACGTCACTTCCCTTTCCTCACTGGCACCAGGTTTATATTAACAACCTCATATCAAAGTCTTTTGTCTACTGTCCCCTTTGTGGTTCTGCTTTTGTCCCCCATGCTGTGCTTTGGGGCACTGGCACGCGTGGGGATGGGGCCGTACACACTGCCTGCATGCCTGCCCCTTTCCTCCAGCAGAACGAGGGCTGGGAGAGGAACAGGAATTTTGGCTGAGCAAAGAAAGCCAGCGATGAGGATGCCAGCTGTGGGAAAGGGCTACTAGGCAGTAACGTGCTCCCAGAGGGAGCAGATCTCCCAACACTGCATAGGTTAAGGAGCAGCTTTCCAAGAGGAGCTGAAGTGGAGGGGGAGAAAAAGCACCCCAAAAAATTAACTTGTTTGTAAGGGAGTGCACTCAGTTTTGGAAGATGCTTGGAGCAGCCCGGGGCCGGAGTCACGGACCCAGCGATGTTCCCCCAAGTTGCTCCAACTGTGGCATCAACCAGTAGCATCCCACCGCAGCGCTGGTCCCCTCCCGGCAGTGTCTTGAGAAGAGAGAGGAAGGGACTTCAGAACAGCCTTGATGCCCCGGCTTTGGTACCTACTGCTTCCAGATACAAGAGGAGCATAAACCAAACTCTGGCGATGGGCAGGACCACACGGTACGACTGAGCAGCGGCCCCAGTCCGAGTGTCCAGCTGCACCGCGGCAGGGCCGGCGGGACCCGCTGCTCCTGCCGCCGGCTGCGGCTCCGCGCCCGCAGCTGGGCACGGCTGTAGTCGCGGGAAGGGGAAAGGAGCTGCCCGCTGTCCTTGGAGAGGAGGGTAAATAGTTACACTGGAGAAAGGGAATTAAAAAAACCCCAAAAAACCTATGAGGAAGGAAGCGGCAAATGTTAAATGGGTGACTCACGGTACGGGATGACTAATCCCGCCAGGGCACAGCTCGTGCCGCGCAGGGAATCGGTGCCGCGCGCCTCGCGGGGAGCGCAGAGCGGCTGCGGGACCCGTCGGGGCAGCCGGGGCCGGGCCTCGCTCCGCTGCGCGCAGCGCCCGGCGAGAGCCG
>VXAZ01000444.1:6187-126426 GCA_013399875.1 Gymnorhina tibicen | reverse complement strand
GCCGCCGCCACAGCCGAGTTTCACAAGTCCCGCCGCGGCTGCCCGCAGCCCGCGCCCCCCGTGCGCCCACCCCCGCGCCGCGCCGCGCATCGCCGGCACTGCCCCCCGCCCTGCCCGCGCTCATGCCATGTCACCGCCGGGCAGCGGGACCCCGCGGCGAGCGGTAACCCCTGTCGCCAAGGGGGCACCGCGCCGGGGCTGGGCATGGCACTGAGAGCGGCTCCGGGACGCGCATCCTCCTAGACGGTACGTACGGCCGCGGGGGCCGCGAACCCTGCCGGGGTGAGGGGTGCGGGAGGGGGGTCCCGCACTTGCAGCCCGCGGGGAGCGGGGCAGCCCGGGAAAAGCCCCCGCTGCAGGGCCGGTACGCGGCACTCGCCGCTCCGCCTTGCCCTCGTCGGACACTGCCAGGACGGTCCCAGGTAAGTTCTGAAAAGGAAAACTGACAGCTGCGAGTCCTCTGATTTTTTCCTTAAAAAATCCGTGTTCCGTCAGGATGGGTATAGGACGCACCGCGGGGTGTCCGGGGGGCTCTGGCTGTAGAAGGCAGGAGGGAAGGGGACTCCGGGACAGGGATGCAGGAGCGCGGCGCATCCCGAGGCCGGGCACCGACATCCCCGTCCCTCAGCGCCCACGGACCCGGGCGCATGGAGGGGCTCGGGAGTAGCCACGGGCTGAGCGCAGCTGAGAGCTGCGGTGATTTGGTGTTGGGGGAAACCGATTTTCTGGAGGCTGAAATTGGTCTGATCGCAGTCTTCTCGTTCTGTCTTGAAGTTTCGTCGTTCAAGGAATGTGTTTGGCTGAAAACAGTGCGGAGAAAAACCTCCGAAATGGGTCTTGCACCTAAAGATAGCATCTGAAATCCAGGTTGAAAAGTCACTCTTCCCACCAGGATTGTTGTGTCAGTTGATTTTACAGAATGTTTATATTATAAGTGGGGAATTAAGAAGGCTTTGAAAGTCCCTCATATGTTTCAGCCATGGGTTTGTGAATGATAACTCCACGTCTTGGTCCTTAGTGGCAGAAATTGTGAAGTGATTGCTCTGGGCAGCTCGCACTGGAAGCACAGGTCAGAGCTGAGCCCTGTGTGATTCAACAGTGAGGTGTCACACGCGCTTTGGAGAGCTCTAGTCCTTTGTGAAGTGCCACAGTCCCCGAAGGCAGGAGGCTCCTGAGCCATCGCAGAGCAGGTCCCTGCTCGGTGGATTTTAGAGAAGTCCAGCACAGCAGTCCCTTTTTGGGGACAGAAGTGGCATCCAAGTGCCAACTACCCCTGATTCCTGAATGAAGTTGTCTCCTTCAGCAGGGGAGTGGCCCTGGAGATAATGTCCCTGAAATCAAAGCTGTTAAAATGCCCCATGCCTTACCTGCCTGGGAGGGTGCAGGATCACCTGGGGAGGGCAGGGTTATTTATTAGCTGAAGTTTATTTTGCTGTGTGCGGTGAAAGCTGTGGTGCTGATTTCACTAGAGGGATGAGACGTTCTGGTGTAGACATGAGAAAATGTTAGGAGCCACTTCCTTCATTTTTGAGCAGTATGCCAGTGCTCCCCAGTCCTTATTTTGCTAGATCACTGCTGGCTGATCCCTAGCTCTGGAAATGGGAATTTGCCTTAAAGAGGCAGCTAGCTCTTCATGGGTTTGATATGTAGGGTTTACAGTCCGCACAGATCTAACGCATGTTGTTTGAAGCAGCAGACAGTTTCAAGAATACGCAGTGTGAAGCCCTGGTACTGAATGTCTGACAACGTGGTGTTTTGGTTGGGAATTTGTGTCATTTTTATAAACTTCCTAGGCTGCAACCCCTCACCATAGTTATTCAGTCAGAAAAATACATTTGGATTTTGGGTTTTTTAGAAACTGTATCTAAAAAAAAATAAAATAGATCATTCTCCTGTAATGTGCTAATCAGAGTAAGCCAGTGTGTCAGTGCTGCACCAGAGAGGACCAGAGCCCTGGCACTGATGTGCCAGAACAACAGCACTCGGGGCTCTGCAGCTGACAGAGCCCTGACAAGTGCAGCAGGCACTAATGAGGACAGGAGGCTCCAGAGAAAGCCAAAAGTTGAAGTCTGTGTGGAAGGGAGGCATTCGTATCTCTTGGGCTAAACAGGTTTACTACCAAATCTTTAGAATTATTCTGGAAGAGGTAATAGGAAAAATGCAAATGGCTTTAGGAGTGGTTGCTTGCTGTACACTTACCCTGATCATTCCAAGCTGTGGATTACAGTTACTTCATTTAGAGGAAAAAGTAAAATTGGTTTGAAATTTTTTTTTATAAATTGCAAACTTCAGTAAGATATGTGATGGTTCCTGGGTTTTAGCCACTGAGACTATATCTGTATTCAATTATTTTTCTGGTTTAAGACATACATCAAGTACACAAAAATAGCTCAGAGTTAAAGATTAAAATTAGCAAATGAGTAGTTCATAATTAAAGTCTCATGATGGAGGAAGTGGCATTACATTGCAGAGATACTGATGTCAAATCCAACTTCTGCTCATTAGTAGTATCAAAATATTGGTGGGATGTCTTTACAGTTTGGAGCCAGGGCTTGTCTATGCACAGAAGTTGCTTTGTTTTGTCCTAAATTACGCAACCTCCCAAGATTCCCATGCAATGGTACAAAGGTTTTAATGCCAGTATAGCTCATTCTTTCAAGACTGGAGAAATAAGCTATGTGCCTATTTCAGAACAAGTGAAATCAGGCTTGTACTGGAACAGTTATGGATCCTAGTGAAATAATATAACTGTAAACAGAACAGCAAAACTTATAAAAACCAAAATAGTATGAACCAGTGTTTTCTGGTATTATTGAAATGATAGACCTCTCTATCACTTCAGTTCCAGATCTCTGTTAGGGAAGTCAGGCAGGTACAACAACTGTATTTATTTGTTAGGACCTGGATGACACCCTTCTTTCGGGCGAGTCCTGGCTCAGCTGGGGCCATGCTCTGCTCAGTGTCCTGCTGCAGCAGCAGCTCTGTGCCCGCCACTGCGGCCCTGGTGATGGGCTTGCCTGGCTGCAGCTCCACCAGCTCTGTCCCATCTGAGGCCATTCCTTTTTTTCCTTGTTTCACTGCTGCTTTTGGTGTGGCACAGTGTGACTTCTTGCTCTGTGGCCCAGAAGGTGAAGGAGCAATGTCCCTGTAGAAAAGTCCTCCAAGGCCCTCTTTATTGTTACTCCAGTCTCACTTAAGCCCATGTTTAAGGGAGGCTGACATGGCAGCAGGCCCCAACAAGCACTCTGTGCACAGCTGGGCTTGCTGGCTGCACATCTGGCCAGCCTCAGAATCACCAGATTCAGTCAAACCACAAAGGTGTGTGCAATTAATGAGAGAGTTTGACCTACTTCATATTCCTTTATTGGCTTTGGCCTTGTCTACATGGGGAGATTACACCAATTTAGTTTAAGTCTGTTTTTAAAGTGATTTGATTAACCTGATGTGACCTTGTGTAAGGACATTCTTATTTTGGTTCGAATGAGCTTATTTGGGTTCAACCAAAACCTGCACTTAGTCAATTTGCACAGAACCGAAATTAGACGTGCCTAAACTGGAAGGGGAACTGATGTCTCTAAATAATGACACAACTTTCTCATGAAAGCAGAACCTTCTGTAGAATCTGGAACAGAGTGTAATTACTGACAAATCTGCAGGCAAGTGAAAGCTATTCATAGCAAAGTTTTCAAAAAAAAAAACAGAGAAAACAGGCAAAACTTAAATATCTTAGTGAGACAAATGAAGAGGTGCCAATAATCCCACTCCTGGAATACTGAAAGCAGTGGCACAAGGCTTGCATAGCTTGCAGCAAGACTCTCCCATGGCTCTTCAGATGCAGAAGAGGGCAAGCATTTATGTCCTTTACAGAGAGTCCCTAGAGAGTCAGAAAATAAAAAAGCAGTGCAGGAAATGTTAGGCCAGCTGGTTTGAACACAACAGTACCCAGCGTCTCATGATGTATTTTGTAGGAAAGAATAATTAGACATGGAAATAATGAGGAAGCAGGCTAAATTACAACAAGATTTTATCTAGCATCTTTTTCATATAACAGATTATTTAGATGGGGTAGGGCAGGAATGTAATTTATCTAAAGCCAAGCATTTGATACCATGCCCCACAGGATGTTATGGCTTAAAATGAAGATGGTGGTTCAAGGCAAGAATTGAAAGGTGGAAAAGAACCTGGCCAAAGAAAAGGTACAACCATTGCATGCAAATAAAGTTGTCTGAATGGAAAGAGGTATTCAGGGAAAGTCATCAGGATGGAGGGAGATTGGTGGTGTTGCTCCCTGGGGACCAGGCTCTGAGCTGTGTGCAGGGTTTAGGTGTGTGCCCAAGAGCTGTGTGGGATGACAAAACCTTGGGAGGTATTGTCAATACAGAGGAGGATCAGATTATCATATGAAAGGAATTTAGATGACTTTGTTGATTGGGAGTGATAGAAATAAAAGTGGTATTTAATAGTGCTGAGTGCAAAGTCATGTAAAGTTGTAAGCATGGAGACCAGTAACAAGAACTTCCAGTGTGAAATAGGAGCCCATCAGTTGTCCATGACCGAAGGGAGAGATGTGGATGCACTGGCTGCTCAGGAGATACGAGGGAGCAAGCACTGAGATACAGCTGGGAAGGGGACCACTGACATCCTTGGATACCAAAGGAAAATAATATGAGGAATTCAGGGAAATGTGATACGATCATCATACAGGGTGTCAGTACAAGAGCTTTCCATTGCTTGTGGAGTGGCCCACTGGCATTTTGCATAGTTCTGGACACCCTTGTCAAGAAAATGTTAAATTACAACAGTAGGAGGGATAGAGATGTGGTTACACAAACAGACCATCTGTGGTACAAAATGAGGTTAAAGAGCATCATTTGTTTAGTTCTGGCCAGGTGAACCAACGAAGGGACAGGCTACATTGGGGTATTTTACACACAACTGGCACTATGTAGCAAGAGGGCAGAAAAAAACAAGCTAAAAGATAGCATCTGCACAAGGTCAAATTGTCTAAGTTGGTCATGAATAAATTTGGGTGGGGAATTAGAAGAAAGCTTGTAGCTACCCAAGGATTGGAGTTGCATAAGAGTCTTTCAATTAGGGTAGTTTTGAGATAGATCTTGATAATCTTATGAAAGAGATTATACAATTAAATTAGAGAGTTCCCGGAGATAGGAAATTACATTTGCAGAGTTAGTTCTTTGGTCTGCAGTATAGTCATATTTTTAATGTATGCTTGAAAGGAGCATGGACCTGGTTTGTTTACACTTTTAACCCCATGTATCAAGGCTTCTGCTGTTTTCTTGGGATCTGAGGCAAGAAATAATTTTTTCTGTTGCTGCAGGTTTGAATATTTTTTCTCCCATATCTGCCTTCCTCTCAAGCACTAGACATTGAAAATGTACAGTGCAGACTCCTCGTAGTGTTAGACAGGCACAATTGCCTGCAGATTTTTCTGGCATGCTCCCTGGTTCAACCTGTTCATCAGATTTTGGGCCAGAGACATTTTTCCTTCAGACTGTGTTGCTAGTAACGGTATTATAGTTCATGGTGTATTTTCTGGGGTCTGTTGCTGGCGTTAATGAACTCTGTGTGGCTCCAAGGACTTGCAGTACTGGCAGTGATCTTCACCTGCCCTTTGCTGTGTCACAGCACAGTTTAATCTTGCATGCTTCTCATGTGTATCATAAGTTTATTGTATGACGAGAGGATGTGTTCTCGGGCTTCTGGTGCTCCTTGGCAGGTTGAAGAGATGTTGTTAAGCAGCTATTAACGGCGTTGTTTTCCAAGACTGGAGTGATGGGTTGGTGTTCCCTTTTAACCTGATATTCCTAAAATAAGTTGGAAACCTGGACTTAGTATCAGCTCTGCTCTGGTGCTGATCAGAGCAAAATTCTTTAAATCATGCAGGATAAAATCTAGAAGAAAGAAGTTACCGCTAACCATTAGTGATGAATTAGTAACTTTAAAAACACAGTTTGGTTAGCGGAAAGTTGAGTGTATGATGTCCATCTTATTACAAGAAAGAGAGAAGGAATAAATTTAAAAAGACAGAGATGAAGCAGGCAAGGAAAAAGGAAAACAGCTTAACTTAGCCTGCAGCAGAGATCACCTACCTGCCAATCTGCCTGCAAAGGGAAATTGAATATTGAAAAACAGCAGCGCCGATGATGGTAACACTGAGATGGTAGAAGAGGAAGTGTGTTAACCAAACTCCACGGAGCTGTTGAAATGCATTGAATCATCTGACTGACTTGTATTCTTAGGCAAACACAACTGTACAATTGATTAATTTGTCGACATTCCTTTAGTGCATAACACTATGGTAACCGAGAGGCTCGCTAAACATTGCTGCGGAGAGCGCTGCGAAACATCTTTGCTTGGGAGAGAGGGAGGGAGGCAGAACAAGACCTTGGAGCTCTGGCTTTGGAGGACTGATGCACACACACAAACACACACACAAACACACACACCTCACCAGCTGGAATTGGGCTCCTGTTGCAGGTGGTGGAAGGTGAGCATCGGGCAGTTTGCTGGCCACGCACACATTCTGGGGATGATCAAAGAGGTGACCCTGGCTAACAACTGCCTTCAACACTTTTGCTACCTGATCTTTGCAGAGCTGATGAACTGGGGAAAATGATACCACCCTCCTGCTGGATCCCTGTCACCTGGTGTCCCGAGCAGGCAGGGACAGCAGAGGATTTGGTCTTCACTGCACCGTTCTCCCACTGCATGGAGGGCTCTGCCATCCTGCACATCACCTTCCGTCAGCTTCGGGAATCTCAGTCCTTCAGGACTGCTCTGCAGGGGCCTGCTGTGTGAAATAAAAATGTATTTTGAGTTTCACACCGAGTTCCCGGGTCCTGGCTGGCTGCTGCGTGGTACCTGCACTTGTACCTGCACTGTTCTCTGTGCCCTGGCTCTGGGCAGAGGCTTCAACCCCTCTGTACCCAGCAGCAGTGTCACAGCTCAGCAGACACCTGCACTGGGCCTCTGTCTCCCTATGATTATGGAATATTCTGAGCTGGAAGGAACCCACAAGGATCATCGAGGTGTTCCCCCTCCCTTATAAGTAAATGTGAGGTGCTTTGTTGAGTGTCAGCTATAGGCAGATTGATTAACTGATTGACTAATAGATAGATGCAGAGATATTTGTAGGTGTGTTTATTGTTGTTTACAAACTGCCCAAGCCTAGGCAAGATTTTCGAGTATGTAGCAATGGCAAGAATCATATCCATAAAAATGCTAATCTCCTCTCTTGCTTCATCTGTTCAGCCCACAAACACACGCATATACACAAGCTTAAAAGAAATTAATAAGGCTTGTTGGTTCTCTTCTGGGCTCAGCCAACTTTAATCTTGGTTTAATGCACAGCACAGTGCAGCACATTGCTTCCGGACAATAAAGTTTTGATCATAAACAACACACTAAGTAAACAATTTTTTGGAGTAATTAATGAGCAATAGATAAGAGCTCCCATTGCCAATGGGTATTTTGCATAGACATGGCAGCATTATAGGAAGATTTTCAAGCCAATGCAGAGGCTTTATCTGAAGGGGATGAGATAAACCCCTGGCCCTGATGAAGACAAAGGCTGAACTTCCACCAGCTTCTTTGTGGGGACCTCTCCCAAAGTATCAGCTGAAGGAAAAGTGGATGTCCCTGGGAGTCAGTCCTTGTGTTTAGGCTGTTCAAAGCTCTGCTGCACAAACTGCAAATAGGTGTTTATGTATAGAGGAGGATGCTGTGTGTTTGGTCCACTGTTGGCTTGTCACAGCAAAGGCAGCAATTAGGGAGGCTCTAATAGCTGGGGAGGGTTACACCCCTTGCTGAGGAAGTTTGACCATAAACCTGTTTGTCCTGTCTCTGAGTGCAATGTACACTGGCTCGATTTACAGTAACTTAAAAATACTCACTCTGATCAAACTGCTTCCAATCAAATTTTATTAAGTGATGTATTAAGTGTGTGTGTTAAGTGAGTCACATGAGGCAAAAAGGTGGGACTTGCCTTGACTCTGCTACTGATGTATATATTAAAGATGAGTATTAACAGTTTGCCTTTTCTCTTAAGTAGAATAATTGTAATGGCTTCCTTTGGGGGCAGGCTTTCAATGGAAAGGGCACAGCAGGAAGTATTAATAAAACAAACTCTTTGTGCTAATCTTAACACCTACATTTTCTGTTTAATTTTGCTTATGCGGAGGGCTGAGCCTTCTCATTAGTGGAGACAATGTGTCAACATAGGAAAAGTGAGTTACTGTATTTCCTTTCCATCATAAACTCTGGGGTTAACCTCCCACACGGCAGCAGTGATGTGGAGCTGTGTAATTGCAGAGGGAGCTTACACTGGCCCTTGAGTCCTGGGACAGACAATTCTTATCGCTCATTCTGCTGCAGCATGGACTTCTGAGAAAGCACTTTCTTATCTGAGGCATCTTCACATCTCATGGGACTTGGCCTTTCAACGGCAAGACCTCCTGGTATCTGTGTCTCACTGAGACTGGAGCTGAAGCCCATTATTTGGGGAAGTTTGTATAACTCAGGAAGCCTTGCTGAGAATAATGTTACATGAGAAAATTGTCTGCAATTCTGTTTTTTTGACCTTCTGGAAATAATTCAGGGTACGTAAGGAGAGGCTCCCAGAAGAAGGTTGTTAGAAAGAAAGTGCATATGATTCTGCAATAGTCCTGGTATATTGTCTGGAAAGGGCAAAGATCCATTGCCTAAAATGGGAGAAGAATAAATGCAAAAAAAAAAAAAATGAACTGAAATTGCCACTAAACCATTTGTAAACCTGAAATGAGGCTGAGTCAGAACTTTGTCTTATCCAGGGCACATGTTTTGAATCTGGAGCTGAATTCCTTATATTGGATATATTCATAGTTAAAAAGGCAAGGAGTGTTAGAATGGAGTCTGGAGTGTTAGAATGATTAGTTTGTCAGTAGTAGGCTGTTGTCACTAGAGCAGAATTTCTGTTTTCACTTGAGGGATGAAAAAAAGACTAATGCCAACAAGAGCAACTTTTGTGTTTTGATTTTTTTTGAAGGAAAGCATGTGAATATTAATAAATGATCCAGCTGGGATAGCATCTTTCTTAAAAATTGTCCTTAGAGATAGTGTATTATATTAACAAACATGAATTTAGTTGTACAGCAAGTGAAATTTTATAAATATAAATCATCAACTTATTTCAAAAGTTGCAGTGCTGAGGAAACTGTTCTGGGATTTTCTAATATAGTCTGGTTTGAATTGTTTGAGTAAGAAGAGATATTGGTGAATAAATCAGATAATGAGCTGCTTTACATAGAAGGCATAATGCCTATTTATGATGTATAGAAGTCCTAAGAGAGATGAATTGCCAGTTTAATCTTCTTTGGATTGTGTTTGAAATCTACTTTTATGCAGCATTTCTGACTGTTTCAGAGATTACTCTTCAGACACTTACATAGACTTCATTTCTACTTGAATTACAGCTCTACAAGGTCATCTGCAGGCAGATGTTCGTTTACTTCACTTGTTTTTTAGTGCCTTGACCTTGAAATAAAGCTTTTTAAGCGTTGCCAAGAGTTTTCTTCTGACCTAGTTGCTCTTGTCAGAACTTAGGAAGCCCAGTTATCACCCTTACCAGAAGGAGCAGTAATAGAGCCCAGCTCTTTTGTGATTGGAATCTTCGGCACAATGTGGCAGAGCTTTGCAGTTGACCCGAGAGGGATGAAGATTTCTCCCTTGCTCTTGCAGAAATAAAGAGTATATTGAGATAAATACTTATTTTTCCTACTTTTTTTGGTAAGTTCTTTTGATAAATTTCCTGTGGAAAAGAGGATTCCTAGATGAATAGATTAACTAAACATTAGATTTCTCTCTCTAATAGTACATTGGCATTGGCTCTTTACCCAATGAAACAGATTTTATTTGAGGAAAAATGTGGAATTTATTTTTGTCTTTCCTGACATGAGTATCATGCTTTATGAGGGTATCATGTCAATCAGCTTTATTAGCAGCTGATTTTTCTCACAACCTTGCAACACTTGCAGCAGCTTCCATCAAAGGGCCCGATGGGGAAACACTAGTGAAAGGATGACATGCAATGCTGGAGTGTGGTGGAGCAGGACTGCTGCTCTGCATAAAGGAAGCAAGCATCTGGGAGATATTAAAAACTTTTGATAGGAAGATAATTCTGTGCTGAGCTCTACTCTAGAGCTTCTATCTCCTGCCAGGCTTCCCAAGCCCTGGGTCACAAGGTTAGAGAAAACTGTGGGCTGATTGTGTCATCCTTCACCGGCAGATGCAGCAGAGCTTCCCCGTTGCACTCAACCACCACCAGACCCTGAGAGTCTGTCGTCACCCTCCTATTAAGGATGATGGTTTCTGAAACATTAACATTCATGTCAGGTCTAGATAGGGATCAGCAGAGGCTTAAATCATTGTCAGGAACAGATGTGAGATACCTAATCAGTTATTTCCTAAGGAAAATGAGTTTGATTGCATGAATAGTTGTAAATATTTCATTCAGCAGTTCAGCTACTACAGCAATGGTAAACAAGCTTCTGAGGCTGAAGAGAAGCATTTTGTGGCACTGTACTTGATTTCTTATTCATTTTAACTTCAGTGTAGAAGAAAAAAGTTTAGGTAGTCTGGATTACATTTTGTGACAGCACTGATCATAGCCAGGGGCTCACTTTGAAGACAGCCAGAGGGAATCATTGAAAGGTTTGGGTTGGAAAGAACCTTAAAGATCATCTAATTCCAACCCCTCTGCTGTGGGCAGGGACACCTTCCAGCAGACCAGGTTGCTCAGGGCCACACCCAACCTGGCCTTGAACACTTCCAGGAATGGGCATCCACAGCCTCTCTGGGCAGCATGTGCCAGGGCCTCCCCACCCTCACAGTGAAGGATTCCCTCCTAACATCTAATCTAAATCTAATCTCTTTTAGTTTAAAAACATTCCCCCTTGTCCTGTAACTATCGGCCTATGTAAAAAGTCTCTCTCCCTCTTTTTTATAAGCTCCCTTTAGTCTTTGAATGCCACAGTGAGGTCTCCCCAGAGCTGTGTCTTCTCCAGGCTGAACACCCCCAGCTCTCTCAGCCTGTCTCCATAGCGGAGGTGCCCCAGCCCTCTCATCATTTTTGCGGCCCTTCTCTGGACTTCCTGCAGCAGGTCCACGCCCTTCTTGTGCTGAAGACCCCAGAGCTGGATGCAGAACTCCAGGTGGGGTCTCATGAGGGCAGAGTAGAGGGGGAGAATCACAATCCTTAACATCCCTAACCCTGATAAACATGGCCAGCTCAGTCCTGGTTTACAGTGTGCAGCGCTTGTCCCCAGGACGAGCGCCAAGCTGGAGATTCTGCCACTGGGAGTTGTTCATGGCACCGGAGTAAATCCTGGCTTTGAGAGGAAGATGACAGCCTGAGCACCCATCCTCTGCCTCGGCTTTGCACTGCCCAGTTGGTACCAAGCTGTGGTGGTGAGCACAGCTCTCGCGTGCTGGCTGAGCCAGGATTAGCTGCTCTGTGCCCCTTCGGGCAGTGGCTGCCTCATATCTCTGCTGGGTCTTTGAAGTACTTGCTCTATGTAAGCAATAATTAAGGACACAGCTTTAATTTCTTGTTTGTTTTGCACTTCTCACTTGTTAAAAACAAAACCAAATTAAATTGGAAGAAACTTTGGCATTAAATCAGGGTGGATGTAATACCAGTTTCGAAGTAGATAAGAGTTTCACCACTGATCTCTTGCAGAAAGGCTGATGAGAGGAAGGAAAGGAAGGAGGAAGTTAGCTTTTCTCTCTGCCTAATTGAATGTTTTCCCTGTTTGAGTTTCAGTTCAAGTACTGTGTAGTTTGCTTGTGATTTTTAGGAGATGTGCACGTAAGCAGTGCACTAGGGAAGGAGGCTGGGAGTACAGATGATGTTTGCCTCTCAAACAGTGTGGAATTCTGAGGAAACTGGGACTGCCAGCTAAAGGTTATGGGCATTTTTAACTTCTGCTGCTGGCTTCATGCTCCTGCGTAGATGTTTGTCAGGAATCGTGCTGGCCTTGGTGGTATTACATAGTCAGATTAGCACAGAATAAGATCCATGTGTTTTTTATGCATGTACATTACAGTGTGAGTCCTTTCATCAGCTGATTTTAATGTGTATTTTCTAAGCCAGCCTAATTTTGTTCTGTTAAATACAGTAACAGACATTGTTAGTATATGGTTATACAATTTAAGGTGCTTTTGTCAGGAAAGCCCTAGATAAAAAACTCATGTTTACCCTAATTCTGGAAAACACAAATCCCGCTGTTTTCACCCAAGAATTACACAGATGGTTAAAAATGGAGATATGTGCCAACGGATCTGGCTAAATGAAGGGCCAAGCTCTAAATGTTCTTTTCACTCTGTCCCAGGTGAAATACAGTTCTCACACTGCAGCCTTTTCAGCTGGGCTGGTCTCATATTTGAAAACCAGGGACCAGAGGTGCCAAAGGTTCAGATCCACCATCTTTGTCAGTCCCATCCCTGCAGCCAGGATTGCTGAGCAGGATGACAGTGTCCACTGCTACTGCCATTGACTTACTTAAGTAGAGGAGAATTATCCTTTGAGAGATAGGGACCCGTGTATTTCATTTAGTGGTCATACTGGAGTCTTGATTTTGAACTGATACCAGGAAGATTCTTAGTACTGGACTATTGCAGATGTGAAATAAATTCTATTTTAAAATATTCTGTGTGCTTGCACAATTGTAATAACCCATAGAGAGAATTTAGGTGTCCAGGAAAACACATATGTCCTTAACATCAGGGATGCCCATCCTTGAGGAACATGACCAGTTCTCTGTCCTGCATCCTCCCTCCACTCTGAGGAGGGGATTTCAGTGAGAAATCCCCCTGTCCATGCTGCAGTGGGGGACAAGGGACCCTGCACCCTGCAGCACTGGTCAGAGCAGCTGAAGAGGCCAGAGCCTCTTTGAGGGCATGGCAGTAGAAATGTTGCTGTTTGATCCATTCCCTTTCCCTTGACCTCTGTGTTTAACCAAATCTTTTTTACATTAATGTTATCTGGGAGGGACACATTGTTTCTGGTCTTCAATAGTTAAAAAAAAAATCCTCCAAGAAAATCCCCAAAGTGAATTGGACATTCAGCCATGCTGAGTCATATTTTGTTATTATGGCTGATTATCCAGCCAGCCATGCAAATAAACTGCAAGGGGAAAAAAAGGATGTGTGTGAATAGCTTATCTACGACAGAATGAGGCCTTGGGTCTTTGTGCATAATATGTGTAACAATAATGACCTAGTATGAAAGTGTTCCAGTGACTGACATATTTGCAGTCTAGAAAAGATAAGAAAGTAATGAGAGAGAGATCTGTGGATGTTTATCTTCTCTCTTCTTCTTCCTGAAGGAAAGTTTTACTTTCTCATTATATTTCTAGTGCATATCCACGGTACCATGCAGGATGACGAATATGATTGCAGTTAATTGTTTAAATACTCCTTTATTCCCGAAGCTTTCAAAACAAATAACCATCTTTTGAGGAGCTAGTTAAGAAATGATGTGGGCAAGATAGTGCAAAAGAGAATATTGGATGTGAAGTTAAATGTGCCTCAGAAAAGAGAAAGAGAACTGTGTGGGGGTGTTTTAAAAAAAGGTGTAAAAACCTCAGTTATATTATTACCAATACTAGTTATATTATTAGCAATACCAGCATAAGCGACAACAATTCTTCTTGAAAAAAACTTGTTAACTTCAATAGTTCAAATCCACCCTTGGTGTACCAGAGAAGGAATTACAGTTGGGTCAACATCTCTTCTGTTGCATAAGTCTTCTAGTGTTACTTAATGCAAATACTACAAATCAGTACGACTTTGTCCAAAATACATTTGCTGACTATATTTATCATCTGTGTTCTTCATAGTAAACAAGAAGAGACATCTGTGGAGAAGGTCTGGTAGCCACAGAAAATATTTTGCATCATAGTCTCTAAGTGGTGCCATTATGAGCTATTCTCAGCTCAAAGAGCTGTTCTTTAGGGCAGCTGAAACACAAATGTATATTTGGTGTTTGGGCCCCTTCGCCACTGTATTATATATTTGTAATGCAGGGAGTAAAACACTGAATGGAAAAGTACCACTTCAAGACACCTGTGAGTGATTTTGGAAATTGCGAGTAATGAAGTGGGTTTTCTCACAGTAATGCTCAAGTCTAGCCCTTAATCATGCACTTGAAGCAAGTGGGCTCAGACCTTATGAAAGGTGTTTACTTACTCAGCTTTAAGGCACAGGCCAAGAAATAACTTGATCGGATTAGCCGAGTTTGAATAGGAACAGCAGCAAACAATCAAATGAGTGTGCACGATGCTGCTGTGCTCTCTATTAGAAAAATATCTGCCAGCTGCCATTGCAGAGAATAATCCTGCAAGATGCTGACACCTCCAGTTCGTGTTGCCCCAGGGAACTGGACCAGGGCACTTCAGGCGTGCAGCTCCCATTACTCACCTTAGCCGAACAATGTTTTTTCTCTGAAATCCTACTTTTCCCTGTTATATAAAGGCTGGCTCTTTTCTGCCTCCTCCTTCTTGAAAGGCTCTTGACACTTACAGGGACTGAGTGCATTGCTGGTTATTCTCAGCTGCAAGATTACAGAGATGGCAGCGGTCAGGTCAGTGGGGCATGAACACGGCTCAGCTGGAGAGCAGATGTGAGCAGATCATTTAAGGAAAGCAGCTGAAATTCTGGGAGCCAAATGAGGATAAGACAAATTTTGAAATCTAAGGGCTTTGTTTAAATTCCTTTTGACTTAGATGCACATTATACCTGGAATGCTCCAGAATTAAATGCACCGAGAGGGTAAGGAAGTTTCTTATGCTTGAACTTGAATGTATGAAGCCAAAGATGTAAAATGAGGTCAGTTAGCTCAGCTGCAGTGAATCCTTTGATATTCATTTAATGGATAAGTAGATACAACTCTGAGCTTGCAGGGAAGACTTTGAATTTTAACTACTAAAGCTCTTTATAATTTTCTCACAGGTCTTTTACATAAACTGGACATTGGGAAGCTTTTCTTTAATGAGAGGATGGTCAGACACTGAAATAGGCTTCCTAGAGAGGTGGTCAATTTCCCAAGCCTGACAGCATTTAGGAGGCATTTGGACAATGCCCATAATACCACACTTTAACTCTTGGTCAGCCCCGAAGTGGTCAGGCAGATGGACTAGCTGATCATTGTCGGTCCTTTCCAACTGAAATACTCTGTTGTATTCTGCTGAGCAGTTAAACTGTACAGACAGGTAGTGCTGTTCCACTTCTGCTGCAATACCAGTCTCCTCGACTTGTTCCCTCATTTCTTCTGCCTTCGAACCAGAGGTGAGAGGTGGTCTGGCTCTGGGAGGTCTGTTGTTTTTGCAGTGTTTGGTTTGAGATACTGGTTGAAATGGAAAAGCTGAACTCTGGATAAGGAACTGGATTCTTCTCTGGTATAGGGAGTCTCTCAATCTGGTTCAGACCTATCTCTAATCCCTTTGTTGTAGTATTTCCTTTTATTGAATAGCTTCCTTATGTATTGAGTTCCAGAAATTCCAGGCTGGTGATACACATGGGAAACAGATTGCAACAGAGAGCAGATTTAATTACTCAGGTCTAGAATTACTGAGGCAGAACATTTTTTCTTCATGTTGTTTGAAAAGGAGAAGAATCTTCCCTTTTTTATTTATAGGAAGGAGTTTGAGATCAAATGACTCTGAGCTGCCCTTTCATTGGTCATTCAGTGATCACTTGAGGAAAAAATAATGAACTGGGTTTTTTCCCCCCCTCCTTAATTTGAAAATCAGGTCTTACCAGTGCTGCATGTTTAAGGGAGTTCTAAGACTATAGTCTTAGATGCTTCAGGAAGCTTATTTTAGGAGGGAGGACTTGACTGAATGCCAATAGACAGAGCTAATCATCAGGACATCTGGATTCACTTCTTAACTCTGCTGCATGACCTTGGGTCAATGATTTAGGTCGAGCTTTTCCAAAATGTTCAGTACTTGTAGGTGCTTATGCCAGATTTCAGCATTACTGAAAATTAGGCTGTAACTGCATTCACTGTTTCAAATTCAGCTTCCCAAAACTGGGACACTTGTAAAAAGGAGACAGAAGTAAAATGTGTGCCCCTGTTTCCTCATTTGTACAACAAGGATGGATAACTGTGTTTGTAGAGTGTGCTGAGACTTCCTGATGTAAAAGCATTAGACAGGAGAAAGGATGGCAGCAAGATGCTTGCAAAGTGTCAGAAAAGTAGACATTGTTCAGTAGAAATCAAAGGATGCTGAACAAGGACCAGACTTCCAAGAGTTTGCCAGCCAAAGGGCTCCCCAGACTGTGTAGAGGACCAAGCGGATCTAAGAAATGCAGAAATGACAGGGCCAAAGGTTGCTGGCTGTCTGCAGACTGTCTGTGCAGCATCCTGCCCATCCAGCTGCCTTCCCACCTGTTCCCAACAGCAGCAGAGGAGCAGCTGAATTGCCCTTTCTTGGGAGGGGGATCCAGAGATGTAGGACTGATCACAGTCAGGGTGATGCAGGTGTAGCAAGCTGTGTGCTTCTAACAGACTCTGATTTGTGTCACACACAGTCTGAGCACGCCAGAGAGGGGCTGGCCTGTTGTGCAGGTGTGGAGCAGCACTGCTAAACATCTGCTCAGGTAGTGGAAGAGTCCTGACAGTATCGAGCTCCTTTCCTGAAATGGGCTGGGGAGCTGCTAGACTCTTCCTGCTTTCATGGGTGGTGAGCACATCACTTCCACAGCTGCATCCTGGCTCCAGGGTCGACTGTGGCTGCTATCAGGCTTTAAAGTGAGCTGAAGCACATTTATAGAGCAATGGCCAGGGAGTAATGCTTGTAGACAGAAGATGTTCACGTTTGAAAGAAAATCTTCCAGTCCACAAATAGCTCCTACCATCTGCTGGTCCTGCAGACTGGGAGTAGATGCATGGTGAAGCCAAGTCATACACAGTGTTTATGCCCCACTGGAGCAGAGCACTTCTGCAGTGTGGTCCTGGAACCACCTAGGACCCGCTCCTGACCCAGCTGAAGGCCCCTGCTTTTACTGAACAAGGCAACCAGCCCCTCAGGCCTCACATTTATTTTTGCAGTATGGGTTCAACCTCCAGCACAAGCAAACACAAAGCCCAAGTGCTCATCTCCTTATCTGCACCATCCTCAAGCATCTGAAATGCATTTTATATTCAAGACGGAGAAAGGCAAAGAAGAAACAAAGCAAAAAATTTATTGTTTGAGGGGAAAAAGAGAACAGCTACGGACATGAATGCTACAATTGCCTCTTTCAATGAACTGGCAGTTGCTGGGGGTGTTCTCTTACTCAGAAAAGTAGAGGAGAAGGTATTTAGTTTAATTCGATCACTGATTTTCTTTGCTGTCTAATGATTACATTTATTCTGTGCACAGGGAGAGCTCAAGGCATAAAATAGGCAATTTAATGACCCAGAGACTTCATGTATCTCTCTGCTTAGGATGAGTTTCACCCGTAGTAAACAGAGGAGAAGAGGAAGTACAAGAGGGATTTCAGAGTGATGCATCCAAATGGGCAGCTTTGACATGTTTGTCCTCGTACCTACCTTGTTGCCAAAACAAAATCCAAAACCGAAGAAGGACCTGATGACCTCACTTAATGACACCAGTGCAGCTGATGCGAGCTGTGTCCTCTTGGTGGGAGTAATGCACAGCACCTCCCCGGGACTCTGGTGATCCTGCTCCCTGCTCCAGCTGGTGAGCCCTGAAAGTGGAGCAGGAGGGGTCAGGGTGCCCAGCCCCAGCTTCACAGGCAGTTCTGCAGCAGATAACTGTCGACAGAGCAGAGTGCTGGTTTCTTTTAAAAATGTCCCTTGCTGGTTGGCTCTGATAATGTTAAAATGCTTCTGAATGAAACCATGAAATGAGCCAGAATTTCAACACCAGGTTTATGATCAGATGGTGTTCAACTTTTTTAAGCTGGAGAATCAATAGCTTTGGGAGGGATTTTTTTAGCTTGTTAAGTCACTGTTTTCATTGCTGAAATTTATTGGGTTAACCTTCCCACACCCCCCACTCCTTTGTGATTTGCCAGAGAAGTGAATATGATAGGAAGTGGCCTGAGGCAGGAGTGAGGGAGCTCTGCTCACCTCCCTTCCCATGCACCCAGCAGCAGTGGTTACTTAACTCCCAACATCAGGAGGTGAGCTCTGCAGGAGTCATCCTGAATGTCACCACTGCTTTCCTGGGTAGAAATTGCTTTTGGTATTTTTTTGGAAATTGCTCTGAAGTAAAATATGTGTTTATGCACTCACCCCCACACACATGCATTTGCATCATTTGGATCAGCCAGAAACAGAAGCAGAGCTTTAAGAGCTGGAAGTTTTGGAGAACATTCTGTTCCAAAGACTTTTGTCCATTCACTTTCAATATGCCTGCCTTCTCTTTAGCTCTGTGTACCTTTTCTGGAAGTAGTCCCATGAAAACGCATAATCTCAACTGCTGCTGAAGGATTGACTGTGAGCAACTACCTTTGCTCTCATCCTACATGAGGGAAAGTCATGTTATTATTTGAGGATTATTTGGCTCTTTGAGTCAGGTATGGTAAAGAATTGTTTATAGGTTGAACATCATCATTTCATGCTACAGCACACATTTATTTACCTTTCCTGTAGTAACTGAATGGCTATAAATGAACACAGGCATTCACCCAAGACTGCAGAAGAAGTATTTGTGTATGCATTCTCATCCTACCCTGCTTGTGCCAAAAGTAGAGTTTTGTTATTTCTTAGGGTTGTGAATCAGCATTCTGCTTTTTGCCATGTTTTGGGAATTTTAAGGGGCCGTTAGACAAATTGGTAGAATTAATTAGATGCATGCTCTTCTTGTTACAGAAACCCCAGAGACATTTTGAATAATGTTCTACAGTGTTGTATCTTTACCCTGCAAGGTTCAGCAATTTGCTAGAACAGAACAAACTTGGCCGGCCATTTTCTCCAGGATCTGACAAAAATCCTAGAGAACAAAATGTTCTAGTAATCATCTTTTCTTTTCAAGTATCTGTTAGTTTTTCATCCTTTTCCGCCTTTCTTTTTTCAGAAGCACCATATACTGGTTAAAAAAACCCAACCAAACAAAAAAAAAAAAAAAACACACCAAAAAAATAAACACATCACCATTGTTCCTGCCTGTATCCTTCATTTCACTTCTGTGCTGAATCACAGTGTTCCGTTACAGCCTTTTTTATGGTGTAATTGTTTTGTATAATCCATTTTCTTTGGGCACCTCTTAGCTTCTGTCTGAAGCTGTTACTGCTATAATGAATGTAGTCATAAATCTGTCACAGGTAACAAGCTAAATTTAGAGCTCGATAAACCAGGGGAGAGCATGCTGTAGATAAGTAAGTGCATTGAGATGCAACGGTTACAATAGTGGCACAAAAAGTCCACTTCTGGCAGGTTAACAAAGGGGAAACAGAACATTTGGTTCCTTCACCCACTGCCACCATCACCCATGTTCTAGCAAAGACAGATGCTGTGTGAAAATACAGGTACAGTCATAGTACCCCCAGAGGGTTCCAGGGTGTGCTGTGCTGGACCACTTCTCTCAGGCACCCCACACTGTGGATGTAGGGTGGCGTTTCTGTAAAGCTTGGAGCTGCACAGCTCTACCACTGACCTGAGGGAGATCCCAGTTCCTCCAAAGAGGGTCTGAAACTGGGACTGGGAGCTGTCAGGCAGGACAGGACACAGTGCTCCTGGAGCTGGACCAAGGTGTCATGGGACCCAAAAACTCATCAGATCCCCACCAGCACGATTCCTAAGGCAGTGTGTCCCTAAAGAGAACCTGTCAGTCATGTGTGCCTCAGACCTGGGCCAGCCAAGTTCCCACAGTGAAATGGCTGGGTGATTGTTAAAACTGAGGTCATTGTACATTTTTTTCTCTTTTGAGAAGAGGAAAATGAAGAACATGGAAAAGAAAAAGCAATGGAAAGATGAAGGCAGGGAGTATAAGAAACCACAAGATGGGGAGAAACCATGTTCGAAAGAGATCCAATTCTCTGAATTGTGATCCAGTGGATGTTAAGTAAGGGGGATAAGTGAGGGAAGGGCGGGTAAGAGTGAAGAACAACAGAAGGCAAGGCATGGCAAGGAAAGGAGAGGGTGAAATACAGGGAGAAAAAATTAAATAAGCAGATCAAATAACACAGATATGCAACTCCTTTGCCATACCTGGTTTAGTCTTTGCATTTCTGCGTGGTGCCTTCACGCTGAGCTGTGACACAGCAGCGGTGAGGCCGTGTCCTGTGGGTGCTCTGGCAGGTGGGAATGCCACAGCCATGCCGAGCTGCTGCTGCTGCCCTTGCCCACTCGGTGTGGCGCTGGGGCAAACATTTGTGTGACAGGAGGATGGCTGGGAGCACAGGGTGGGTGGCACAGCCCTGCCGGGACTTCAGGGTTGCTGGGCATCAGCAGAGGTGCTGATCCTTCCTGTGCTGAACAGGGATTCAGCCACAATGTTTGGTTTTTCAAGTGCCATTTACATAAGCGCCTTATAGTTGAATCAGTAGCACTTTACTGAACAGGTTAAGTTCTGCCTTTTAAAAATGAAATCAGCTCTTTTGCTGCCAGCCACAGTCACGCCCTCCTGTTACCTCAAGAATAATGAAACATTGGCATACTGACATATAAATCGTATTGCTGGAGAATGCATTCTCTCTCTTATTTATGACTGCATTGTGCCACAAAGTGCTGCATCTTGTAATTGAGGGCTCTCTGATGAATTCGTTGCATCCGAAGTCTGTTGAAATTATTAGCACAGCACATTTCCATAATTAAAATGTTTCCTACAGTATAGATTTGAAGACTCTGTAACTGCCGTATGTTACTTTAATGCAAAATTCTAGGAAAATTTAAATACAAGCAGAACAAAGTTTTTATGCATAGAGAATGTTTTTCATTAGACCAGTCGTTATAGTTGGGAAAAGCAATCAAATCATCTGGGTTCAGGGACACTTTTAGGTGATGGATGAAAGCTTTATTCATTGCTGATCAAAAAAATGGGCAGCATCTCACTTAGAAATATCTTTGCCTTGCCATCAGTGACACAACCAAGTAATTAAAATTTAACGTATAATGAAATGTTCGTAGGAACTGTTGGTTTCAGAGCACAAGTCTGACTGTTCCATTAAGAATTATCCTAAGGTAATGTCAATGTTTTGATGGTTTACAGCAAATCAATAAATAAACATTTTCTTTAGTCACAGGTTTGCAGTTTTACATAGCTCCTGAAGTCAGATAGTTCTGCAAAACAGAAAATTAAAAGAAAACTCCCTCTGCCATTCTCTCCTCAGTAAAAAATGTGCCAGAATATAGCAGATAGCATGGAATAATGCTTTAACTATTAGTTGTTGTCTGCAAAGTCCATTTGTCTTGTTAAGGCTGTCGTTTGGCTACATTACCCTTTCCGTAACCCTGGAAACAACTTCAAATACTGTGATTATTTGAAAAGTCTAAAATATAGCATGCCCTTAAAACACTATGAGTGGTTTTTGAGACTCCCTGTACAAAGGAAGAAAAAAAATCGTTTCCCTTTACAGAGGGCATTAAGCAGTGATGGATGTGCATTGCTTTGTGAGAAAGCTGATCCTCACCTGTTGTAGGTAGGATGAGAAACGATGCCAGCAGCACTGACAAGTTTCCTCTTTACCTGCCCACAGAGTTCAGGAATCCCTCTCTCAAAGTGTTACAGAAGGGGATTTTCAGGAGGCAATAAATAAATTTTGATCCCTCTGGCTAATACAGTTAAGGTCAAAGAGATTCTATCTGGAGCTATTTAAAATACTCTTAACCTGCAGACATACTGCTGTCAGTAGTGCTAAGTGCCTTATCTGGCTGAGGAGTGTATACAACCCTTATGAAACTATTCTTAAGTATTCTGGTTACTATATTTAGCTCTGTCTCATAACAAGACAAAAAGCACTTAGCTAAATGTAGTCCTGAAGTGCTTAATCCGGTTAAGATTATTTTGTCCTTAGGTGTCTTCTACTAAGACTTTTTCTAGCTCACCATCCTGCTGCATCATGCAAAGAGCTGCTCTGTGTGGTTGTGAATTCTTTTATGGCCATTTATTGTGTGAGCTCCTCGAAGTCTGGTGTTGGCTGAGGGCATTGCTCACATTCATTAGGAAGCCCCATCCCTCTGCCCCTGGCAGCTCACATCAGCTGTACTGCAGCAGAGTGGTAGCTCCTCCTGGAGACTGGAGAATCCAGGCTTCATTTCCCAGTTTAGGCTCAGTGAGCATTAGCTGGAGTGTTGACTTTCTTGGTGACCAAACAGCTTCCCTCAACTTGCTGCTATCCCAGCTGGGTGGGAGGCCAGCCATGCTAATGAGGCAGAAAACCCAACAGGCTTCCTGGGAGCTTTCACTTGTCAGACAACCTGTGGGCAAAGTTTCCATAAAATACAGTTTCTATAAACATGTGCACTCCAAGCTTAGGAAAAATCCTTTTCTTGAGCTGAATTTTTGCATGCTTAAGTCCTCATACAAAGAACATTCCCTGAAAAATTGTGATAGATCTTTCTGTGTATCCACAAGCACTTTTTATAATTTAACCTGTTGCTTTAAACAGAATTTTCTTTATACCTCCGTATCTCTGAACTTATCCCAAGTCACCAAGACTTCTGTAGGGGTCATTCTTCTAGGGAAGAAACAACTGTGTGATTTTGATAGAACAGCACTGAGGGATGGGCAGCAGTGATAAGTGCCTCGGCTCAGTAGGGTGACAGATAAGATCACACGCTCCTTTCCACCTGGGGTAAAAGCCTGTCACTTGGCCAGTGCACAGCTGCTGTGAGAACAGAGACAGAGCAGATCCACTGAGTTTAATTTTGCTACCCAGGTGTTGTTTCCAGTTGCAGCTTCACTGAGGGTGTCAGGAGTTACATGATATTTTCCCTATATTTTGTGTGTCCCATCAGTAGCAAATCTTAAGGGGAGGCCTTGAGTCCATTCACTCAATGGGTGATTGTGGCTTGTGCTGATTTTTGCTGATCATGTTTGTCTTGAAGAAGGTTTTGGTTGCAAGATTTGATAGATGAGGTACAGGTCATACTTCTGGTTTTCACAGCACTCCAGGTAAACTGTCATACTTTGGAAGAACTCCAGTTGACCCTCAGTGGCTCCAAGCCAGTAGGGCCATTCTGCCACCCTGCTGGGTCATGTGGCTTTTTGGACATGAGAGGTCACATTGGCCTTCCCAGGCTGCTTCTGTGGCAGTAGGTGGTGCCCACAGAGCCAGGAGCCCGAGAACTTGGTCCAGCTCCCATTGCTGGAGGCTTTGCTGAGCTTTCATCAGTCACACTTGGTCATGTTTCTAATTTGTTGTGGTAGACTTTTCTCAGCTTGAAGTGATTGCTGTTGTCTAGGCTAAGTCTTGCCTGCAACTGTGTTTTAACTGGATTTGCTTTTCCTTCCAGGATTAATTTTTCTCCGTTTCTATTTACATGGTGGTAAGAAGTGCTAATCCCACTCTGTCAGTCTGGACTGATGAATCTGAGGAATAGAACAGGTAATTTCTAATTTGGCTTGTAGCTTTTGGTGACTCAGGCAGTGAGAACCACTCCTTCTCTATGGAGTGCATTCATAACCAAAGAATTCATACAGTTTCTTCCGCCCAGGTCCTCTGCAGGGAGGGAGATCCTTGCCCTGGAGCAGGGAAGGAAGGATAAAATGTTGTAGCTGTTGCTGTGAGCAGCATCTTTGACTTCCTGACAGTTGTGGGTGGTTCTGTTTTGTGTTACTTTTATAGCTACCAAGTTGTTTGAGCTTGGAGTAGTCTCAAAACAGAGAAAATCTTTTGGAAGTACCTATTGAAAAATGCTCCTTGAGTTCTGGGAAGCACGGGAGGGTTTTGCAGGGAAAGTGCTGACTGGAGCTGGGGGGCAGATTGGTGCTGATGGTGGGGACAGGTGCAATTTCCGCTTCGGAGGTGTCTGAGGGGGTGCAATCCAGCAGAGCTGACCTGGGCAATGTGGTGTGGAGTGACAGCAGCTGCTTCACCTGCACCTCCCTGGCTCTCTGTCCCTCAAACTCAGCCCGTCTGAGTCACAGAAAGCAAGTCACTGGGGAAGAAGTTACCCTTGTGTTGAATTTCCCATCATTTAATGAGGCTCGAGAGTAGCGTGTCCTTACTGGGAGTTGTTGCCAACTGTTCTCCTTCCCTGGTTAGTGCCAGGTGAGGATGTTTTAAACTGAAGCCTTGGGTGTGAAGCCAGGACACAGCTCAGATGATGTGGGAGAAGTCCACCAGGGCAAGCAGCAGTCATTGGCTGCAGGATGCTTTGGATGAACCTGTCTGTCATATCATCTCTTAGGTATCCTGATAATACCCTGCTGTTGCCTAATACTAATCCTTTAGGGGATTAGCACAGTTTCTTTCTTTCTCCTATGTCCTTCCACTGGAAAAGAAATCCCAGATGTGTTTCAAGCAGTGCAGTTCTTGAAATCAACCAGCAGCCTATCTGATTTCCCAAAACAGGACCAGCTGTGGTGCTGCCTGGTGCAGACACCAGGTCAGATCTCTCTCTTTTTTGCTCTTGCATTTGCCAGGAAGATGCTGATTCCTGTGCAGAGATGGGTGCTTCATCAGGATTCCCTCTCCTGGCTCACAGGGCAGTACAAAGGCAGGCTGAGGGGCTGCTGGCATTCAGATCTTTCCCTTTAAAGTCCTGTTGCTGTAGCTGGATGTTTGGGTATGTAGCAGTGGTCTCACTTCTCATGCCTCAGTAGCTGACTGAACAAACAAGGAGGGACATACCAAGAGTGGAATTTGGGAACATGAAGACTGAAACATCCAGGAGGTCTTTAAGTACAAACCACTACGCTCCATGTTTGGACATTCTTAGCAAGATCAGGGAATGTGTCTGATAAGTACTTCTGTCTTTTCCTTGCAGAGCCCTGTGTTGTGTAAACGAACTGATGGATGAAGATGAGAAGGACAGGGCAAAGAGGTACGACAGGATGCAGTCCTGGAGGAGAATTGTAAATGCTGTGTTGTCCAGTGCTTGACAAAGAACTTGACCCCACTGATGTCAGAGGCAATGCTCCCACACAGTTTACAGGCTGTGTATAGCTGACCACAAGCAGCATAATTTAAGTCACCATTTTCAGGCTTCTCACCGAGTTGGGTCACCCCTACAATGGGTTATCTGGCTGAGTGATCCTTAAATTACATTGCTGTGCCCTCAGGATCTCGTGCTATCCCATGGCTATTTATGATCTTGAAGCAGGACTCCTGACCTGTGATTTTATTGGCATCAAGCAGTACTGCCCACCTGGGGTAGAGTTCCTGCTTTAGCACAGGTCTGAGTTAGTCTCCTGAGCACTTGGCTCAGTTCTATTTAGTCACTGGACACGAGTGCCAAAACAGAGATGGCTGTGAACGTGAATGCTGGATCTGAGAACATCCAAATGCCAACCTGAATACGAATGGAAATGCTTTCCTTTTTTTGGAAATCCTGTCTAGATCACAGGAAGTATGTATCATCATGAATACACTTGTAAAGCAAATTAATTACTACTGGAAGAGGTTGTATGAAAAGAGTGTTATCTCAGATATGAGCATTGGAAAGAACACTTTGGAAGAAACTGAATGGGTTTGCTTTCTCCTTTATTGTTTTTAATGGAGGGGAAAACCCTAATAAAACATTCTTAATTTGTATCAGTGTGAAGTGAAAACTAGTCTGTAGTTCTGCAGCCAGACTCTTAACATTCCCAGTTTCATATCACAGCAGTAGATTTTCAAGACCACATACAAGATTTTATTCTGCAGTTCAGTTGCCTTTGCACAGTCTTGTCTCTTGATAAGCTCCTTTTGCAAGTGCAGATCAGAGAAATCCTTCACATTTTGACATTTATATGTGTGTGTACTAACTGCAAAACAAAAGTTCATTAAAATTAAGTAAGCAAAACGTGAACATGCATGAACATACTTTTCTCTTAGTGGAGGAATTTCTCCTGTAACACCTTCACTATCACCGCCTTTGAAACAGTGGGAGCTGCTGCTGAAATGTATGTAGGGATATGGCCTTTCCCAAATGAACCCAGATATATTTTTTACCTCCATTTGTCACCTTTGAACTTGCTGCCGGTGAGTTCAGTCTTGCTACAAGGCTCTAAGCACCAGCAAAATCCTTGTGTGCAAGCCCAATTTTAAACAAATTAACATTCCCAGCAGAGTTTAGATTCTTGTATTTAAAGTGTTTTGGTGGGGCAGGGTAGTTTACTTCACCCTGGTTTGAGCTGTAGGTCCTTCATTCTGCTTAGTGGCATTTATGTTTCTGTCACCCAGGGCATCACGCAACAAATCTGAGAAGAAGAGGAGAGACCAGTTCAATGTCCTCATTAAAGAGCTTTGCACGATGCTGCAGGGCCACGGCCACCCTCTCAAGATGGACAAGTCCACAATACTGCAGAGGACCATCGACTTCCTACAGAAACAGAAAGGTACTGGAGGGTGCTGGCTCTGCATCTCCCCAGCAGCCAGTTTCCACTCAGAAAATGAAACCTGTTTTTCCCAAGCATCTCAGACATCCAGAGAGGACATGAGCCTAAGTGAGGGGCAGAATAAGGCACAGCAGTTGGCCTCAGGAAATGGGCTAGAGCTGAATACATTGCTGACCAGTTAAACATAGACAGATTTGAAAAGATGCTGTGCTGTATGCTTTTTACTGTGGAGACATCATTTCCCTCACTGGCCTCCGCATCCCCGGGCCTGCTCTGTGCACCCTCGAACAGAACATGAGGAGGGAAAAGCTGAGGAACAGCACCCATTACAGAAGTCAGGAGAGGGGATTCTATGCCATCTTCCCAGATCTCTTCGATTAGGAGATGACTGTCAGCCTGTCCTGCTGCCTGGGCACTCACAAGAGCCTTTCTGAAACAGCTCCAGAACTGCAGACACCTTTGCTCACAGGGATGCTCTACTACACTAAAATTAGCCCAATGACCTTAATTTTTTAAGGTTATCTTCAGACCACCTAAAATGTCTCCATTTCCATGTCTTGATTTCTAATGCATTTGTATCACGATGGCATGGAAAATGACTGTTGCATGCAAGAAGGCTTTGTGTGAAGAATGATCTGAGGATGATTCCTCTAAAAGCCTCTTTAAAGAAATCTAGTGTTACTTGAAAATGAAAAAAAAATCCAAGTAGCATGAGTCATGTTGCTTTTTTGATATTTTCTCTTTAAGAAATCACAGCACAGACAGAAGCCTGTGAGATTAGACAAGACTGGAAGCCTTCATTTCTTAGCAACGAGGAGTTCACCCAGTTGATGTTAGAGGTAAGAAGAAATGAAATAGATTGGCGAGAAATAATCAGTTCAGTGGAGTAGTTCAGGGATATACAGTTCCTTTTCACCTGTAGGTCCCAGTGTTAATGATTTCTACTCTAATGGCACGTAAAATACAAATCTGATAGAGACCAATGTTGTACTAAATGCTTTGCAGACACAGAATTAAAAACATGATTGCTTCCCCTTAAAGATAAATGGCTTTTCGTTTAGGAATGAACACTGATTTGGCTCAGATTTGGCCTGGTGAGAGAGGAAAAAGAGAATTTCCTTTCTCGGAAGAGCCGCTAGAGCTGGCAGTTTTAGGAAAAACTTGAAAGGACCTGAAAAAAGCAGAGCAGCTCTCTGCCTCCCACATCCCATTAGCCAGGCAGCATCGCCTGTGCTGCTCTGCAGCTGCTGGCTGTGTGCTGCTGTCCTCGTGATGGGAGTGCTGCCTCTTCCGCTTGAATTGCCTTTAAGTGCATTCAGGAAAACAGCTCTGATACTCCTGCCTCTAAAATGCTTTGCCGATCTAGAAGTGCCCCCCAAGCCCACATTTCTCCCCTCTTAAGGATGTGGCTCTGGGTTGGTGCTGCGTGCTCCTCTGGCGGGGACATCTCCTACCCTGCGTGGGCAGCTGCTGCTCTTGGCCCCACCAAAATAAGGGTGTATGCTGGGCTGAGCTGGGAGGTGCTGCTGTGTCTTGGTTATTCCTTTTCATCAGGATGTCATGACTCACCTCTCTGGAAAAGTCTGTTCATTCTTTCTGGGAATCTCTCTCACCGAACAAGCTAGCTTGTTCCAGCTGAATCAAAACAAATCCCCCCCCTTAGACTGGAAGTGGTGAGGGAGAGCAAGCCCTTTAATAACTGATGGTTTGCTGGACTCTGGTAGGCCATTAAACAGTTTGCTTAAAATCAGTGGGTTTTTTCCAGAGAGGACCCAATTTGAGCAAGGGCAGAGTCTGGCAGTGAGGTGGGGGAGATGGTGAGTGCTGCATCCTTGGCTCCCTGTAGCTAAGCTGCAGAGCAGCCTCACAGTGTCTTCAGAAGAGCTGGCTTTGTGCTGACCAGCTATTAAACCTCCCAGATCTTGATGTTAGAGAAGAATAAGGACAGACACTGGGTAAATGGTACAAGTAGATGTTGTGAAGAATAGGGAGAACACAAGGAGAAAAGCACAGACAGTGACTTAAAAGGGACAGAGAGTTTTGACTCTGGGACAGAAACCACTGTGAATAAGAAAGGGGAAACAAAACAAGTCTTAAAATTGTTTTGTCACTAGCCTTACAAATCAGTGCTTTAAGCAAAATAAATAAGGCTTTAGATCTTCTTCATATTGTCCATAATTGCTAAAAATACATAATTGTATAATTTTTCTGTCTCTGCTTATCCATCCATCCATCCACAATGCTGGGTTTGCCGTGATGATATCTAACATCTCCTTACACACTGAGTTTGTTAACTATTGTGCAATTCAGAACACATAATGAAGTGACTGAAGTCACCAGGATTGTGTGGGTGTTGAAATTATAAGCATCACTGTCTCGCTTCACGTTAAATAAATACTCTCTGGGTGAAAAATACATGTCAATTTAATAATAACGAGAATGAGAAAATAAGAATATAAAAAGAATGTTGAATTAGACAGCTTGTGTAATTTTTATTTTTCCACATTGAACTGTCGTTTCCAAGATTAATTTCTGCTAGGTTTAAGCTGTTAGAAGCATCATTAAAGAATCAATTAGCCTAAAATATTTTAAGTTTTTCCCTTGCATAATTCTGTTTTGGTTTTTTTTCTCTTTTTTCCTGCCTGTTATCATTAGGCACTAGATGGCTTTCTCATTGCTCTTACCACTGATGGGATTATTATTTATGTATCTGATAGTGTTTCATCTCTGCTAGGACACTTACCGGTAAGTTCTGACCACGCAATACACCGAAGGCTCATTCCCCTCCGTAATGCAAATCAGTCAGTGCAGGGCTGGGGATTGGTTTTGTCCAACCAAAGAGGCAACTGACTGTGAGTGGGAGGCCAACCAGCAAACTCTTAGGGAGTTTCTCAGGTTCCTGTGAATAACAGAGTCTCTCCCAGGGTCTATGAGTTATCTTAAAAAAACCCCAACTATGCAAAATCACTGTACTCATAGCTCATCACTTGGCTATACATCTAAAGGTCTGGGAGGTGTTTGTCCCACCAGGTTAATGGAAAATCTTATGGTTGTGAAATCCATGCTGAAGCTCTTCTTAGATAACGTAAATATTATGTCAGAACTGAATCTGTGCTCTTCTAATGACATTGGGTTTTTCTACTTTGAGCCCATTGTCTTTAGTAACAAATGCGTGGCCTCAGGGTTTTCTGGGAGAACTTCTAGAAACCCGTTAGTTGCCAGGTGCAGAAATTTCAGCTTGGCCCCTCAAAAACATTTTTCTCTTTATCTGGTGCCAAGCATGAAGCACCAAGGATGCCATATATGAGGGAAAATTTGAGCACACAGTTACCTGGATGTCCTGGTGTGCAAAGAACAAATCTCTGCTGACATTTTGGTAGAACCCCTTTAGTCAGGATGTGTGAGTTGATGAGCACTGAATCATTTGCAGGTCAAGCTGATTTTGCCAGATGTTCAGCCTAGAAGACACACGGAGTATGTGGGGAGGAGCTCTCCCTCTTCTGTGTCGTGTTTTCAAAGAAAAATGTTTCACTTCTCATCACGTTATATTCCTGTGGTATCAGGGTTTCTTCTTCAGCCCATATCTGTCTGAACTGAAGGGCAGCCTCTGGGACTCATTCAACCTTTTACAAATAGATAGTAATCCTGGGGTAAAATAGCCTAAGGGTTATATTCTGCCCTAGATCCATCTGCAGATTGACTGGGCTTCCTTGTCTTGGGCATCCGTGCCAGACCGGAAGCGTCTGTGCTCTGCCGAGGGATGAAAAGGCATGTGGTTGTGTCAGGCTGTACTGCTGAACATGACAAAGCATTCTTTTGTATCAGTCAGATTTGGTGGACCAAAATATATTAAACTTTCTGCCTGAGCGGGAGCAGAGCGAAGTGTACAAGCTCCTTTCTCCACATGTGCTCATGACAGATCCTGTTGCAGCTGATTTTCTAAATGGTAAGCTCTGCTCTTGTCTGTGGGTCAGGGAAGTTTGCCAAAGGTAAACAGCTCCCAGGGGAGTCTGCACAGAGCTCTCCAGCTATTTAATGCTCTTGCCTGCCACTACTGTTTTGCTGCATTTGTGGGTTTAGTGCATCACATTTCTAATGTTCCTATGTGCTCCCAGTACTTGCTCTTTGATTAAGACAGTCTTTGTTTTACCATCTGCTTTGCCCCCATGGAGTTGCCCTCAGGAGATGCTTTTCCCTAGGTGGGATGCTAGACTAAGCCTGAGAAAGGAGTGAGGGCTTAGGGGAACAAAAATTTGGAGAAATCCCAAACAGTTTTGGCAGAGCCGTTACTCCGTAGGAAGCTTGCATGTCTCAGGACGGGAGAGAAGCGCTAATGTAACTTAAGCACCAGCCTTCCTATCTGAGCTGTACAGATCCTGTCTGGATCTGTACTGCTGGCTGCTGTCCCACCCCCAGAACGTCCCTTTCCCCCAGAAAATGTCCCCAGGACCAGAGCAGGCAGGAGCATCTTCCCAGCACCTGCATTTCACCAAACCTGTGCTGGGCCCCCACCCCTTTCCTGGTGGGTCTGGGAAGGGCACCGAGCAGCACTGGGCTCCCCTCCCTGCTGCCCCATGAGCATCAGTGGGAGCTGAGCAGCCTGATGATGCTCTGAGCAGCCTGATGATGCTTTGCCCTGGGGGTGGTTTCCCTCTGGCTGAAGGCCGCGTGGTCTAATCCATAGAGTTCAGACTTGGGGCAGAAAACTGGATTAGAGCTTGGCACGGTGCCCTCACTGCTAATGGCTTATGGTGAGTTCAGTGCCCTTTGGGTCTGGGTCCTACTGGGCAGTGCCAGAGCAGGGTACTGCAATGCCATGTAACTGCTTTGCATGAAATCCTGCATCCATGAAGTCAATACTGCTGACCAGTATAGCCAGGGTTTCACACCCAGCTTACTGGGGTGAGTGCAAAGAAAAGAAAAAAGGGTGAGAATACATTTCCTTAAGCAGAAACAGCTGATAATTGCTCCTAGTAGTTACATACTTACTTTTGGGTATCAGAAGCATCCCAGCAGGGTGTGTTCACATGCCACTGCAGCAGGGTTGGTAGGTAAATTAAATATGTGAGCAAGCCAAGGTGCAGACCTCTAATACCATTGTCTGTGTCTCCCTCTCTTTCTCTCATTTCAGCGGAAAAACAAATAGAGTTTTGTTGCCATTTAGCAAGAGGCAGCTTAGATCCAAATGAACCCCTGATGTATGAATATGTCAAATTTGTAGTGGATTTTAAATATTTTACTCATGGTAAGTTACTGTTTCAGCCCACCTTTGCCTCTCCTTTAAATTGTGTTGATCTGTAGCATCCTAAAGGCTCTGCTTCTGCTGAAAATGCCCTGTAATTGTCAGGGATGGAATGAGCTGTGCATACATTGGATATATTTTTCATACAAAAGTGGTGGGGAGGCTGTTGATCAGAAGAGTGCACTCTCCTGCATGCTGTGCCTAAAGCTGATACCAGACTGAAAATACTTCTGTTTGACCCAGTGCCTATTGTAAAGCAGCCTACTTATTCAAATAGCCAGTAACATATGGTATTCTGTTTCACTCGTGGCAGTGAAATGACACTTTACAGAGATTAAGTAGTTTGAGGTGCTTGTAAAATCCTGAATCTTGCAAATGCTGGCCTGGAGAAAGGCTGACAAGGAGACTGCAGCTGCACACTGTGAGGTGCTGAGAGCTGTCTTACAAAGCTCCCCTGCAAACCAGGGGTAGGTGGTTACAGCTGTGTAACTCGGAGCCTAAAGGGTCACGCTTTAAATAACAGCGTGGATCAGCGTGGCATCACCCTGTGGGTAGGAGGAGTTTGGTGCTTGGGTTTCATCAGTCACTGTACCTGTCTTGACATGAAAAGAAAGCTGTCCTTCCTCTTCTTCTTAAATAAATTGTCTGGTTGTTTCTAGTGCCTACACCCTCCTGTAATGGCTTTGAGTCAGCTATTGCACGAGCTTTCAGGTCAGCCACGGAGGAGCAGATTTGCCTGGTAGCGACTGTTCGTCTTGTCACACCGCAGTTCTTAAAGGTGAGCTCTGTGCTGCCTCTGCCCTGGGGCGCGGGAGCGGCCGCGGGCGCTGCGGGAGCGGGGTCAGCAGCACCGGCTGCTTGTGCCCAGGGTTGGGAGAGGAGAGAGGACACCGCTGTGGCTGGGAGTGGGAGATGACATAAGTGTGTATTTGGGAAAGGTAAGGTAAAAAGCGGGAGCTGCTTTTGAGAAGAGGTGGTTTTGTGATGGGGTGTCTCGGAGGGGGCAGCCTGGAAAGCTCCAGGACAAGGGGACCAGCTACACCACTTGGGAATTTGCAGCCTTCAGAGACATACATCCACCATTCCTTTGTGTAAGAAAGCCATCTGCATCTTGAAACACATTGAAAACGTGTGTCATGGTAAATGTCCTGTGACACTGTGCACTGATGACAGGGATAACATCTCTAGGTGCTGCTTGCTCAAGAGGGCATTAGCCAGCTCGGTTAGAGGCTGGACCTGGAGCTGTCATCCATATTCAAATACCAGTATTTGCAAAAAGCTGGGGAATTTTGCCTAGAGAGTGCAAGACAAGACCCTAAGACTATTTATCCTAGCTCTGAAATTCAGCTCAAGGTAAACTATTCAGCCATTTTTCATCAGTTCATGCATCTATAAAACAAGTCTTACACATTCCTTAGAGGAAAATAAGTCAAGTGCTTTTAAAGCACTGTATTTTGCTATGGCTTATTATATCAACAAGATGCATCCTAGATTTTGATAGTGGGGTCCTTTTGTCATTTCACAGAATTAAATGTCTGAATGTGCCCACTATTTTGCAGGAGCTCTGCAACATTGAAGAGCCATGTGAAGAATTTACATCGAGGCATAGTTTAGAATGGAAGTTTTTATTCTTGGACCACAGGTAAGAGATTTGTGTTTAGTCACTGAACAATAAATAAACTGTAGTTTAAAAATAGAAAACTTTGTGTACCTATTGCCTGAGATCCCAAATGGAATAGTTCTAGTTAAATGCAACTTAGTAACTAGCAGTACTCTGAACTTAGCTATTAGGCATCCTTAAGTGCTTCACTGTTTTCCATATTTTAGGCAAGTAAGAAACCATGGAAAATGTCTAGAAAAATGTCTGATCTTCTAACCAAGATAATAAGTCATTGAAAATGAGCAGTGTGGGTCCCAGTATGTTCCTTGTATTGGTTTGGCTCCTTTGTTTTACAACTACAGCTTCCAGGAATCCTTCTGTATCTTTTGCTGTGTCAATAAACTTTTAATTTTCATCTTGAGAAATGATAGAATTTCTAAAAGTAAAGCAAAAACCAGTGGATTTTATTATTTAATTGCAGATTAGTTTTTGACAATGCAATATGGTGGGCTAGAGTTCAGCTTGGTGAATGAAACAGACTGGAACCACTTTATTAAGCTGCTTAATTTAGGATTCATTTTCTTCAAAAGAAGCTGGAGGGTTTTATTCACTCTTTTACTTCTCTGGATTTGACATATGTGAATAAGCACATTGCAAAATCCTGCCCTTTCCATTATCCCTCCCCTTATGAGCTGTGCAAAGGTAGTCATTACTAAAAACAGAAGACTAGTAAATAAGGCTCTAACAAAAAAAAATTACTGGTGAGGGAGAATATGTAAATATCATCTGCACATTTAAAGCAAGAAAGAGAGAGAGCAAATACAAATGAATAATAACTTTCATTTATATAGAACACAAGGTGTGTGCCTCACACATCACACCTTGAAGCGTGGAGGAACTGACCCTGCAACAGCCCTGCAGTTGATTATGCGTGGTTTGGGACAGTCAGATAATTATTCATTCAGATGAGATCTTGCTGGAGTGGCTTTGTTAGACTTTAATTGGCCTGTCTGATAATGCACATTTTCAGAATCAGCTGATTAATGTTAAGATTTGTAAAAGAGCCCTAGGCCCCTCACTTCACTGATGAAGTGAGCTGCTTTTCCACAGGGCTGTGTCCCAGCAGCTGCTGTGAAAAAGGTGAGTAGGAGCTACTTTGAAACTTGTCAAAGAGTCTTTTGATGAATCTGGTTATGACTCAGAGAGGAATCTCTGTGCTGGGTGCTTGCAGACACTCCAGTCCCACTGATATCCCCAGCAAGGAAACCATTGTTACTGAGAGGAAATTCAGATGATGCAGATGCTGAGGCAGAGTTTGTGACAGCCCCAGATGTAAGCAGTGAGCTCAGAATGAGCAGATCATGGGAGTTGTCTCATTTAATCACTGATTCAAAGCTCTCTCCTGTGCAGTCTGCAGGACACTGGGAAATGTTGCTGTTTCTTGCTGATTTGCATCACCACAGGCTGCCTCACACCAAGGTGTGCCATCAACAGGGGCAGAGGGTACCCAGCAGGAGCTGGAATCAGGACCTTTGCTATCATGATTCCAACTTAAATCAGAGTAAAGACAGATGCAATAAAAGCATTCCATAGATCTGGATAAACATGAGAAAAAGAGGAAAAGTCTGTATTCTGGATCTATATGTAAATATGTGTACAGAAAGAAAAACCTGTCAACTTTGATGATCTGTTTCTCTTCTGCACTGCGGTACTGTTCTTATTTTCCCTTCATTTATTAAAAGACTGCACCCAAAAAGCTCTCTAAAGACTGCATTCCCATTTGTACAGCAAGTTGCAGGTCTCAGGGCTGGAACTTAAGCTAACAAGAGACTTTTAAATTGCTCCAGAAGGCATCTGCTTGTCAAATGACAGATGAGGAGCATTTTGTGGCTGCTTTCTCATATAAAGAGCTCTGGTGATATTCAGGAAAGCATAATACTTTCCTGATCAGCTTAAATGTTTATCTGATGTGCATCTGAAAGACATTATTGTCTTGAATATAAGCATGTCATTAAAAATAGGAGAAACAGTGATGCGTTCTGCCAAAGAGACAGCAAGGAAGGACACTTTGATAAATACACATTATCATCATTAACAGAAATCTGGGTCACATGAGGAAAAGGAACAGAGTGCTCTATGAAAAGTTACTTGAATAAATAAAGCTGTATTGTGGCAGAGACTGCTGTGTGCTCAGCACAGTCTGTTTCATGAGATTTGCTGTGGAGTGGAGGCCTGGCTCTCCCAGCTAACCCCTTGTGCTGGGACTCAGGAGTTCCTGCTCACACCTTGCTCCTCCTGGGGCTGCTGTTGAGCAGATCCCTAGATCCTCCTTCTCCCCCCACTTCCCATTTGGTGCCAGACTGCCCGCAGCTGTGGGGAAGAGGGAGGTTACAGACCTGCCTGGGCTCTCTGTGGCTGAATAACTGATGCCCGCTGTGTCTCTCAAGAGGACAAATGTGGAGCTGGGGGGCTCAGCCAAGAGAGAACTTCACACAGTAATAACCAAGAAACTCAGGACTGATCCATCCAAACCCACAGGTACTACACTGAAATAACTTTTTGTTCATACTCGTGGCCACTCTGTGGCCTTCTTCCTTAAGAGCACTCAGCATACCAGGAGAGGCAGGTTTGATGGGCACCATCTGTTTGGCCCGCCCCATTTTGAGTTATTTACCATTTTGCCCTATTCCTGAGAAACACACTGAACTTGGCAGGTGAACCTCACGCTATCAGCACATCCTGCAGCCTGAACAAACGGGTGGAGCCACATTAGCACAGATCCTGCCTCACCGAGTGCTTCAGTTGGTGCAGGCAGGAGTGTACCTGAGTGCTGGGGGATGGATTGTGACAGGGAGGAGAGATAAAAACAGTGGTTTTCTCCTCACATTTCAGTGTTGTTTCATAATCATAAGCTATCAGGCTCTGGTGAAGGCTGTGTTAGGACACCTGCAAAAAAAAATCTCATATTTTGCCTAGAAAAAGGAAAATCTAGAAGTGATAGCAAAATAGTTAGGTAACTCATTGCAATGTGCCTATCTAAATACTTCATCAACTCCTTCCCTACCAAGCAAAGCAAAACCTGCCCTAAATCAGCCCCATGCCTGTTGCTGTCTGTACCACCAGCACAGAAAGTTTTGTTTTGCTGTAGTTTCCCAAGCTTTTCCAGGGGAGCAATTACTTCTTCCCAAGCTGGTCCTGACACACGCTGCAGCTTCTCACTTACTCTCTCTTCCACAGTTATTACCCAGGTGACATTTACATCCAGCCTACTGGATAATTTTACTCTAGCTCCAAGTTGTTGTGCACAGGATCAGCCATAGAGTTTCTCAAGCTGTGTCTCACAAGCATCCTTAATGAATTGAGTCACTCACATACGTACATGCCTTTCTCTACACCCACGTAATGAATAGGCTGTGAAAGAGTAAACACACACCTTTTCATTTTCTCCGTTTTTACCTCTCCCTCGCTGTGGGTTTTTTTTCATTTGTATATGAAGATACGTCACTGCCTATATGAAAATCTGCTCCAGATTTCCCTGCCAAGTGAAGGAACAAGGTGTTTGTTGCTGGTATCACAGCTTATCTTCCAGGATGTCAAAGCGTCAAGTTTTGTGCTCACTCCCTGCCCTTTGCTTCCTTTCTAGGGCTCCACCTATTATAGGATATTTACCCTTTGAGGTGCTGGGAACGTCAGGGTATGATTACTACCACGCAGATGACCTGGAGCTTCTTGCTAGGTGCCATGAACACTGTAAGTTGCCCTCCCTCTGCAACGTGTCTGTCTCTGATCTCATTTGTCACTTGTGCAAAACCTTTTGCTGTCACCACAAAAGGCTTTATCTTCAGGGGCACGAGGGAACTCTCCCTTCCTGTGACAGACTGTCACAGCTGACACTTACCTGGGAGGTTGAAATCTGCAGAATTCACTCAAATCAGAAACTGTTTGTGCAGGTTTCCTAAACTGGCAGATACCTTATTTGAGCACAGGTTGTCTCAGAGTGAAATGAGATTAAAAGATTGGGAGTTAGAACTTTCCCTCCTCTGCCCTGCAAGTTTTGTTCATGGGGTCTTGCCATTCCCCTGGGCTTCGGAGTCAGCCAGGAGGCCCAGCTCACCAAAACACCTTCTGAGAGCATCATTTGGATCACCTGCCTGTGCAATTAGATGTTGTGAACCTCACTTACTCATTAGTAAAATGCTTGTGGAGATTCAGTATTATTTTAAATACAAAAGTACTGAACACAGTTTCCCTGTGGGTGAAGATGGCTCACGTTTGGTCGACCTGAAAGGAAAACAACAAAGCAGAAGAATCAAGTTCAGGCTGATGTGTGAACACCACAGAAGGTCCATGAAGTTCATTTTCATGCAAGGAGAAATAGTGTGACCTGTGGGAGCCAGGGTAGAAGGAGCACTCACATGAGTTCCACAGCAGTGCAGCCCAGTGCTGAAGAACCATGTCCTGCTGAGGGCTGGAGCCAGTGTGAGGAAGGACAGAAGGTGTCTGCAGATGTGGTCTACTCTTAATCAGTGTGCAGTTCCTATTGGGTGTGAGATACTTTATCTCCAAGACCCAGATTTTTTCCATTTTATTGGGTGCATTTCAGACTGAGATACTGAGCCAGAGTTACATGTGTCCTGCGGTGGTTCTGCATTGCCAAGCACTGCAATGAAAAATAACTACATACTTCATAAAATGCATCTAGGTAATCAGGTATTTTGCTAAGAAATATTACTTACAGGTTTCCTGTTGGGGACAGTGTCTCTCTGCTGTCTCCACTTGAAAGGAGAGTGTTCTGTCAAAAGGAAACAAGGACACCCCAGAGAGTGGAGCAAGCTGGGTGCTGTAATTGCTGAGATGCAGAGCAGCACAATGCTGGGACCAAGAAACTCCACCAAGAAGCCCCACAGCCCACTGGAGACAACCCATCTCTGAGCTGCAAACCACCCCCATCTCTACCACGAACCCTCTACCACTTACACATATGAGCAACTGAGGGACCTGGAAGAGAATGGGGGGAAAACACTTCTGTGCATGTCAAGTTTCCCTGCTCCTCTTCCGTGCTGGCTGCTCTGCCCTGTCCAGGCAAAGCACTGGTACAGCAGCTGCCAGGGAAGTGGGTTGCCTGGCTGAGCAGATGGAGGAAGCTGTGACAGGGGGACACACAGGTTGTGTCAAGTGCAGCAAAAGTGTAGATGGGAATATTAACAGAGTATTTTAATTGTTCTCAAGTACAGTACTTCTTAGTGCTGTTTGCTTAAAAGACGATTCACATGCAAGTGAGATACTTAACCAGACAGTGGCCTGTTGGTAATGCATGTGCAGTTTGGTATAGACACAGACTGTATTGAGAGTGGGTCAGATCATTCAGCAGAGAATCGATTTGATGATTTGTATTCTACATCTCTATCAGCCATGCATTCCTCTTATCTATTAGAAGAATATTTGCACAACACACCTGTAGGAAAGGATCTTTTCATTTTACTGCACAGGGAAACAAAGTAAAGTGCTGGCAAAGTGCCTTAGAGAAGTTGCTCAGGACATCTCTGCCAGGACTAGGAGCTGAGGGATCCCCAGCATGTCATGTTAGCCAGAAAATCTCTGCTAAGTGTTTCATCTAAAGCCCATCACTGTTAATGGGATTGCTAAAGAAGTCAGTCCTGATATTTTAACAAAGCAGAGGTGTGCAGGTGAGTAAAAAACCGCTTGGGTTAGTGTGGCTTGCTAAGTTCCTGTTTGTTACATTGACACTCTGGGCAGGCATCTTGTGTCACTACTGTCAACTGAAATGGATTTGTTCAAACCGCATTTGTATTTTACTTTGCATTAATTGTGGGTACTTTAAGTGAGCATGTTTCATTTTGTACTCCCAGCAGTCTGGAACAATTAGTGTGGTTATTTAACATAGTTCCCCTCATTATTTTCCAGTTGTATTACAGAACCTGAGATTTTCCTGGACATAGCCTGATAATACATACCAGGTTGGTGTAGGCCAGGTCTTGGAGAAAACTCTCAGTTAAACTGTTAAAACTCCACTATCTTGTTGTTCTGTGCCATTGTTAGGATTCTTACTTCACACCTTCAGTCTTTGAAATGCATTCTCACGCACTTATGAAAGGCAAATAATTTGTTTAATTAATGTTATTTATGCTTATTTCAGGGGAGCCCATGAGCAAGTTTAAGAATGTAGCTGGTTATATAGTTATACCCGTTATAAGAGCAATCTCCAAATAGCAAAGGGCACTCCTGAAAGTCAGCAGGAACGACCCTAAACAAAAGCTGAGTACATGGTTGTGTATAATCTGTCTTGTTTATAAAGCTCAAGAGCCACTTTAGCACTGCCCCAGTCTGGGAGAGGGGTGTGGGACTGAATGGTTTTTCCAATCACCTTTGCACCATGAAATCCCTGTTTGCTATAAATTGCTTTCTCTTTTTGTTAAACAGTGATGCAGTTTGGAAAAGGAAAGTCCTGTTACTATCGGTTCCTGACCAAAGGGCAGCAGTGGATATGGCTGCAGACCCACTACTACATCACCTACCACCAGTGGAACTCCAAGCCCGAGTTCATCGTTTGCACTCACCTGGTAGTTAGGTAGGAGCAAGCACCAAACCCTTCACAGTGTATGTTATGTCTGTGTTCAGCCAGAGCTTCTGCTAGCTCTGCTTCGTGTTAACCAAATACCTGCTGTGCCTACTGGCACACTAAAATGATATGTAATTCCATGAAACTATTCTGACAGGGAATATGTGTTTTATTTCCCTAACAGCGTGGGGGTTTTTTGTTTGTTTTTTTTTTTTTTTTATATAAGTTTTTGTTTGTTTGTTTGTTTGTTTTGGTAACTGGGCCAATAGCCTGGAAGCCACCTTTGGCCAGTATCAGTGTGTTACATTCCCCTTTTATCCTTAGTGATGACATGGCCATAGAAAGAATTAAAGCTGTTGGGATTCAGACAGCTTTCTGGGCATAAATGAGATCATATAACTCCTACAAAACCTTTTGATCAGAGTTTTAAATATTTATGACTTGAAGTTAGCTGCTGGCTTGCTGGCCTTATTCCTCACCCAAATACAGCCCTGGATCCCCCCCTAGTGGGAAGCTGCTTGCGCTGAGCTGCAGCCCGTGCTGGAAGGCAATGTATGTGGGATGCTCTGTGAATGCACCTTCTGGAGGGGGATCTGCTGGATTTCCACTGCCATCTCAAAAAAGACTGTGTTAAGAGTCACAGTGTATTTTCTGAAGGGCTTGAAAAAATAGTGACACCTGACTCTATTAACTTGAGTAAACTTATTGCTCACTGTGTATTTCTTTACTGTCAGGAATCGATTTTTTTATGGTCCCCCTCTTTTTCTGTCAAACATGTGGAAGAGCAAACACTACTAAATGTGAATAATATGGATCTGTTGGAGTGAGTCAGAGGAGGGCCATGAAGATGCTCAGAGGGCTGGAGCACCTCTCCTGTGAAGACAGGAAGAGAGAGCTGGGGTTGTTCAGCCTGGAGAAGAGAAGGCTTCAGGGAGACCTTAGAGCCTCTTCCAGTGCCTAAGGGAACTCAAAGAGAGCTAAAGAAGGACTTTGAACAAGGACGTGGAGTGGTAGAACAAGGGGGAATGGCTTTAAACTGCCAGAGATAGGTTTAGATTAGATCTTAGGTAGAAATTCTTCCTTGTGAGGCTGGTGAGGCACTGGAAGTCCAGAGAAGCTGTGGCTGCCCCATCCCTGGAAGTGTTCAAGGCCACGTTGGCTGGGGCCCTGAACAACTTGGTCTAGTGAAAGGTGTTCTGCCCACAGTAGAGGGGTTGGAACCAGATAATTTTTAAGGTCTCTTTAAACCCAAATTCTATTGATTCTGATTCTGTGATCTGTGATATAAATTACATATGAAGTGTTAACATAAGCAAATGTTACACAGAGAGATTGCTTCTCAACTGTCTTGCTTCTGCAATCCTTCAGGGAATTCAGCTTCACTTTAAGGTCTGAATTTATTGTGCATGAATTTGTTTCTTCTTTCTGGTTCCAGTGCCTCTTAAACCTAACAATGTAGCCCTAAATAGATTTTGAAGTTCAATTCTGTCTCAGATAGTTAAGGTTTAAAATATGTTACTGAAGCACACAAGTTGAAATGTTGTTTCAGGAAAATTCATTGCCACGATGATATAAGTGAGGTCAGTTCAGCAACTTCTTCTGCCTTCCACAAAGGCTGTGGCTCGTTAATATTTCATCACCCTAAAGTCTGGCACCTCTCAGTGCCCACAATCTGTGACCACTCAGAGAGTCTTTGAAACATCCTCTCCAGTTTATCCCAGTGGTGAATCATGTGGCATTTGTTACTGTAAATATTTTATTATTTAAGAGGGGGAAAAGTAAGGAAAGAAAATATACTCATTTAGAGGCACCTTATAGGGATTCCTGCACTTCACATTGCACCTGGGCAGCTGCTGGTTTTTATTTGGAGCTTCCACTGAAGTTCAGGGTGTTCACTCTGACGCATGCACAGTTGTGTGCACCCTCAGAAAGAGGGATCTGACCTCATCCTGCCAAAGGCACTGGCATAGGGATCACTGAGCTACCATGCAAAAAAAACATTATTCTTGTTCATCATCGTCAGGTTAGAAAATGAATGTACGCTTGTTATGGCAGTTTACCTGCACAGAAGCTGTAGAATCACTTTTTGGTTTTTTTTTTTTTTTTTGTTTTGGGTTTTTTAGTTATGCAGAAGTTCGGGCTGAGAGAAGGCGAGATCTTGGCCTCGAAGAGTCATCAATTGAACTGGCATCCTCTTCTCTAAAGGTACCATGTTCCTTCACAGTTGAATGAGAAGATGTTTAAACCAAACTGAGTACTAGCTTACCAATCTTAGGAAAATACCTGTTCTTTCTTCTCCATTTTCTTTACTCCCATCTCATTCCCAGCCTTCAGCTGGGTCAGGACTCAAGCAGCCCCTGAGAAGCTTTCCTCTGCATGGCTCCAAATTGCCCATGTTGGTTCAGGACAGACTGGATGAGTTTTGAACAGCCTGATCTAGTGGAAGGTGACCCTGCCCATGGCAGGGGGATTGGACCTACATGATCTTTAACGCCAAGTATTCTCTGATTCCACAATAACTGCAAATTCAGCAGTTGCACTGCTCTGTTCTGCTCCTTGTAATCTTTCTGAGACCATGACGCAAACGACAGGTTAAACCACCTCGTCTCAGAAGCAGAGAAGCAGAGCTGGAGCCAGAGGCCAGATTGCTGTACCTGTCACCCTCAGTAAGGCACAGAGGACCCAAGAGTAGGGCAGTACCACAGGGTACCTGTTTTCCTTGTGCCAGCTTGTCACTGGTACTCAGATGAAGATGGGAAGTGAAGGGAAAACCCTTATCTAAATTTCAGCTCTGTTGCTGGATCACATCAAGTGTAGGATTGTGACCAGAGCAATGACTTATATGGCTTGAGTCAGTCTGGTGTGATCACACATCAGCCCAAGTAACAAGGTCATTTTAAGTTTTTTCTCTTGGTAGTTTACAAATAAGACCAGCAATCAAAGTAATTTCGAGTGGATGGTTGTGTAGTTGTCATTCCATCAGCCTTATTGCTGTCCAGACATTATTTTTTGGGAGCTCAGGCTGTTCCCCTCTGCTGCCCAGTTCGTGCCCAGAACAGGCTGCTGGGGCCACTGCTCCCCAGGGAGCAGCGAGTGGGATTGCAGCTCTCAGCATGGCCCAGTACCTGTCCCCCTCAGGAGACGTTTGCTGTAGGTCCTCTTGGGGCTCTGGCTGATGTCCCCATGCCACTGCCCCGTGTCCCTTCCCAGTCATCTCTCTCCATCTCTGCAATGGATAAAACTGTTCCCCAGGTAGCCCCTCCAGCCAAGTTCATTCATTGCCGCTGCCACCACTCCCCAGTGCGCCACAGCCAACCAGCTGTGCCATCCCTGGAGAGATCGGGCACAAAGAGGCTGGCGACAAAAGCTTATTTGCTGCTGCCCACAGCTCTGCGGGCAGGGGAGCAGGAGGGTGGCACACCAGAGTGCAGGCCAGGGGCAGCAATCCCAATCCCCATGGAGGAGCAGTCCTCCAGTGCTGCTCGCTGCCATCAGATGGGTGCCCAGGGCATGAGTGTGAGGGTCCTGCGTGCCTGGAAGCTTTCGGGTGAGCTCAGAAGGGCAGAGCGAGCGGGGTTTGGTGGTGCGGTGCTGCACACCCAGCCTGCTGGGTTCGTCTGCAACCAAGGGCTCGGGCAGGTCCCTTCCGGGGCCGTTCCCTCCTGCTGACGATCTCACCGCTTGTGCTTTGCTCCCCGCAGAGCCACAGCAGCTACCTGGACGTGGGGCAGTGCGGCAGCAGCCAGGACGCCAGCCGGGAGGGAGTGTCACTGTCATCGCACAGCTCCCGGCGCTCCTCGCACACCGCCCTCTCCGACTCCACCTGTAGGTGCCGGGGCAGCCCAGCCTGGGTGCAGGCAGCGGGCTGGAGGGCAGAGCAGCCTCCAGAATACTGGGGTTTAGCGGGAAGGGACCGAGTCGGGCTGGGAGGGGGATGCTCAGCGCTGGGACCGACATACCGCGTCATGACAAGTCACGGAGCAGCAGCAGAGCCACGGCCACCCACCGCCTCCTCCCTCTTAACCCACCGCCTGTGGGAGAGCAGATTTCCCCTGGCTTTTCACCAGCTGAGGGTCATGGCTGTTTGCTGTGGTTCAGGGGACACGAGGTGACTCGCTAGCTTGATTGAGCCAAGCTCACTGACAAAAGTTTTATGTTGGGATAATATAATTTTAGTATGGGGTCTCTGATGTGAAATCCCTGCAGAAGGAGCACAGAAGGATGCCTGCCTTGCTGGCAGCTTCATCCCAGCTCCTGTGAGTGCCCGCCTTGCCCTGGGGGAGGCAGCAGGGTGACTGCAGTGCCCCGTGTGGGGCCGTGGGTAGGAAACTCAGGGGACTTTTCTTGATATACTTGCCATGTCGAGAGCAGGGATCTCATCTGGATACACCTATGGAGTGAACCCATGGCTGAACAGGGGGTTAGCATCAGGAGGGAACCCAAAAAATCAGGTGGGGAGCCAGAGGGACCATAGAGGGTCTCACTTTGGCGGTGTTTGGCCCATCTGCATACGCGGAGTTCAGGCTTAGCCAGGGTAGCCAGGGGTCTGCTGTGTCACAGTGAGTGTCTCTCTTCCAGCCACGTCATCCATGCGGCGCACGGACACCAGCACTCCCACCCGGCCGGCCGTGCCGGGGGCTCCGGCCGAGAAGGCAGCGCTGCGGCTGGCAGCAGTCGGGAGCGCTCAGGTCAGTGGGCCTCAGGAGCAAGAGCCTTTCTGAGGCTGTAGTGAAATGAGCTCAACAAGCATTGATCTCACCCTCAGAGATGCTGGATCCCGCACTCTTGAGTGTGCTGGAACTTCCTGGGGAGTGCCACTGGCTGGCAGAGCCAGTGGAGAGATGCTAGAGGCTCCTCTGCTGCCTTCTTTCAGGGTTCAGTTTGCTCCTCTGGGCCAAATGCCTTTTCACACCACCAACTCTCTTTTCTTGGGGTTAGTACACATGAAATGGCCTTTATCCAAACTGGATGCTGACACCAAGGAGTTGCAATTAGCAGGGGCACACAGGAGCCTAAATTCTTCCTGCAGACTTATCCTCAGATCTTCAACCTCAGTTGTCCAATTCCCTGCACTTGTTCATCCCTGGTATGAGCTGGTACAGCACCAGCTCTGCCCTAGAGGTGCTATGGACCTACAGTAAGGCAAAATTTTCATTTCTAGGCCATAGCCACTCCTCAAGCCCCTGGTGAACACCTCCCTCAGCACCCCGTGGCTCAGCTGGCAGTGCCCTCCCAGCACCCTGCGATGGTACGTGGTTTATTTTTGTTAAGTACACTGGTGTGTCCTGTCAGCAGGGCAGCCTTGGTGGCTCTGGTTCACTGCCCTTGCGTCCTTGCTGGCTCATTCCAGAGTGAGGACAAGGTTTCTGTGCCCTTTCTGTTGCTGAGATTTACCTGCAACCAAATTTTTGCAACCACTTATTTCAGCAAGCAGAGAGAGCAGCTGGGACACCCAAAGAAATTGCACAGGTGAAGGTTTACACTTGTCAAAAGCATTGTGGGCTGCTGAAGGCTTCTTCCTGAATCTATAGCAGCTACCTACAGGCTGATACAATGCTGAAGAGTTTTAGTAGAGGGAGGGAATGCCATGGAAGGTTTGAGTTAGGCCAGGAAAAGAAAAAAAACAAAAACCCCAAGAAAAATGTGGGAGTCATAAACCATAATGACAAAGTCTGTCCTTACAGGGCTTTGATGTCAGTGCAGGAAATGTTCAGACTATAAAAGATAGCCAGAAGATGGGCCAGGGTAGGTGTGAAGGATGGATCCCCAGGTGGGATTGCAGCCTAGCTTGGGCCTGGTATCTGGTAAATATTAGCAGCACGACTGAAAGCCCAGCCAGGAGGTGTGGCAAGGGTTTGGATGCGGTGTCTGCCACAAAACACAAGTGGGCCCAAACCAGCAGGGTGTTATCCTGAGGGGACAGGAGAGTCCCGTGTATAGACACTTCATCTGTGCAGAAATTTAAAGACCAACACCTGGAGGGAGGCACTGCATGTGAGCCAGATGTGCTGCTGCTCTGGAACTACAGTGGCACTTTGGTTAAATATGCAATTGCCATTTTTTGTCAGCATCATATTTTTTATGGCAAAAGCTGAACGGCCATCATTTTTCTGAATCCAGCATTGCTCTGAATGTGAGCAGCAGGACTGGTCCTACCCTGTGGTTCTTTTCCTCTGTTCTCTGCAGCCAGTGTACCATTTCCCCACCCAGCTGGGGATGATGCATCAGCTGAAAGAGCAGCTGGAGGAGAGGACTCGCATACTGCAAGCTGACATCAAGACGCAGCAAGAGGAGCTCCACGTCATCAAGGAGCAGCTCCAGCTCGTGCAGGACTCCAACCTCCAGGTACCTGCTGCCCCTGGGGCTCCCAAACTCACCAGCCATTTGCTTTTCCTTTGAGCACACAGAGCAGTAACAAAATTGTCTGTGACAAAAGCATTCAGGAATGAACTCTGGACAAGTTGGTAACATGGTTTCAGATGTGGGAGTGGTGTTTCCCGAGAGATGAGTGATGTCAGTATCTGGCTGAGTATTGAATGAGTGATTTCTGTGATTTAGAAAAAGCAATCTCAAATTAATCCAAAGTCTCCCATGCACAAAAAGCTTGGTGGTTCCAAGTCTGGTTAGTGCTGCTGGATCCCCACTGCCACTCCTGCAAAACACAGCAGGCACAATGGAGCGGGAACGATCCCGGCTCTGAATAAATACCTGACACAAGCTAACATTTGATTTTCTGTTACTTATGGTTCACTTTGCCCCTGGATTTAGAGATACTGCTGCAGTGTTCTTTCTGCCAGGCGGTACAACCAACAACTCCTGTGCCTCTTCCGTTTAAAGATGCTGATGCAGCAGCCGATCCCCGTCGTCTTTAACAACGTGCAGCAGCCGAGCCCCCGGAGGCCGCCGCCGCAGGGGACGCCCAGGCAGACCACAGCCAAGAAGTCACAGCAGCCAGGCCTCATGGGGACAAAGCACTACTGCAGCACCCGCCTGCTGTCACCGCGCCCGTTCCTCAGGGACCCCTGTGGCACAGCCCCCCAGGTCGCTGGCTGCTTTGTTGTCTTCATCGCCCCCTTTCCTGGCTTCTAAATCCTTGTCTGCCATGTCAGTCCTCCCCGCGGTCCCGTGCATCCCGTCTGTGTTGGTTTTCCTGCGTAGCTGGCATTGAGGAATTTGTGTCAAGAGTCAGTTGTGAACAATGTCACTCAACTGTAAAAATAAAAGCCAGGTAGCCAAAAAGCATTTAAACCCCAGGGACTGCTGGAGCCCTCCTGGTGACTGGGAAGGATGTGAATGGGAAGTCTGGGCTCTCATCAACACAATGCTCATTCACAGCCAGTGAGAGTTGTGGTTTCGTAACACAGGAGTAGGCATCATTTTAAAAGATTAATTTTCCTCTGCCTGAGGAGTCTTGGAAGGCAGATTTGAAAAAGCAATTTTGTCATCACTAAGGCCTAAATCCACTATTAAGATGGGAAAGACTTGAGTTGCTCAAAAGCAAAGACAGCCAAAACTGCTGCTTTAAAGGACAGATGAGATGCCTTCCTTGGAGACTTTGGATTTGCACTTCCTCTCTTAAGCTGTTCTTTTCCTCCTCAAGCCCTTTGTGCCCTTACCCTTGTACCCTAATTTCTCAAGAGACTGTCTGGGGATGCCAACACCTGCCCTGCAGGGACAATAAACGCTAATGGGTTGGTTGTCTTGAATGGATATACTGTTCCTATTGCTGTGTTCAGGAACAATATCCTATTGTTCCTTCTCCTTTTCCCATCTGCCCACTGTAAGTGGGTATTTTATCCTTCCGTTAGGGAGCTTTAAAGCTTATGTGGGCAAGTTTTACCTATGTCTTCTTTTCAGGTACAGCAGCAGCAGCAGCAGCAGCACTCAATGAGAGGAAGCCAAGGGCAGCAAACGTGTGTGCCGGGGCAGGCGAGCATTTCAGTGCCCCTCTACAACAACCCCGTGGTGTTCTCCCAGACACACCCCATCGCTGTGGCTGCACAGGTGCCGACTGACAGCAGCGAGAGGCAACCACCAGCTGACTACAGCCAGGACAGGAGCCTCAGGTACCCACAGCCCTGCTGGGACCATCCTGGGGGTAGTGGCAGAAAATTAGCAGTACTGGGGCAGCAGGGAGGGCAGGCGTGGCTGGGCTCGGGGCGATGGGCTCGGGATGCCACAGCAGGCGTGAGGATGTTCCCTCTGCAGGGCTGAGCCCAGTGTGCAGGCAAGCAGGGTGCTGTGCACATCATGCTGTGTCATCAAGGGCATTAAATCCTTGTCTCTCCATATTTCCATAAATGAATCTAACCCTGCCCTCTGTCAGTTTAAAGCCATTCACCCTTGTCCTGTCATTCCATGCCCTTGTCAGAAGTCCCTCTCCTGCTCTCTTGTAGCCCCTTTAGGGACTGGGAGGTGCTATACGGTGTCCCTGGAGCCTTTTCTTCTCCAGTCTCAACAATCCCAATCCTCTCAGCCTGTATTCACAGGAGAGATGTGAGGGGATAAGAAGCATCCTGTTTCATCAGCTTGTTTTCAGGGTAGTGGTTAACCTGCTTTCATGGAGGATTTTCAAGTTGTTGACAGGAGCTTGGACCTCTCCCTTCCCTAACCATCCTCTGTTTTCCTTCCACCACAGGATGCTGTTGGATCAGTCCATCCAGGCCATGATGCCTGCAGCCAACAGCAGTGGCCAGCCTGTGCAGAGCAGTGCCAGCAGGCAGCAAGGAAAGTGAGTCTCTGCTGGCCCTTGTTTTCGTGCAGTGTCTTAGCAGGACGCTTAACAGCACTGAAAAATACATGGAAAAACTTGCACTTGAGCATGCAAACACAAACAGTCTCAGTCTGAAATGAAACAAAAGTTCAGCCAGTTAGGAGAAAAAGTAATGAGAATATTTTTTTAATCACAAAGAACTTTATGATAAATAAAGTGCTTTGAAAAAGAAATTAACCCTTTTCTGGCTTTTGCAAAGCCACAGAGAAAATGTACAGCCTTAAAAACCTTAATTTTCAGCGGTTCCAGTCCGTGCTTTGTGGGCGGGGGGGAATCTGGGGCCTGCTGTCAGCAGCTGGGCTCTCCAGTGCCCATTCTGAGGGCGGGTCTGGGTGTGGGATCTCACGCCTGGTTTTCCTCCTCGTGGCAGGTTCGTTGCAGAGCAGCAGACCCTGCCTCCCCCAGCACAGGTGCCGCCAGTCACCTGCAGCGCCGTCCGAGCTCCAGCCCCGCCGCCCATCTTCTCCCCATCTCTGATGATCCCACACACCAGCTTCACATCCCACCAGGCCAGCACACCAGTTCATCTCCACCAGTGGCCACAGCAGCAGGTTCAGCAGCACCGCCTCTACCTTCAGGTACTGGAGCAGGAGCAGGTTTCTGAGGAGGCACAGGGATGGCTTAGGGATCGGTTGGGGTTTTTTTGACGAAATGGGGCTTATCTGGCTGATAAAACCTGGTCAGTGCCTTTGCACATCCTCCATTCCCACTGTATCTCCACATAGCCAAGTGCTCAGCCTTTCCAGGCTGCCTCTGCACCCCCTCAAGGCCATATTTTCCAACAAACTCAGTTATCACACCGTGTACAGGAGAAATACCCAGTTTTTCAAACACAGCTTTTCATCCAGAGGAGCTGTGGTGGGAAGCTTGCTGTAGTCATGAAATATGGTAAGAGATAAGATCTTTGGAAAGCATACCTCCTGCTGTTACATCTCAGCAGAGCAAGGTTTTTATCAGCTGCCGTCAGAGCTTTCTTTTAATAAATAGGTATTTCACAACACACATCTCTGGACAAGGTGATTTTGGTTTTTCAACACACAGTTTACATCAGTACATGCTGAAATAGCGACACCGCCAAGGAGAGGCGTTGTTGAAACCAGTAATTCTTTAGTAACACGCTCTCCAAACCCTGCCTGGATGGCAGAGGTAAGTTACAGTCCTCCAGGCAAATATGGTAGAAAAGAAAGCAGGAGGAGTAGGTACAGCTGAAAGCAGCCACACAGCAGGACTGGATTTAGAGTGAGAAATGAATCGCTGTGGTCAGCAAATGTGGCATGAACTGTCCCTGCTTTGGGTACGTGTCCTCATGGGCTGCACTGAGGTCCTGAGGACCAGCAATGTGGACAGCAGAGGTGAAACAGCAAGTCCAGGTCTTTGGCGTACTAGCCATGGGTGGATACATGGTCACTCTAGGACCTCTTCCTTGGTTGTCTGAAGGTCTTTACCATGGAAGATGAAAATAGCACATCCTGAAGATTTTACCTTGCATCCAAGTAGTGTTTGGAGGTCTCCATTCCTGCTGGGCTTCCCATGAACCTGTTAGGACAGATGGGTTCTGCTTCCCCTCTGTGCTCCCCAGGCGTTGTTGGTTGTGCTGACAGCAACAGCATCCCAAGGGGCACAGCTCATACCCTCAAGTTCAGGACTTGGTGCACACACTCCTGGGCATGAGTCTCAGCATCAGCCCTGCAGCAGGAGAGGGACAGCTGGGTGATGGGGCAGGTCTGACTGCTCAGATTTGTGTCTCTCGACAGATGCAAAGTCCTGAGCTGGTGCCTGGGGCTCCGACGCAGCGCATTTTCCAGCCACCCCACACCCCGCAGCAGAACCCCTTGAGCTACTTCCTCCACCCGCAGCAGCAGAGCCACCACACGCAGGGCCAGCCCTGCAACCTGCCCGACCTGCCCGAGATGCAGCTGCCCTGAAGGTCGGTTCTGGGAGACAAGGACCACACGGCTGCAGCCGCTGCGCCCGGGCGCACGCAGGAGAGCACGGCGCTGCCAGAGCACGGCACGGGAGAGGTCGGGCTCCGTGGGGAGCTGGTGGCTGGAGGGATGATCCCTGACAGGGATGCATGGCTGCAAGGGCCTTGTTTGTTGGGATTCCCATGCAGCCAGTCCGTGATGCTGTTCCGGCAGCAGGGTGGGCCCTGGCCCGGCACCGTGGTGCCACTGGGAGCGGTGGCTTTCTGGCTGCAGGGAGGTGAGGTATCAGGTCGCCATGAAGCTCAGTTTGCAATGGAAAAAACCCTTTTCCATTCAGGACTTCAATGCTGAAAGTCACTGTGAATTTAAGCCCAGCATTTGGAGCACATAGACTGTACCAGTCCGCAGGACACCATTGGATTACCGTGTACATAACTCGTTTTGCTGTAGTAGGTCCATTGTGGATTCTTTTTCCTTTTTCTATACCTCAGTCCCGCAGTTTTTTGTTTTCCAGGAGATTGGATAATGCTGCTAATTTACATAACACCACTTTTGCCTGAATTTCTTACTGTTGTTATACCAGCTCACATCGCAGCTAGTACAATATTTGTCATGTTTTATTTTTGGTTAACAAGTGAAGATAAATTTGTATGGTTTTTACTCCCTGTAGCCAAATATTTTTCAGGTTACAGACAAAGAATCTTTACTCCTTTTTTTTTTTTTTTTTTTTTCAAGTGGTGTAGTTGTATTTGTTTCTTTACATAAAAAACCCAAACATGCATAGAACAGCATATGACAGCAAACTTTGTGGTTTTGCTTGGTCATGTTTCAATTTGGCGAACCCAAAATGTATAATCACAACACACGTGATGTTACAAGACCATAGGGTCAGCAATAAATTGTATTTTTGTAAATTGTCACTTTTTAACAATAAGTTTATATTTATGAATTGAAAAACCAGTTTATTCCTCAGTGGGTGTATAGTTAAGTGTCCCTACTGTTTGTGTCTTTCCAAAGGAAAAATGAAAAAGTACATTTTTGAAGTGTTAGTAGCTGAGTACTAACTGTGGGCATTGTTAGAGCCCAAATGTAGATGGGTTTGGCCATTACTATAAACTTTGCAAGGCAGTGGTTAGTTAGGACCAGGTCCATCTAGCAGTAAAGCTCCAGCTGGCAGACAGAGCAAGGTTTAGAGAGGAGTTAGTTCCTAATGTTTAGTTCCTAGCGTCTGTTGAAACCAAGCAAATAATGCTTGGTTTTGCCTTTTTTTTTTCTGGTGATTTTTTTTTTTGTGTGTTTCCTTCTATTCCTTTTGCAAGCCACTTTCTTGGCCCTTTGCAGCGCTGCAGCAGCTGGTGTTACTGGTGTTGGTGGAGCAGCTTTTGGCACAAGCAGCTCCAAGCAGGCCTGTGTTTCAGAAAAGGGCACAGTGGGGCTCCTCCAGCCTTGGTACACCGGGGGCTGTTTCCCAGCAGTTCTTCCTGGGGAAGGGGATGGGGTTTTGCTGTGCCACATTGCCTGGGGGAGTGGTGGTGGGAGGACAAGCTGCTGCAGCTGGGGTCAGCCAGGAGCTTTTGGGGCTGGTGCAAGGCCCTAGGGTGCTTTGGTGTTTTGGCCAGGGCAGAGGTGGGTATGTGAACAACAGCTGTGCGAGCCCCTGGCTTTCCATGGGTCCCCTCCTTTGGCAAAAGCACCTGCACGGGTTAGCTTTGACTGGGACATTGAGTGCACAGCTCCCAGGGGTGCCAGACATGATGGATCATGGGTTGCAGAGCTGGCCACATGCAGCATTTTGGGGAGTGTAGTGGGCCATAGAATGAAGGCAATGAGATGCCCAACAGCCTGGGGTCCAGTATCAGGGCTTATGCCTTGTCAGCATAGTCCCTGGCTGGGCCCCAGCCCACACAGCACAGGCAGCCCCTGGTGCTGGGCAGCCGAGCAGCTGCTCTTGGACACGGTCTGAGCCAGCCCCTCCATTTCAAACCATCACAAGAAACCGTGGCTACAGCAGAGCCATGGGCTGGGGCCACCTCACTGCTGGTAGTGGGATGTGGAACACCTGCCTTTGTGGGGCAGTCTGGAGCTGAAATAATAACAGCTGGGGCTTTCCTACTCTGCAGGTTTGTGCTGCAGTAAGGGCCAGCACAGAGCCTTCAGGGTAGGAAACTATTGTGTTTAAAGCACTATTAGTTTTAGGGTCTCACTCTCCCCATTCTAAGGCAGCGGGGTTGCTCATGAGGGTGTGGTAGGAGGGGGTTGTATTTTTAGGAGTTGTTTGTGGGGTTTTTGCTGCCATAGCCTTGGCACATAACGTTAAAGAGGAGGCAAACACATATATTTGTGTTAGGGCTCCAGCACTGTACACAGTTTGTGGCTCAGGGTGGCTGGCTGGAGGGAAAGGCTGCGCATTTCCCTGGCTTCCCCATTAAACCTGCATCACCCCAGCTCATCCCCATGGCTTGTCTGCAGTGTCCCATCACCACACATGAGCCCAGACATGGCAGGTGGCAATCAAATGGATCTCGGAGGTGGTGGTGGTTGGGGTCAAGGGCTTGGGGGGTGTATTTTTTTACCAGGGCTTGGTAGGGAGGTGGCTGAAGCAGAGCAGTTTTCTGACGTTGCAGTGGCTTTGACAGTGAGTCCAAAAAAAAAAATAGGGTTGGGAAGGGGTTCTGGGGGAGGTGGGAGGCGGTGGGCGTGCCAGATGGGCCGTGCCCTGGGCACAGCCCTGCTGATGGCAGCGCTGGGCTGCAGGGACAGAGGGCTGGGGCACAGCCCCTGCTCACAGCTCCCAGCGAGGAGCACAGGAACTTGGTGAGGATGTTTACGTGTTAGATCAGCCTTGCTAAAACCAGAGACCTAAAAACGCACTTTATCATGTGCCCCCCCCTTATTCTCAGAGCCCCCCAGCCGCTGGCCTCGCTGCTGGTGCACGGGGGCTGCACAGTCCCAGGCACTGCCTCAGGGGTAGGGCCTTGTTTTCTCGACATGCTCCAAAGGACAAAATCCCACCATCCCTTTCTGGGGCTTGCTTGGTCTTTGCTCAGTCTGTCTCCAGCCAAGGGGGAGGCTGAGTCAGGGCCAGGGGGGTTTTGCCTTATATTGTCACTCACTCTCAAAAAAATAGATGGATAAAAAATCTCTTTATTCAGGTTGATTTGTATTTGTTTACCTCGGTGTTAGCTATGACCTGTGTTTTATGACTCATTTGGAATTGAGGGTTGCTGGTGGGTTTGGTTCACACCCCCCCAGCCGCTTACAAGAAAACACAAGTGTGACCTGTTGGTGACAAGCAGGGACATGACCGATGGCAGCAGGGTTGGCCTCCAGTGTCGGTGTCGACCTATCAGTCATAAATGTTCTGATGTTTTCTAGTACACAAGTACCTATATACTATAACTCTATATATAGATATACGTGGTTTTAATATACATTTATATGTATGTAGGTGTATATCTATATATAAATATATATAGGCCACACAATTCCAGACCTCTGAAAACACAGGCAGCTTTAATTAATAAAGTCTTGCACTTTTAGCCTATTTGTACATATAAGCTAAAGCCTGGTGGGGACAATCAGGCTGATTTGACAAACACAGTGAGAAGTTACTGTATATATTGTATATAGTCCATGCAAGAAAAAAAAAAGAAGATAAGAAACAGTCAAGAACTGAGTATAAATCTTGGTTTATTTTATATGATGTTGAATATAAATACATTTATAAATGTTACTATTCTTAAAAGTATTTTGTAAGGGGAAAAAGTAAGTGTCTTATGAAGATGAACAGTAAAGATTTTATTCTTGTTTTGAATCTACGTCCCTGCACAGCTCCATTGAATGGGAGCCCGTGCATTTTGACAAGCTTTAAACAGATTGTACATAGTATTTAAAAGAAAAAAAAAATAAGAAGAAATAAAATAATACTTGTAAGACCTCTTACACACTATGTACTGTTGTTATTCCCTGGGTGGTGTGGGTCTGTTGGGGATCTGATCCCTACTCTCCAGGAGACACAAGAGCAGCAGCCATTGTGTCCATGTGCATGGACAGCTGAAGGGATGGGGCTCAGGACAAGGACTGGGATTCCCGTGACCAGGGCCAGAGGCAATAGGAGCAATGCATAAATTAGAAAGAACACGGGATCAGGGTCTGCACACTGTTTGAATTTGGATGCAAAAAGCAAGTGGCAGTACTCCTGGGCTCTCTCACTCACCAGCTCAGCACTGAAGCCAGCTCAGGCTGTACTCCAGGCTAAACTAGTCCCAGGCTGCAAAATCCAGGTCTCCACTTTTCATCTGCTTCTGGGAGGCTGCTGTCCCAGCAGGGGCTTTGGCTTGTTCCTTGTTTTGGAAAGCACTGACTAAATGTGGCTTTAATATGACCAATACTCTTGAAGGAACTTCTGAACAGGCCATCACGAGAAATAACAGTGCCTCAAACACAGGGGTTTTTTTCTTAAGGGAAACAATATTTTATTTAACACCCCATTTGTTTTACAGTACCTCTGCATACAACACATTCTATAAAAGCCAATCTGTCAACACAAACATGTGCTGCCGTCTTGGTAAAGTGACAAAGCTATAGCAAAAAAGACAGAATAGCCTATTTTTTCTGGAAACAAGTCAGTTGTTAGAAGAATATTTCCTTCTGTTTTAGTCCAGAGAACAACAGCAATCACAATCAAGAACCTTATAAGGTACAATTGGATGAGAAACTTCTGATAAAATCAACACACAGCTATTTCTTAGTCACTATGGTAGCAAACTCTTCTAAAATTACATTATTGTTCAACAATTAGAGTGATGAACAAGTGGCTTGTTTTAGGAATGGGTGGAAACAGAAAGTGATTTTTCTGTATCACATGGCAGCAGCCACTTCCATGTCCTGGGAAATGCTACTGGTTGAATTACCATCAGTTCTCCCCCATGGTGGAAAGAGCTGGTATTTTTTGAGCTATTCCCTCCCCTCACATGCCCAAGCCCTGAGCTGGGCACACAGAGCAGCCAGTTCCTTGTGGGGGCCTGGGCTGTCACTGGTCACCCGGAGCACAGGGAGCAGCGCCAGGCTCCAGAGCAGCACATTCCGTACGGCAAGAGTGAGGAAACATCACAGCTCTGCTGGCTCTGTCCCCAGGCTACTGATTACATCTGACAAAAGGCAGCTTAGTACACAGCAACAAGGGCCCAGCCACAAGGAAGGACTGTGCAGTGTCCCCAGCAGCCACTGTCAGTGTTGTGGGGTCACCATGACACAGCTGCCAAGTCACAGGGTGACGCTGCAGCAGGCACTGCAATTGTCAAACTGTACAAACATCAGTAGTTGTAGCAATCTATAGCCTACCTACAACTGCCTATTTTGTACTGAATGATGCACCTTCATTTATTTCCTATGACTGAACCTGAAAATAAAGGCAGAAAACTTCATGGAGACTTACAGAAAAAAAGTAACACGAGTGAAGTGACACAACAGAACTGCTTCCTGTTTGTGTGCACACCCAGTGCCCTCAGGTGATGTGATGGGAGTCTGGGGCCATCTTTGCATCACCAACTGCACCTGGCCAAGAAGCTGTATGGCACAGGGATCTCTGGCCCTGACTGTGCAGGGCTTTGAAGTCAGGGTATCACTCTTCAGGAGTGAAGGGAGGGAATGAGCTGTTGCTCTAGCTCTGCCAATCCCAGCTAAACCAGCATCTGTTTGTTAGCCAGTCTGTCTGGAATAGGGATGGAAGGAGCTGGAATAAGAAAGGGAAGGAAAGAAGCTAAACACTAACTCCAGAGTTACTCTGTCACAAGCAGAGCTCAGAACTTCTGGTGCACTGTGGTAGTAGCTCAGCAAACATACCTCTGGGTCACACTCCTTGGAAATCACTGGCACTTGCTACATCAACATCTCCCCAAAGGATCAGCCCATGATCCAGAGGTTCCAAAAGGAAAAACCTGCCAGTGGGGCTGTTGCCTGAATGCTGCCAGCCTGTTGGAAGTGACCTCGCTCCACCCTCCATCCTGCTGAGACTGGATGCCTGGTCACTGGGACTGGTCTTCCTGGATCAGCCTGCAGGTGTATTTAAAGACACCACCCATTTGGGGAAAAAATATACAAAAATTGAACAAAAAATCCATGCAGTTAATAAAAGTTAGTGTTCCCCTACATATCCTAATTTCTCACCTTAAATCTATTTTGATATATATATGCTGGTAAAGTTTCTTTATACATAGATACGACATCTGACAAGAGCTACTACCCAGCTGGCAAAGGTTCTACAGTCTCTTGGGTGGGCACTGATAGAAAAGAGTATTGAACAAACTGAGCACCTTTTTACAACCAGCTAACAACAGAAGGTTGTTGTACTTTGCAAGTTCCTTCACCACGCTCTTCTGTATTTAGATCTTCACTTTGGCTCTCTCTCAATGAAAAAAAGGCCTTGAGTTTTAAGACTCTGATACCTCTGTAACCTTGATTAGCAAACAGTTCACAGCTTTGACTACTTGTTGACATCAACAATATCTCTCATAAACCTACAAAAGCTTTTGGGATGGGCAGCTGTATCTATTTTCATGAGGCTCCATTAATTTCATCATGGCTATTTGCAGTAGAATTACTCACTGATCAAACCTTATCTGAGTACATCCTGGACTAGACCAACAATATAATCTGCTTTATATTTCTAAACAACTTTGTGAAAACAGTGAGTAAATACATTTTAAAATAAGTAATACAGTGTGGCCCTATCCATATCCACATAAATGGATAAATTAGTTTTTATATTTTATACATAAAAATACAAATCAGCACTATATTGTATCAAGTGCAATTACTTTGTGAAGGCTTCTGAAAAAAGCTTCCTCATTCTCCACATATATAATATAGCTTTTGGACTTCTTCAGTAAAACTTTATTTTACATTAATACCTGAGAGTATCGGGGAGAGTATAAGACATAATTCATAGATTTAACACCAACTGCGATGATGGTATTTCACAAAGTGCCTGTAACACAAGTCAGAAATTTGTTTTATTCTTCATTCACACTAATATTGCAAGAAAAGCCTCAGAAAGATACCATCCCCATTCTGCTTCTTTAAAAAAACATGCACAGTATAAAAATAGGCTGCTCTGCAGAGAAAGATTGTCATACAGGCTTTAGAAACAGACATTTTTAACTAGTTTAGCAGAGATTCCCCATTACTTTGCTATTGTTGTTGAAATACAAGCTCTTACCCTCCTTCTCTGAATGCCTTCTAGCACCAGTTACCAAAGATTCAAGGTCAGCATTTCTCAGCATTTACACTGGCAGAGCTTTCCTCCACAGGACCTCTACTATATCGTATTTTCTATTTTAAAAATTTCAAGTCAGATTCAAGGGGATTTTCTTGTCGCCTCGAATCCTGACAGATGGAAAATATTACAGCAGCAATAATCCAGAGTGCTATAGAAAAGCAATAGTAATTACTGGGTTGAGATATGGACTCAGGGTAGGCAAAGAAGCAACTGCAATCTGTCCCTGAGCAGCTCAATAATCAACATTCAGCTACAGGTGGCCTGTGCTTGGGCTTTCCAAACACCAGCAAAACTCTACATTTTATCAGCACGCTCCTAAGAAGAAAACAATGGCTCCTCTTGCCAGATAAAGTACAACCACCATGTGGTCAGACAGATTTAGCCACTGCTCTCCCTTGATTTCAAACAATCAATTATTAGTTTCTGCATCCTTGTGCAGCCTGGATGAACAAATAAGCTTCCATGCTTTTCACCTTTTTTTGTAGGAGGATCGGTATGAAAATGGGAAAGAGATCTCTAGGCTGAGCTAGAAGAGCAGGCAGCTGCTTTTTGTTGCAAAAACTGAGACGTGGGCTGGGAGAACGCAGTCTGCAAACCGCTGCTGAGGCACTGGAATCTGCTAGAGTCCAGAGCCATGGGTAACATCAAAGCAGAGGAACTGAGAGCAGGGCAACTTCCTTTTCTAATCTCATGGTCTTGTGCTACCACAGCCTCTGTTCTTAGTCTTCACCCTGCTTTGACCCCACTCCACATGCAAGTTCGGAAATAATTAATTAATGTGGAAACAACCTCCAAGCTGTTGATACTCCTTTACAGTGAAAATGGGAAAAAGTCATTCCTTTTATCACAGTAATAGAAATGAATCTGGAGAACCCACCCACTCTAACCAGTCATTCACATAGGTTTGCAACATGTACACACCCAGTATTCTCCAAGCAATGCTATATATTTTAATAACATGGTAAAGAGTTTATTATTCAGTCCGTTTTTCTGGAGTGGAACTTATGAACAATGCAAGAAAGTGATTGTGCTTCAAACTATTTTTATTTACATTACATACCAGTAATCTGATAATTAAAGCTAATTCTTCAAACTTCATTCCCTATGTAAACACCAGACTTGATTTCCATAGTTACAGCCTTCATTTGTAAGCATTTTATGTGATTAATTCAGAGTCAAAGGTAAAGAAAATTACACTCTGGTTCTTGCTTTAAGTTGTAAATTTTTAGCACTCTCTATTTTAGCTTTTATGTCATGAGGTTTTTCAAAAAATCTCACAAAGGCTGGCTCATTTAATAAGGATGCCAGAATCTGTTCAAAGGCAAAAGACCATTCATGGTTCCCTCCCAAACTCTGTGCTCTACTGCCTTCAGTCTGCTCAGAGCTGCTTTCCTCCTGCCTCTCTCTGGGGACTTCAGCAGCCATCTCTGTGACAGCGAGTGGACTTTTGACAGGTGACATGGGACTCTGCAGTCTTCTGCCAACTTCTTCCATTTTCAGCAGGAGGCTGGTCACCACCGCGATAGCCCGATACAACAGCTCCTCCTCAGGATCCCCATGGAACAGATTGTAGAGAGTTTTGGAGAACTGGATGAACTGAGACTACAGAGAGATACAGAGGAGACTGTTCAGAGAAGAGCAACACAACTGTCCTGTTTCACTACCTGTTGTGCTCTCAGTCCAGTGCCTGCTGCTGCCAGGCACCTGGTGCAGCTGCTCTAATGACAGCATGGACCAGCTCTGACAAACCTCTGTGTGTCTCAAAGTCCCTCTCTTCATACATTACAGCAGTTTTAAAAAGCCACAGTCTAATGATTGATGTGAAGATTTGAAATTTAAGGGATCCTACAAATCCTTTAGAAAAATTGTAACAGGACTTAAAGGGTAAACTTTCAAGAAAAAATAGATTCAAATAAGACTTAGACAGTTTACCTGATTCATTCTTGGCAAATCCTTGATGTTTTCTTCTTTTTTAAGAAGTTCATCTTGCCATTGCTTCAGATATGCCTGAATATCAACCTTGCCCTTCCCTTTTTGAAGGGGAAGAAGTGAAAAAAAAAAAAAGTGAGCAAACAAGAACTAAGAGCTTGCCACAAGAACTAAGAGATGATAAGCAAAGGAACTGGCATCTTCAATGTCATTCCTTCTCGACAGAGTGGTGGGGCCAAGGATGGGATCAGAGTTTACACTGCCCTTTTGCTCCCAGGACTACACGTCTTATATAAGTGGATAGAATGTTAGCAGCACACTAAGGATGACGTTACTTAATATTCTCTGTCAGCATACACTGTCCCAACTCTACTCCCCCAAAAGACACAGTTACCAAAAGTGCCACCAGGATCCTTTTACCTTTTTCTGGGCTGCTCTTCAAAGAATCACTTTCAAGACTATCCCCAACAGATGAAACTACAATTTAGGAGAAGAAGGAAACAAACAAGCAAACAAGTTATTTATTTCAGAAAAGAGGACCAGTGTTTCATTTCCCTTATCAAAAATTCCTTCCTTAAGGGGCAAGACCCTCAGTGTTCTCAGCACAGATTAGGTAAAGAAGAAACCACATTGTAAAATCTGCATACTTTCTATAAAAATAGAAGCCACTGTGAGACAGAAGATCGCAAATGAAACTGCTATCAGTTATGTCAAATAATCTTTATAATGTTCATGGTCCATGACTTGAAGGGCAGCAGGAACAGTACCTATATATTGTCTACTTTGGGCAGATTTTAAAAACCAAAAGGGGATCTGTCTTCCCTATAAAAATCACACAGCTTTCAAGTGTATTTGAAACAGATTATTTTATCAACTCCATAAACTTACTAAACCTTTATCAGGTTTGAATTTTGAAACACTTGCTTATGTGCCTCAAAGTAAGTAGGGATTTGGTATTTTAATTCTTGAGGCAGAAAATACCATCCCTTTATGCCCAGGATGCAAAAATAAAACTGCCACCACTTCAACGCTGCAACAGGCTGCCTACAATGCTGAAAAATGCCAACCAAATACACCCTGCTATTTCCACGTAAACACCCCATGGCCTTTGAATTCAACCATCAGATGAGCTACCCATAACTCTGTACAACTTTATTAAATAAATTGTAACTATCTATAGAAATTCTTCACAAAGAATTCTGTTAACAGGGATATGATTTACTGGATTTACTAGATTTCAGAAGAAATCCCCATTTTTCACAGGATAAGTAATAGATCCCTTCTCGTATTCTGCCAGCAAAACCTCACACTCTGGAGCTTACCACTGAGTTGGCTGAAGTGGATCAGTTCTTCTTTTGAAAGATCATCCCTTTTGGAAGGGCTTAGAGACTCTACTTCAGTAAAAGCTGCAATAAATGATTGAATAAAGTGGGTTCATGGCACCCAGGCATTACCAAAGCAGTAATAACAATGACAAAGACCAGAAACAGCTCTTCACAAATGCCACTGCTGCTCACTTACCTGGAGGGATGTGCAACTTAAAAAGAAGCTTGAGTTTGTCAGTGAAGCTTCCATTATACATCGTATCTGTTAGGGGAAAGGACAGTCTATTCAACTGGACCAAACTTTAAAACACCTGTGTAACCTAAACAAATACAACTCAGGGAGGTTGGAACTGGCCATGTGCCCTACCTTACAGGGAGCATAATTAGAGATGAAGCTTAAGGGAAGCACTATCACCTGTGGCTGAGGCTGGGGTTAGCCTACACTGAGGAAAGAACACTAATAATGTCTATGACTTACTAAAATAAAACCACAGCGCCAAAGAAATATAGCACTAACATCTCCACACTTCTCTTAAATTTTTGTTTCCTGAACAATACCATTTTGAAAACAGGATGAAAGGAACAGAGCAGTGAGCCAAGAAAACTTTCAGTTCCCCAGAGATATAAGGCATTACTCATCCTGCACAATCTGTGTATAAGATGACTTAGTATGAAGATTTATCATAAATCAAACAGGCTGGGCAATGAGATCAGACCATTCTTAATTTTTGGATATTTTGATGGCCAAGCCATATTTAAATTTAAGCTCCACGAGGGGATTATTCTGTCTGTGATAAAAATCACACTGTGTGACCCTGTGTTAAGAGACTAAGTCTCCTCAGCTCTGTGTATAGTGTATGGAAGGGGATCCACCCCGGGACTACCCCGAGGAGCCTCGTGAATGTGCTCATTTATGTGTTGTTGCCATACCAAGAACACAGGCAAATTGTTTGAAGTTTATAAGGCAGTCGGAGCCCTCATCCAGCAGCCGGAATGTCCACAGGGCCAGGGAGTCTCTGTTTGCACAGTGTGACCAGGGGCTCAGGAGATGGCAGAGAACCCTGAACTGCTGGCAGTCAATCCGGTACTGGTCAAGGTAGGGCAGACTGGCATCGTGATGTTGCAGGACAGGACTATTTACACTCCAGTAACAGGAAAGAAAGTGCTCCTTCTGCAAAGCAAAGGTAAAACACCAGGTTTTAGGAAACAACAAGTCTCTCTGGGGGAAAGATGTGAGGAGTTAACGATGTAATCAGATTCACAGCTGGCATGTAAAACATATATTGAGTCCAACCTTTATCTCTATTTATTAAAACTATTTCAAAGTCTGTTTAGTAAGTGAGGAAAATGGCACATTACCTTGAACAATTCATAAAGCTCTTCAAGATCACTAGGACTGAATTTTACTTCTTGAGACACAACACGTAGCTGAAAGGAAATTAAGAAAAAATTAATTAATGGGTCTTCCCTCTTTGGAATAAGGCCATAGAATAAAATTATGGGAGATTTAACATTACATTAAGAGACATTGTTTGCATATTCCAAGTTTTGGCATGTTACAATTAGAAGTAAGAATAGCACTTCTTTTAAAAAGTAATCAGAAGATTATAGATTAAAATAAATAATTTCTCGAAAAAAAAGCTTAAAGCTAGTCATGTTACTAACATACATGGAGCCTACACTATGAAACCCAGGAGATAAAACTCCTTAATATTCGTAATTATTTATAATGACATAACATATAGCTTCCTTTAAATGGGCAAATGCATGTTCAGCTCTCAACAGTGAAGCTGAATCCCCATTTTTTAAATTAAAAAATTGTTCACAGCTTTTTAAAACAAAGTTTGCTGTAAGACCAGATTCCATCTTCACAATATATATGTTTTCTAAAATGAAATACAACAATACCATCTTAGCATAACCACCAGCATTTAGTTTCTGTTGCTACAAGCCACATTTACTACAGAACGAAGCACTGGGTGGTGGACAGACTAGTCTTATCATCAGGTATTGGAAATGAGCCACTGAAGAAAACAGGCAAACAAAGGAAGCTCCTCACAACCTCCACCTTCATTCAGCAGTCTGAACTGAAAGGATGAGATAGGCAGAGAGCTGCCACATTACCAGACATTCACACACATCACAGACAAAAAGCAACCCCTGTTGAATGCACTACAATAACCTCTTCAGTGCTGCTTCCCAGCGTAAAAATGCAGGTGCTTAACTGTTTTACTGTACAGTGCTCTATGCCTCTTAGAGAAATGCATTACCATCAGCAGATAGAAATATAGGTCAGCCTGTTCCAATCCACACAAAGTGTGAGAGATATTCCAGCCTTTAGAAGTGGTTGGCGATGGTGTTACTTGTAAGGAGACCAGAAGGTCATGCTGTGATTCACAGGCTGAAAACATCACAGGCTAAGCCTCAGTTAACAGACCCTGCAGACATGAGGGGGTTCAGTGTATATAATCATATATTTGGCCCTGGAAACCGTAGCTCCTCTCAGAACCTTCCAAAAGGGAATGAATTTTATCAGAGAGAAGGCTGAAACTCTTCCAAGTCACTCACCACATTCTGCTTGGTCGTGGCTTCCAAGGTCTGGATCACATAAAGCCTGTTCCTGCAGCGCAAGCTCTCAACATCCTCATAGCGAATATCACCGTATCGCTAAGAAGAAAAACACCATTCCATGCAATCAACTGTTGGGAGACACATCTAAACAGGTATTTTTGTCTTTCTTGCAGCTAAGCACAATACAGACATGGACACAAAGGAAGATCACAGAAACTCTGAGGAAAAAATAATTTATTAGAGCACTAACATTCTCCCTAACCAGTGTAACTTTTAAAAGGGTGTTTAAAAGTGTTTCAGAGAGTGATGGAGAAAGAAGAAACTGGAGTAGTTCCCTGTGTGGGAAGGCAAAGGAAAGGATTTTACTGTGTGTTGGCTTTATACCCAAATCTGCTATCCCATGGTGACTACTACTGCAAGGCAGCAAAGTCTGAGACGTGCATTTTGTCAGGGTTTGAAGTTCACTCTAGTGAAATCAAGAAATTAGCTAAGTAATTTCTGAATCATTCCTAGCTACCTCTGTAATTTCTGAAAGACAGGAAAGGTATCTGAGCACTGGAGTAGAATAAATGCATTTACCTTTAAGGAAAAGTGGGATAGGAGGCAAAAACTAGAAACAAATTACCAGAGAAATAATGGAACTAATTATTAAGCAATTAAAATCTAAACAGAAACCAGGAGATCAAAACAGGACAACATTCTTTATCAAGACCATGTCAAATCAATTTAATTTCTTTCTATGAGGAAATTCAGTAGAACTGAAACAGCAGATTCAACTTTTCTGTAAGTTTTTTGACACTTTTCAGCAGCACAGGCAATCAGGAAGACATGGCCTAACCATGACCACCATGCACCATGGACAAAACTGCTTCTAGTAACAAACTTTGAGAACAAATGAGTGATAAACAACCAAACTAGGCAGGACTTCCAGAAGCTTTTCCGAAGTGTGTTTGTTCCCTTATCAGCAATGCCCTTTAAACAAGATATGAAAAACTGCAACACAGACCAAAGAGTCTGAGCACATTAACTTTGATGAAAGGTTAAAGGAACTGGTTGTATTAAATCGAGAAAAAGAATAGATCTGGCAACTCCCTTTTGGGAGAGCAATCTGTAGGACTCATTCTTCTAACTTTAGAGTCATGATGAGGCTGGACTCCAAATGAGCAGCCTGATCTAGCTGTTCCTGCTCACTGCAGGGGCATTGGATTAGATGGTCTTTAAAGGCCCCTGCCAACCCAAACTATTCTATAATTGATTCTATGACCAGACTTGAAAGGGTAAATGATGAACAACCACCTAATAGCAACAAGGAACTACAGAGAAAACCACAACCAACTCTCCTCAATAGTGCTTTATGAGCATCCGAGACAAATTATCTTGGATATTTTCCCACATGGGCAGAGAAACCCTATAACAGACTAAAGTTCTGGCAAATTTTCTTTTGTTGAACTGCTTTAGCAACACTAGACTTTTTAAAGGATGATCTGGGTGGATACTGGACAGGAAGCTGGACTGGATGACCTGCAGAGTCTTCTTCCAGAACTGTGTTTCTATGTTCCTGTGGGGACCACTACCAGCATCCTTCTGGCTTGTAACAAAGTAGAAGCAGAGAGAAATTGCATCTCTGAATCATAACTCATTCACTGGTCTGACTTCTGAGCACTGATATTGTGCAATGGCCTTAGTAAGAATATAAATACAATATATAATATAACTCTGAATTAATGCAATGTGATAAAATGTTATACAGTCTTCCATTCTCTAGGCAAACATGACTTCTTCATCCTGATTAGACAGCCAAAGAATCTGCATTTGTGCCTGAGTCAAAGGCATGAAACTGAACTATATTTTAAAATTCAACTCCATACTTTTTCACTTAAAACTCATTTATCTTGTGAACACCTGTACAAAACAACAGTATCACAGAGAGTATCTCTGTTCACTTCTCCATAATTTGTAACTTATTTGCAGAATGACAACTCTCCATTGCAGCAGTCTTCCCATTTCGAAATTTGTTTTATTTTATTTCCACAATGGCACAGAAATAAAACCCTTCACCAGACCACAACTGTGTTGAAATTAACTGTCTGGTCAAAATGGGAAGCAGGAAATTGACTCTTACTTTGTATGAGCAGTTCTCAAATATGAGACATTTGCCAGCACTGAAGAAACTCAGTTTCAACTGAAGACAGTATTTCCATCTGAAAAAGGGGCTGTGAGATAGAAACTGGGATATGGCCCTAAGAACAGGGCTCTCAGGTTGGAAGTGGAAGATTCAGGTTCAAAGATCTGCCCAAAACAATGTTCAAAAGCCATACCAAATCAGAGAATATTGCTTTAGTGCAGTCTCCTGCAGAAGAAAGTGAATTTTTGTTTTTCAGTCATGATTCCATCTCTATGAAAGCTTCAGCTTACACTTCTGAATGCAATATACAGCACTTCATTATTTACTGTCTCTGATCTCTATTCTGCAAGTATTCATCCTCACTTTGAGCTTTCATCATGACAAGAAAGACCTGTAATAGCTTGCAATTTTTTTTTCAAGAATCTTAAAGCATTTTCCAAACATGATTCTTCAGTGTAACATTCATGTAAAACAATACTATAGCAGAACAGACTTTTGTATGATTAGCCCAGTGCTATAAAGACAGTTCCAAGAGAGAGTTTCTGATTCTTGTCATTGTTCACCCCATTAAAAGCAACACCCTCTTCTCAGAAAAAAATCAAAGACAGTTTCTAAATTGTACAAATTACAGTTAGTTAATCTTTCCTGAGTCAAGGTCAGGATATTTTTTTCAAAAGAGATGTACTGTGGATTTTTACTAGAAACATGACTGAGAATCAGAAAACAAAAGAACTATCACACAGATAAAAGAAACCAGTTAACTGAAAAAGCAAAATGTGAACATATCTTTTCTCTCAGCTTGCCTTTCACTTCCAGTGGGCTGAGCAGAAACCTATCTACAAATAGATTAGCACTCTGATCCACATCACATCACATGGCAAGGGAAAAAACAGTCTGATGCAAATCTGGGAACAAAAAGGAGAAACTAGGTATATTTCCTCCCCAGTGCAGAGCTCCAAAGCTTAACATTGCAGAAAGTAAACTTGCAAATTGAAAGAAAGTACTAAAAGAGCACAGCTGGTCTTCCTCACCCAACGTATCTCTAGATGCCATTTAACCCATACCACAAATTACTCAAGTTCACATTTTCCCATATACGTTGTTATGTCAAAAGTTACCAGTATCTGCAATGTGCAATAATCAGTCTCAAATGAGTATAACACAAAGGCTATTTCTGCTGTATTTTGTCATTTAGTTAACATACTAATAATGTGAATGAGGGATGGTAATACATGACCTGTGGTGAATCTAGGGAACTCCACTCAGGACAAACTAGAAAGACCTCCTCAGCAGTTAAAAACCCAAAACAACAGAAAAGCAAACCTATCCCATAACCTGTAACTTTTTCAGTGAGGCTCAACAAAACACAGAGCCAAATTTCAACCAGTCCAGACAGATTTTCTTCCCTAGTTTGTACAATGCAACTGCACTGTTTTGATTAGCCCATGAAACACTGCACAGGATACAAAAAACATACCCACAAGAACACGTACTTCATTTGACTCTCGAATCAGGTCAGTGATGTCCACTTTTGGATGGTCACTCTTTGTATCACTGAGATTGGAGCCTTGCTGCACAGCTGGAGGCAAAGGACTGTCTTTGTTAGTGACACTGTCAAAAAATCTGCACAAAGCAAACACATGAGAAATCAGCAAGAACCAGTTTATCACAATGAAACAATAGCACTGGCATCTGCTGAAGAAAAAGTGTGCAGAGAATGGGAAAAAGCCAAGAATATGAGAGTCAGTAGCACAAAATGTGCTGTAATAGTAACAAAGATACACAAACCTGGGAACTGCCCACTCAGAGAAGGCTGTAGAGCTTCTAGCCTTTGGAATTTTTAAGACTGAGCTTATGTGATCTAGTGCTAGCAGTAATCCCCTTTTGAGTGGGAAGTTAAACTAGACCCTTTCCAAGGTCCCTTCCACTTGGCATTCCCCTTGTTTTCTAATCCATATAGCAAGGTTGTACTAAGTGGGACAAAGAAGAAGGCTTGTCCTGAACTGTGAACAAGACAATCCTAATTCCCCAGATGTATAAGCCAAAGACACGCCTGATCTGTACCTGCTTATCACACCTACATAACCAACCTAAATAGATACAGTGGGGAGGCCATATTTTACAATAAACACCAGACTGCATGGTCTCATAATAAAAACTACATTTTCCTCAATAACTCTGTAACTCCTATCCCATTCAAACACGCAGCATGTAAAAGCCTCACTAAACAGAAATTCTTATTATCAATTCTTAACAGTCGTAACTTGTTAACTCCCATAGCACAGTGATTTTGCTGTTTTAATATTCCATGATACACAACCACAACATCAACAAGAGAATTTAGTTAGTGAAGAAAAAACTGTGCAAGTTTTGTTTGCAGTACGTCAGTTTAAAGTGCACTTTATGTTGCTAACATAGAACAAACATCTTGTCATGATTGAACTCATCACATTTTTTTGGTCTTACTTCTGTTTTAAACCATTAACAGCAGAGGATTCAGCAGCCAAAACTACAAGAACTGAGCTGAAGAATTTGCTGCCTGTAAGTTGATGCCTGAACTGTCTGGAACAGTCATAATGTGCTTTAGATCGTTTCATCATTAAAGAAAGCTGCCTTCTATACATCATATAAATTCAAGGTAAAAAGCACATTGCTTTTTCTTTAAAATTCACAAAATAGTTTTGGTTGTAGAAGAACTTGAATGTAGGATGGGATTTTCAAAGAATCCAGGCCCACTTTCCAGCCACCTCTTCCAGAATTTCAGCCTGAGATGAACACTAATTCCCTTGAAGCCTTTGGAAGTCTTGGCTAGCTGTCTTCTCAGCTACCTCAGAATGACTCACCTATACGCAATTATAGAGCTGCTATAATAACCTGAAAGAGTAACAGTTATACTGATACCTGTTGAGAACAGTGACCGCTTCTGCATCATCCTTACAAGAGAGCAACTTCTCCATGTTGTATTCCAGCACTGCAAGGCCCAGCTGCAAGATTGCCTTTATTCCATCACAGAAGAAACAGTCCACCACATTGACTGCACTTTCAATTGGCAGCACACTGATAAAAAGGGTAAGGAACCAGGAGAGAGAGACCGAGGAGAAAAAAGTCATGTCCGTCATGTGGTCTGTCAACTGAGGCAGGTGAACCCTGATGAGCTCCTCAAACACTGCCTGATCTACCAAGGCACCTGCAGGGAAAGGATAACAAAACCACCACCCAAATCTTAATACAGAGAAGCACACTTTTCTCAGAGCACCAGCCAGAAACAAAGTTCCTGTCCTACCGCAGCTTTGTTGTACAAGTACACACCAGCCCAGCTGCACGGAACCATTGGCTCCTTCCCCCGTGCTGGAAGCTGTACTCTCCATGCATGGGGCCAGAGCCTTGGGCATGCCTGAAGTGTGTTGGCACTTTGGTGAGTGCATGGCTGCTTCCAGTGACTCTCCTGACAGCCAATACACTCCCTCTGCAACGAGAGAGAAACTTCACACCCCATTTTCTTCTAGCATATACACCTGTAGGAACTGCATATGAGATCAAAGCCTAAGTCTGGACCTGGAGTGATTCCTTTTCCTTTATCTAAACTGGCTAAGTTTAAAATAAATAGTATGAATTGCAGTTATAATTCCAAAAGAACAATATAGTAGTCTAACTCACTATTTCCTGAGCAGTTATGCCTAAAATACTGACAATATCTGAAAATCACATCCACACCTATTTAAGGAGGAGTCATGGGATGTTCTCTGTAACCTCCATTTTCTACTCCACAATACCGAACCAAATGCAATGACTTCTCTCCACAGGTCAGTCTTCAGCTCACTCCTTACATTTGTTCTTAATGAATAACCATGGACATTCAATTCAAGACAGATAAAATGGCAGATGGATGTTACCAATGATTCGGCGATTGAAATAGTCAGGGAGCATCCTTTCACACACAGCAACCAAAAGCCAGAATGCTTCCTCCTCTTTAGCATACAGCAGAAGCACTGATGTCAGGATATTCATTGCCTGCAACATTCAAACAGGAAAGGAAACATTTAAGAGAAAAGATGGTGAAAACACAACTGGTATTATTTCTTAGAACTTGTATTTCTGAAAGCATTTTACAGCACATTTTTAAAGTGCTGGGATAACCTACAGCCATATCCAGGACAAGAGTTTTACTTCTATGTTATTAAATACAGAACAGAGTATTTAAAGTATATAAAAATATTTTTTAGTGCTGTATGTCTAGTTAGAATGCAAATGCATATAAGAAGTGGATGTGACAGCACTTATAAACTAATTCAAGTACAATGTAAAAACTTATTTTACACAATGGCATGAAATAAGCAAAGTAAGTGAACCACTAAGCAAGAAACTATTCCACATTCCTGTGACAGATTTTATGAGGTGCTACCATACTGCCATCATGAGCTAATATTTCAACAACCAACACTACGACTCTCAAAACTGCTGTACCTGACAATATCCAATTTGTGGATTCCTGTATGCATAAGCTGTAAGAACTCTCCTGAGTGCAGAAATTCCTGTGTCACTTTGAAAAGCAGGATGCTCAGGTAAGGAGCGACGTAAATCTCGTTCAATTTCGTCAGTAGCCAAAGTGCATGTTCCTAAGGATTTTTCCACCAGCTCAGTGTAGTAACCAGGGTTGGATGCCATATCATTTACAGCACCTGCCAATACATTGCATTGCACAGTATTAGAGGACAACAGTAAAGAAGTTATTTGATTGTTTGCAATTTGAGTAAAAATTTTGGTGACTACTGAGGTACCTCATGAATCTCCAGATATTACTGAAGTACTGTGTCAGAGTAATTCTACCGAAATTAATGGAATCACTCTGCAATGAAAATTGCCAATGATGACTCCCAAAATGAATCAATTATACTTGTTATGCAATACCTGAGAAGAGTAGCCAGAGTTCTCCTCTTAATGCCTCTGGGATGCCTCTTACAACTAGGTCTCGAGTCTTCTTTGTTCGAAACATACTGACCCCATGGCCCCGTTCTGCAAACAGGATGTTCCACGACTGTTCCTTCATTTTTTCTTTCAGCTACAAAAGGCAGAAGATAACAAGCATTAAGTATACTGGTAGATTCTCCCCAGGTTTCAGAGAACAAAAGTAAATTTTGCTCTCAGTTATACTCATATAAACTGGAAACTGCAGTGTTGGCATCTGTATTGACGTGTGAAATGAATGCTGAAGCAAATCAGAGCACAATCCAGCCTATGCAGAGCACAAATTTCATAAAAATGAAATGCCATCTCATACATGACCTACCATTCTTTAAAGTATGTTTATACCAGATGAGACAGAAGGTAGATCTAATCCAGTATCCCATCTGACAGAAACCAACAAGTGCCACAGCACAGTAAGGTCAAACAGACATTTCTCTGAAGCAAAGAAATTGTTGATTGGATGCCCCAGCTCATGTGAGGCTCCAGAGCTAAGACAGGGTGAACGTCGCCACTACAATTTCTGTGCATGCACCACTAAGATTTAACATTGTTAAAGCAATTGAAGGTGCTGAAAGGAAAAGTAGATTTTGTCCACTTTTGTTCAACATACTATAAAAAGCAGGATTTAAAAATATGGACCCCCTTTTGTCTTGCCCAAAGGGTATTTATTTTCTGGTATTTCTAATATAAAAAATTTCATATCTTAATTTACCCAGTTCTGTTGAAAGACTTATTTTGAACTGAAACCTTTCTTCTTGCACCTACTATGGAGAAGCAAAAATTGGATGTTCTGCTGCAAAAGCAACTATATAAATATTCTCCAGGGCATAACTTTGTTAGACAGTGGTGCAGAAGCATGAAACAAGGAAGAAGTTAAGTCAATTTCTCCTTGCTCCCAAACAGTTTGTAGTGACTTTGTACCTTGAAAATTCAGAGAGAAATGCAACATGTTCACTATCATAAAACAAGCAGCCAACTCTTCCCTGAGGGGTGGAAGAGCAGGAGAAATTAACTCTATGAAGATAAGGCATATAATCTTTAAATAAGATGAGCAGAAAATTGAATGGAGCCATGAAGAAGCACCCTGGGGACTCCAAATACAGAAAATACAGATGAAAGAAAACTGGCAAAGACCCAGACGAAATCAGCAGCCTGGCTGGAATTCATTTTGATTCAGTCCCTTCCAATTTGATTCCAACAACTGTTGGCCATTTTATCCCTTACCATTTTAGAGTCAAGGTTCTCAGCATCCTGAGGATGGTAGACAGTCATTAGTGCTTCTGTACTGACAGTTTTGCTGTTATCTCTCTGGCCCATCTTTGACGGTCCTGCACCAAAATCCTTCAGACTGTCAGTGGCAGAACCAGCTGCAACCTTGAAAAAAATTTAACAATGGTACTCATTTAAATAACAAACAATCCTCCAAGAAGTAGCACTGATACCAGACCATCACTGCTTATTATATTAAGTTACAGGTACAAGATACAGACTTCTAAAATAAATGAAAAACAGCAGTCCCTGCTCTGCACAGCTGGGCTTTCTGGAGGCTGCACTTGGGAAAAAAAAGCCATCTCTCGAGCAAAAAACAACATTATGAAAGGACAAATATTCATAATGAAAACTGAGAATATGAGGACAGGGAGGCCTGACCATCCATCACCACCAAAAAAACCCCATGCATACAGAAAACAGCGCTATACAGAAAACCTGAGAGCACTTAAAAACCAGCATTAAAGTTGGAGTTGTTTTCAAAATCTGATGAAAAACAAGGTAAAAGAACCCAAACCATAATGCATTCACAGTAGCACCATTGTTTAACCCATTCTCTTTCACATGAGTACAGTTACTCATCTTTCCAAACCTTAAAACCAGAGGTACATGACTTATTCCTATGAACAAATTCCAAGAAATTAGAATTGCCAGAGCAGTTACCTCAGTACTTATGATGTGTTGTGGACTTGCAGTTGCATTGCATTTCATTCTGAGCTTTGCCACAAGCAGTTCAAAATCTCTCACCTCCGTGAAACGAAAAGCTGTTTTCCCTTTGGTACTAATGCTGACTCCTCTGTTGGCTGGATCTGCCTTATCCACCCCTGTGACCTATGGAACCAAGGACACATAAATTAAGCACGAAATTTTACCTGCTTACATATAAAAGAGAAAACGTGTTAAGAATACATGTGCAAATGAAACAGTGTATGAAGCACCACACAGGCAGACTTGGTAACACAAGCTACAAGCAGAAAGCTCAATTGCCTGTAGCTATTTTAGCAAAAGGCAGTAAGTATTATGCAATAGATTTTTGACAGAGTACCAGAACTCTTAAAAAAGGTTTTCCCAGCTGTGAGTGCTCAGCTTATTTGAAAACCTCGTCTCCTTCTATCCACTGAAGCTGTTGCTTTTTTTTCTTACCATCCAAAAGCAGAGAAAACATGACTATAAGTAATCAAATGAAACAAGGTTTTACAAGACTGAATTTCCACTGAGAATGCCCTGTCAAAACAGCTGTCATAACACATGACAGCTGGAGCTGACTTTAATTGCTGTGATGGAACAGTTACAGATTAGAGCAGTTAAGTGTTAAAACACTTTAATCACGCAAGTACAGGTGTGACAATCATGAGGATCTAGACTGACTGGCATTGCTGAAGCATTCATGTTGTTAAAGGTGAAGAATGGAAAACCACTGAGCACATTGTTACAGGTAAAGAAGGAAGGACCACTGAAATGAGGTAACTCCAGTACTGTAGAACAAATAGTGAGGGCCCAACAGTCCATAAGAATAAATTTAGAGCCAGCTCCTTTAACACAGCCTCTTATGGAAGTCTCTATTGTTTGCAGCATTATTTATAGATAATCAAATAAATTGTTTTATGTAGGTGAAGAACACCAAGCGTATTGCTGAAATTAGTACAGCTCACCCCCTATGTCAGGTGTTAGGCAGTGTGTACACAGAGCATATAAAACAATTACAGAGCAATTACAGAACATGGTTTATTTGTAGGCTATTGTAAAATGTGTCTGGTGTTGATGAAAAGACTGAAACGTGGCAATGTCCCAGATCACATGAAGTCAAGACAGGAATGGAGAGGGTTGGCTGTTTTTTCCCAGAAGTTATTCTGCAGTCTACTATAGTACTCTATAAAAATTCCAAAGCTTGTGTCCTTTGCTATATGGTCCTTATTCTGTCCTTACAGTCTGTTGAGATTATCAGCTGTAATGGCATTGCTACTAGCTCACTTGACAACAGGATTTTCCTACACTTCTGAACAGACAGCACTGCTCAACTGCTGCAAAAAAGTGCACTACTGAGCTAAGAAACACGGCAGAGCGATTACTGATCTTCAAAATACTTTACTCACTACAATTCTTTACTTCTTATCTTGAGAATGTCTCATTAAATCATCTTCAACTACTAAGCAAAAGCTTTTTCATTTAAAATAAAAGGTATTAAAAAATTTGGATTCTGTACCAAGCTACAGAAATAAGAGTATATAGAGAAGGGAAAGAAGATAGAGAAACAAATCTGAAACATGAAAGAGTTCTGAAAACCTACAAACAGAATTGCTACATGCAGTATCCACGGTAGGGGAAAACACATGACATCACATAAAGTAAGGAGATCCTACTGAAAATCTGCTAAACTGACATAAAACTACACAAATGCAAAACTGCTGGTATAACTGACTCTGACTGGTAGTTTGCATTACCTCTCTCAGTGGAATGATTACACTGCACAGGCTGCCATCCTGGCTAGCAAAGCAGATGTAGTTTTCTGAAATGCACATTTTCCCATGGGTGTTGTAATGACTGAAAGGAACCCATAAGAAGCACTCATGAACTTCCTTCAAGGCCTCTTCTTTAGGTAGCCTGAAGAATGCACGAAACTGCTCACTGTGGGCACGGCTCTCCAGGCCTCTGGATTAAAAACAAAACAAATTGGAAGAAAAGAGAAAAGAAAAATTAAGTAAGTTTTAAATGTCTTTACAAATACGAAAGTCAAAAATATCTCGGGAAAAGATAGTAAATCATCATGCTCTCCTCTCCCATAATCTATGGGGTCAGGCTGGAGGGTTCAGTGCTTTTCTTGAAGAGGCAACAAAGGGCAGGACCACACCCACCTGTACATGCACTTAACAAAATATTTAAATATGTCACTAAACAAGACCAGATTCAATAATGTTCTTACACAGTAGAGCACTACAGGGCCTACAGGTAGTGCAGAAAAGATACTAATAGCATAATGTGCTCTGTTTCCCACACATCAGAATAATCCATTTAAAACTAAAGTTTTGGCTTGACAGAGGGTTAATTAGCTAGAAATGTAGTACATGTTGTAAACATCTGCCATGGGCTAATTTTTCACAGGTAACTGCAGCCAGAAACAATGTTTTGGTTGTAGACCAGCATCCCTCTCCAGCATTGGTACCAAACTGAGGGATCAAAGGAAAAGGAAGGACGTTAACCATTAAGTTACTGATATTCATGTCTCTCCTACCACCCAAAACAATGTTTTACCTCAGGAAAACCATGCACCCATCTGCAACTCATTGGTTTTATCACTCACCTCCAGGGGCTTTCAGAAAAGCCATGCAGTTATCATTTACACATGTTTATTAAATTATTTTTTCCCCACCTTACCCTTCTTCGTCAGGTATCTCTGGAGACACTGTAGCTCTAATCTGAATTTTCTAATCCTAAATGCTGCTAGAACACCTTTTCAAAATTCAAACTAATATAAACCTGTTAGTTGGAAGACCAGCTCTGAAGATTTGATTACCTCCTGCCTTCATACAGACTATGGATCCTGCCCAGTAACAACAAATTACAATGCCTCTCATGGCTTTGGTTCAACATTTTAATGAGACCCTTGGTTAAGACAACACCAGCTTTGCTGGTATTTAGTATCTCCTTGAGACAAGGATTCTCTTCCTCTTTGCCTAAACAAATACTGGGCCCAGAACAGATGAACTATAAGTAATACGTTACCTCTTGGTGATCTGCAAAGGGTCATGAAGGACTGGATCATTCTCAAATGTCTCCTTGTCAAAAAGTCTTCTAACTGCATAGTTTGCCAGCTGCTCCATGAGAAGGAATGTTTCACTAATGTGCAAAAACATGGAAAAATAATGATCTTCCCCATGGGAGCACACATGAATGCTCTCTGTCAGAATCACGTTGGAAGTTTTCTCAAGTTTTGATATTTCATCCCAGGAGATAATAAGTTTTACTGAAAATAAAAATATAAGGACATGAGTCACTTCTCAGTATCTGCTTGTATTAAAGAAAGAAACACAGTAGAAGAAGCACTAATAAAATATAATTAAGCCAAGACAGTCAAATGATAACACACTTGGAAAGGACTACAAACCAATAAGCACAAAATGCATTCTCTTCACGCTTCCTAAAAATTAATTCCATTAGAAAGAATTTTATAGAAAAACATTAAAACACACACCATGTATGACAACACAAGTCTACACCACCTTTTCCTTGCTCTTATGTGAAACTGCAAACAGCAAAAAACCACCATCATACAAGCCAAGCCCCTTCAACAGCTCACCAATAGGGCTTCTTAAATTAAATCCACCACGTACTGGCATGTAGAGGAACTGTGCTCTTTAGCCACGGCATTTCTCAATACAGATCAAAATCAGCTTTTAAGGGATCCTACTTTCTATATATTTTCCATTTTTCACATAAATACAGTTACAGTACACACTATTAGAGGCATTTGTTTGGGCATTTCAAACTAATGTTACACAGGGGAAAAAAAATTTATGTGCAATTATCACCAGTGTGTAGTGTACCCATGTGAAATATTAAGCCTGTGTGTCAAGAAATAACTGTAATCCTCACAGAGTTAATGAAGGACCATGAACTAAAGGTGATGGACAACATTTAGCTACAGTCAACTTCTGGAAGTCTGCCTTCTCTCTGAAGCTTGAACGAAGGAAGCATAATAATGGATATTGTGTAGTATGTTACACAAATGAATTCACTTCCATAAATTATGTTGGCAGTTTTTGCTCATCTCTGTTGACATCTGCTCACATGACGAAATAGCTCCCTTAGCACATAGGAAGAATTCTTCCTAATCTGAAAGAGACGCAGTGAAGCATGAGGGGACTCGGCTCAGCGTCAAGGTTTACTTACTTTCTGCTCCAAGCAAAAATGAGTAGAAGCTAAGGAAGTTGGTACTAAGATAGAGCCATCCTTGACAGGGCACTCTGCCCTTCCAGTAACTGCACGAGTAGTAGGTAATCAACTTCTCCTGCTCCGGTAATCCAAAACACTTCTCAAACTTCATAAGACCTTCACGAAACTTCTCAGGATCATCTTCTTTTACAAAAGAACCTTTTCCCTCTTCAGCAATCAAACCCTACAACAAATAACCACATTACTTTATGTATGTGTCTGTGTGGGTGGGTGGGTGTCATATATTCACCTGCACGCACACAGCACAGCATTGTCCCAAGAGGAGAGTAAGTTTTAGAAGGGGAAGAATAGTCTGAGGATCAAATCATAGGTAACAAGTTAAATGTGCTATTTCAGACTCATCCACCAAGTCTCCCACACAGCTTAGGCAAGACACACATTCCCAAGTCTCCTCTTCTGAAACAGACATAATTTCCTCACTTAATCCCAAGAGTTCCTGGGCTAAATATTTACAACATATAGAGTGAACAAAAATAGACCATATGCTTCCCAGGCACTGTTAAAATTATTGTGAAATAACTTATCAACAGTTTTAGACCACTATCTAAAGGCTTGCATCATTTACCAACTGGATTTTATGTCAAACAACCTTACTTAGTTGTGGGGCAGAGAAACAGATACAACAGCACATGTTGAAGTTAACAGTCACATACTACGCAATCAGAATAGGCAGCATTACAGGGCTGTCCTTGGATATTCTACAGAGGACATATTATTCAGGTACAGTTAGAGGGAAAAAAATACTTAGCCTTTCCCAATTATGCCTGTTACTTACTCTTATCTTTCCCTGGACAAAGCTCGTAATGTCTTCATTTGAATCAAATACTGATAAAGTCTTCATAACATTGTGTTCTAACCACTCCCAGTGTTCTGTTATCTCTTCTCTGCTGGATCCTGATTGAAAAAGAAAGTATTACTTTAAATTAGGATGGACTTTAATCATTTCACCAAAACTATTAATCAAGAGAATACTTAGCAAAATCCTGAGTTGCAGAGTAATTTAGATGCCAAGTCAAAATCACAAGTCTCAAATTTCTTTTCACCTCCTGTGAACACTGAAAATGTATTTAGTGTACATAAAACATGCACTGCTATGTTTTTATCTTTCAAGCCCTTTATGCAGCTCTATTTCTGGCCTTTAAATCCAAAAGCATCTCAGCTTTGTTAACATTATGTAGCTCAGTGCTGAAGCCTGAGTGGGACTGACAGTTCCTTCCTCTCAGCAGCACCTCCCCAACATGGACAGCACAGCACCACTGCAACACTCCCAGTCTCATAGTCCAGAATGTGGGAAACGTGAGACCAAACCCATGAGGCTCAGCAGGAAATTAAATCTGTGCCTTTGATATCCTCAGCTTTGATCACTGGCCCATAACAGTTTCCAGAGCAGAATTTCAAGACTAGGACCTGCTGTGCAAAATCCCTTGTAACATGTGTGGGGATGTAAAGCAAACATCACTGTAACCAGGGAAGCAGGAAGGACTGAGATGTCACGAGTGAAACCGCAGGGTTTCAGTAAATTCAATACAGAGTCAGTGCTTTAAAGACAGGTGACTCCCCATCAGATGCTGGGGGACAGGGAGAGTGAAAGAACTTATATAGGTTTGAATAAAGGCATTCTAGAATATAAATTAATTGGCAGCTTCATCCTCCACAAGAATGCTCACCAGTTGAAGCAGGCAGTGTGATCACATACTATCAATACCCTCAAGCAAGAGCACACATTGAAAAATTGGTTTTTCCTCAGCTTACTTTGTAAAGGGTAATTAACCAACTTTCAACGGACTCCACAGGATTAAAGTGGCCCTGTGAATGAATAGAAATTGCTCTAAACACAGTTAAATAGTCAGACTGCGTTAGACTGGGTGGATTTGCAACAACACTTAACAAATTATATGAAGAGTAATTAACATAGCAATTACATCGCAAAAGTAATTCTTCTTCTCAGACTACACCTCTAGACCAATTATTTGAGTCACAGTGTGAATCAGAGGCAAAGAGGTGACCCAGGAATTATGAAACTTCTTAGTAATTGTCTAAAGGGTTTAGGAGCACTGTTTCAGACCCTTAATATGCAGTAGCAGGAACAAAGTGTCATCACTTCAATTTCTTCACAGAAAAAACAATCTAACACAATTAGGACAATTATATTGTGTAGCTTTCTGTTGTAAAGCATATCTATGCAGCACAAAATCTATATATATTCAGTCCTAAAATGAAGACTATCCTTTGTATTTTCCCAAGGGCTGACCTGATGGCTATAGAATTCCCCAGGGTATACTTCCAATGTACATATTAAAGTACTTTTTTGATAGCCTGTCACCAGGTCTGACTTCTTCAGAAGTGGCCCTGAAATGTTATTTGCTGTCAATTCACAAACTGTTCAAATTCTATAAGGCTGCCCTTTTAAAGTGACGTGCAATTACATTAAATTAAAGCTACAAGAACAAATCTGTATTTACTTTTCCATTCCCTACTGATTAACAATGCAACATGAGAAAGAGATAGAACTTATACTACAAGAGCAACAGATATGAGTAAGAATTCAGCTCTAACCATGACTGGGAACCTGCACGTTTTAACATGCAAAGACAAAGTAAACAAAAATATTAGGATAAGCATCTACTGTTATTCCTACCTACAGCACACTTTGGGATAAGCTGACCCTGGGGAGTCCATCCTGAACCGTGTCAAGTTATCCTTGCACCTTACAGAAGAAAAGATTGTGCCTCTGTCACTGTAACAGTGCCCAAAGGCTTTGGTACCTGATGGACTCCTGCAGAAAGCAGGCAATCAGAACGTGTAATAGGAAGAGTCCACAGATCTATTCTGAAAAACTGGAACCACACACTGCTGTCGAGCTCAGGCTTGCAAATGTTTTTAAATCATTTACAGGTCAGGAGAACGAATAATGATGTGAGAGGATTAAGCCAAAAATGGATGCCATACTTTGCACCCTCCTTTTCCACTTTCTGGACTCGGTTGGCTCCCAGAGCACAGTACGTACCACACGCGATGGACCAGTAGACTTGGGAGTCTGGGGTCTGATGCAGGATGCGAAATGGGGCGACTTTCGACGTCGAGTCCAACACTGCATCTAATGTTCCCACAAGGAGACCTGTCGTGTCCAAGAAAATGTACACAGCACAGTGAAACTCACGTTTTGAAACGTACACTCCCCCCTCATTCATTTCTTGGGGAACAGGAATGCTGCCCAAGTAAGGACTAATGAACTTGGAGAAAATAAGAAGCACAATCAAGTAGAGCATTAAGTATTCCCAGAGGAATTTCTTTGGGAGGTGATATTTCGATCCAGTAAAAGCCATGAGGCACAAATGAGGGTGAAGAAGATTTTTGAGATGACCCCTTTGCAAGTGACAGCCATGCAGTATGTGAAACCAGAGCACAACCAGAAATGTAATAGGGCAGTTACTTCAGCCTTCAATGAGCACAAGCAGCAATTGAACTACCTCTTAATTAGTCATTTACTGTTGTTCTGTTTTCCAGTCACAGTAAAGAGCCCTTGAAGACCATAATTGGATATGTCACCTCCCTACCACTAAGTATTGAATTAGCTCCCATTAAACAGAGTTCAGATGAAAATATAGCACTTTCACTTAAGAGCCAAACTTCATCTTTCCAGAACCAGGACAAAAACGTTTTCTGGGAAAATGAGGATGCATTTTATAATGATTCAAAATCATTCTCTCTCACTGCACAGTAATAAAGATATTAGCCCAGATATCTTAACTGATCCTTTAAAATCTAAAAATCAGGAAATTCTAAAAGAAAAATCAATACTGAAGAAACAATGCAAACTTTTGGTTCCTGATACATCATAAAACCTTTTCTTGTTACAACAGAAACAAAAATACAATTAACAGGATCTTACGCTTCTTTCCTGTATTTTCTATGTTTGCACCCTTCCAGCATGGCCACATAAACAGAAAATTCAACTGAAGCAAAGTTACTAAAGCAATCACACTGGGCTCTTATTCTCCTACAGAAGAACAGCAAAATAAGAGACAAGATTACCCAAAAAACCATGACACAATTACCAAAAGAGCTGCTGTAAAGTCTGTTCCACAAACCTGTTGAGATCATGGATGCAAAGCATTCCCAAAAAATGCTATTAGAGCAGAGAGCTGGAATGCAAAACTAACATAACCCTTGTAGCACCTCTATATCTTTAAATACCCTTCTGTTTAATGGAAAATGATCTTTTGATTTTTGGTTTTTAATATTCTATAGAAGCACTAGATTTCAATGACTTCAAATGCATCCCTCAAAAGTTATTTCAGAATTTTTAGTTTGGCTTCTTTGGTAATTTGGGCTTCACTTTCTTTCTATTAAGTCCCTCTCAAATTCTGAAAAATAGAAATTGTGAAAGAATACAAGAAAGCAAAATAAGGCAGAATTAAGAAGTCTAGATACTCATCTGCAAAGCATGGTTTTCCTGAGGATACACTTTCAGCATAGAGCCTGTGGGACTACCTCACTGTGGCTATTCAAGTTTCAAATGGTTTTGCTTCTCCTCAAAAACATGGAAGTAAATAATTATGAAAAACCACAAAAAACCCCAAAAGCAACAACCAGGAAAAAAAAACCAAAACAAAACAGATCAGTATCTTATGTCTCTGGTCTCGTCTAAAATTAACAGATTGTAAGTTGCTGTTGGAAAGCAGAATTATTTTGTAGTTTCTGACTGAAGACAGACATTGAATAAGTAACATTTATGTCTGTTTAAGCAGCTTTTGCTTACTGAATGAGTCATGACACTGAGCTGATCTCAAAATTGGCTTTGCTTCAGCAAATGCTGCATTATTTCATTCACAATTCTCTTAGTAACATTTTCTGTTATAACATACACTACAAGGATATTATTCACCATTTATAAGGCTAATGCAACTCAGCTTGAGCCAGTGGTTACCACAGTGCAGTAGAAAGCAGCACTTCTCAAAATGCCATCACAGCTCCTGTCTGCTTGGAAGATCATCAGATTTTAGACACAGTGAACTGCACCAGGTGAGTATCCGTCACCTCAGCATTCCCACAAGTCACGAATGGGATCTAGACTACAGGTCTGAGCCTAGGACAATAAATACCCCCTCACTACAGCACAAATTAATTCCATGGCTATGGACACTGGCGTAACTGTGAGGAACAAGCAGAGGCTCACTCATCTTCTCATCCTAGTCCCAAAAGTGCTCCACAAGCTGCCAATGTTTGGAATACTGCATTATCAGTCAGGGTTGCCACACCCTCACGTTCTTGTGTGTTTCTCAGCAAGCACTCCCTTGGATTGCTATTTCCCAGGAACAACTAACAGAGGGTCCTCTACTTTCATCTCTGCTTAAAGCTAGAGTTTCCCCTTAATCATCCTCCTGCTTTGCTCAGGGAATTACTTCAGCTCTACCTATGGAAAGTGATGCACATTTTTATGGAGAAAGGGCTCTACTTTTAGAAAACATTTTCAGTTTCATAGCTGCCTGAGTAAAACTACTGGGAAATACCCTAGATACTTCAGTAAATAGGATAAAATACCCTAGAAACCAAAATAAATGGCAAGGATCCAGAAGAGCTTTGAAACACATACGTGTTAATCCCAAGACGTCTCTAAAAGTCTTGGTTAGAAAAAGATCAACATTAGCTCAGAGACGTGCCACAAAACATCAGCATTGAATTTTGCTCTCAGTTGCACCAATTTAGAGCACGTACCAATTGACATTATGTGTTAATAACTGCCCAGCATTTTGCCATTTGGGGTCAACACCACTTTGTTCTTCTATAGTTCACCAAGTACACCAAGAGAATACTAATACTGGTGCTTTTTTTTGGTCCTTTTCAAACCACAATCTCAAAGATTTTTATTTTCTTCTCCTGGAATAGCATCAGTTACAGCTTTTTTATTTCTAAGGATCTACTTTATTTATAGCAATTTGACTCCTTCCTATCCTTTGTGGGACTAGTGTAATGCAAACAATAATATCAGATTCCTTTTACTAATGAAGAATCAGAAGCAAAGAAAACATGCTGCTGTCTCTTTTTTAAAAGAGCACTATTCTTCTGAAGCAAAGTTAGCAGAGGCCTGGTCTCTCCTCTAATGCAGTGTCTTTGAGGTCAATAGTTTATTATATTAAAACTGGATCAGACAGCCTCCTGATTTGCTATATTAGAAGTGTTAAGGAACATAAAATATTTATAAGAATGTAAGGGTTCCTTACAAACAGAAATGTTCTATTAGCACCACACTGGGCAGCCCCATTGCAGCAAGGATTTTGAACAGTAGATATGTTGGTGTACAGTTGAGTTCTCGCTTTTAGTTTATTTACATCATGATAAAAAAAGAGTTGTTGGAAAATACTGTAAAAGCTCTGCGTGAGTGGCAACAACTACAGAAAGTGACATTCTGCAGCTATACCCAGTTTCATTCCAGCAAAAACTGTTTTCTTCTACAACCTGAAGAATTCACAGCCTAATCAGAGCAGAACCAAAAAGGAAAAAACACTGTAAAACAATTAAGTTTGTGATAGAGAGCTGTTGTGGGTTGGCCTTGGCTGGATGTCACGTGCCCACCAAGATGCTCTTTCACCCCCCTCCCCAGCATGACAGGGAGAGAAAAAAATACATCCAAAGCCCAGAAATGCAGGTCCATTGGAACCAAAACTACCAGGCTAACATAGCAGATGCTCTGTAACTTCCACTAAGGCTTCTCTGGTATAGGATGCAGTATCAGGGGAGAAACATAACAGCAAATATTTCTTTACAGTGACAGGATAAAGCTTCATTCTATAACAACAACTACTTTTATAGAGCATTTTGGTTCTGTTTTTTAAAAAAAAAGTACTGAAGCCACAGATTTCAATAATATAAACCATGAAAAGACATGATCTCTGTGTATTTGATTTAAAATACAGGAATGTAAACTTGTGAATAATACTCCTTTTCCAACATCCTCAAATTAAGCACAGAACTATTTTTTGGCTTAATTTTATTTTGTAAGTGAACTTGATTTCATGACTAAGAAACTCCAGCTTAAAGAAATACTGAGCATGGGCTGAGATGGGAACATTCTAAGACAATTCAGACATAAAACACATCAGTTTAAGCCTTCAGAGCAAAAATATTTCATCTCCATTTACAATAACTCAAGTGCATTTTGGTCAGTGGTTATGATTCAGGTAAGACAACAGTAACTCATTAAACTAAGGTGTGTGTCCAACCTTGCCTCTGTGCAGCAAGAAAGATATCCTTAGAAATAGGGAAAATTACAAGTGCAACTCTGAAATAAAGTAAGTATTGGTCTACTTGGTAAGAACAGAAAAAAGTATTGCAGATATCACAGTTCCTCTTTGTTTTTGTTTCTAAAAAGCTGACTGACAGGAACTGGGAAGCACACGCTGGTCATTTTTTCCACATGTCATCCCCAAATGTAAACATGCGTCTTAACAGAGGGCTGTTATTTGTCTCACCAGTATAGGCACTTGCAAAATAATCTTTGCTACAGCTGCTGAAAAAAAATATGTAGCTGACATAATTTCAGAGCTTCATTAAGCACCAAGTTTCCCATTTAATTCCTATCAAGGTTGAGGACCCACAGCAAGGAAGCCACACGAAAAGCTCTGTGTGCTAAGACACCACCAGGGATAAATGATTTCTGCCCAGACCAGGAAGTTTGGAAAAGCAAGCACCTTTGTGCTGCAGACTGGGTCAAGCTAGATCACAAGATTCCTCTCTCATTCTGCAGTTCCTGCCAAAGTAAATTTCTTTAAGTTTGTACAAAGATCACCAAGTACTTTTTTAGCTGGTCCACCATGGAATTTTGTTAGAAACAAGGTCCTTGCCATTGACATCCACAACTAATACGAACATTGCTCCTTCTGTCAGATATCAGAGAAGGAAAATTTCTCCAGAGCCCACATCCCTGCCCAGCTCTGTCTCCCTTTCTCCCAACTCCCTGTGCACGCAAGCCAGCCAGCAACGGCCCAGCCAACAAGCCACAGCTTTCAAACACTGGGAGTACCAGCAGGGGCCCTTGACAGATCTGGGATGGCAACAACTGCACAGGAGATCCAGGACTTGGGAGAGTCACATGTTTTCCCTACCTTTCCAAGCACAGCACAGGGAAGACTAGTTCCAACCATATATTTATTTCACTGGTAAGTTTTTCTCTTCTCACAGTTGAGTTTTACTTATCTTTGTCAAGCAGAGAGAGGCCAATTGAAACAGTAGAAGCAGAAAATAAACAATTGGTTTGTAAAATTTCAGTGAAAGATTGGAATTTTATGACACCAAATACTCATTCGCATCACTGCTCCCGGCATACCCTATCTCCTAACCCAGGTCCTGTCTAAGCCAGAACCAAAGCTAGAGCTCTGTGACCAGCATGCTTAATCTCACTAGACCTTGGTTACAGCACATGCATTCACAACTGTATTCCTATCCATCCGCTGGGGAAAACCTCAGCAGCTCTCCCAGAGTGGCTCTACGGAAGACAGAACAACCAGAGGACATGGCTACATGGTTGCATTGTCAGACAACACACTTTGGGACAGCCCATTGTATGATGAATCTTCCGATGGAGCACCACTCAGACAGGTTACAGCGTCTGTATCCTTAGGGGAGCTTTAAAACAAAGAGAATGAAGTGTACAGCTAAGCAGGTACATATCTGCAGGGAGGGAGCCAAGGCTGAGCACAACTGGCACAGGGTGCTTCTGTACCTGTTTACAAGTTATCCACACGAGCAAACTCAGAACTGTGGGGTGTGTGCACACAAGCCCTAACAGCTCCCTGTGTCATCTACAGATTACAAACTGGTCCTGCCCCTGTCAGTCCAGAAAGGTCACACAAACAAATCCAACTGCAGACTTCATTCTTTTCCTAGGACAGCACCAGAATTCCCAGCCTTCCTTCAGGTAAGTACCTCTGTCTGTACCTTTCTCCAGGTACTGGCTGCTTCCTCAAAACTGCCCTCCTTAAAGCCTATCTTACCAAGTGTACTCCTGTATTCTTGGCAATCCTTTGTCAGGTCCCCATTACTGCTACTCAAACCCTGCAGCACTGCCCATCTTTCTTCCCCCTCCTGTCTTGAGGCATTGTCCCCCTCTTCCCGTGACTCAGTCTTGCACTGCTGCCTCCCTCCCTCACTCCTCACTCCCCAGTCCCTCAGTGCTGTCAGTCACCTCCAGCCTTGTCTCACCAGCTGCAAAACGTTCTTCAGGAGAACAGGATTGTACTGGGACATTTGGGATGATTTCATAACACAACAGCTGTGCTTTGCTTTTTCCTAAAGGAAGTGCTAATTTTCTCAAGTGACACACAGCAATATCAAATTAAACCCGGGCACAGCAAATCATGCTGGCTTATACCTAGGAGGCTTGAATATTTCCAAACCTGCAAACAAAAATGTAATTGCATTTTTATGCAACTGTCTTGTTAATCTTTCTTAATCACAATTTTAATTCAAGAACATCTCACTCCTTTTGTTTCTGTCTAGCAAAAAATGTAACTTGCACAAAAGAATCTGTAACAATTTATAAGAAAAGTTACAAAAATAAAATGTGCAATGCCACATCAAAAAAAGCATACTACAGCAACTATCCCATCCAAGTGTTTTTCCCACACTGTCAACATCCACCAAGGACAGGAGAGGAGCAATAGAAGCCTCACCTTCACCAAAACTCAAAGGGCACTTGGAGGGCCCAACAGTAAGCCTATAAGGAGATTTTCAGAAGAACAACTTATTCCAGTTCTCATTGTTCCACATTCATCATAGTCCTTAAATGAATTATATCATGTAGAAAATCAACCTTCATACCAGCTCAGTTTCCTTGGCTTCCAAATATATCAAGGCAGAGAACCGGCCATCAAGCCTGATCCCCACAAGAGTTCCAAGCTTGCAATGTACCACCCATGGTTCTAAGCCAAAGCCTGACATTATCTATCTGCTTATAATACTATGATATGCATAGTAACCTGGGATTTTGGGATGCTTTCTTTTACACTTTCCACGTGCCCTGCCAGTGGTTCATTCAGATGCAAAATGAAGAATGCCCCACCTCCAGCTGTGAGGGCCATTTCTACATCTGAACTTCACCAGCCAGAAGTTTGGACCTTGTGGTTTTGTTCAGTAAAATTAGTAAATGTTTCCACAAAACAATTATGCCTCATGTTTAACACAACTTGCTTTAGGATGACACAAATTAGAGAGAGCCTAGAAAACCTGCAGAGATGCAAAACACTTGAGAACCACATCCCACTGAGGAATGACTTTGTGCTGATCCCCTGTAGCATTTCTCCTTGACAGAGTCAATGACAGATGCCACCAGCCTATAAAGAGTCAGTTCTAGTCAGAATAGCTGCCACCATCACAGAGGTCTCAGCAGTAGCTGAGGCCCCGCAGTGCCTGACGATACAAACAGACAAGAATTAAAAATAGAAACTCAGCTCCATACCTTGAAGTTCTCATGCAATAAAGTTTATTATACGATGGTCAATTTCCTGTCCCACCCCTCTGTCACTTTCCTGACCCACCACTGCTGGCAAGCTCCATCAAATCATACGCTTGTTTTTAAAATAAGCGATCAGAAATCCCTGAGCAGGAGTTCATCTCAAGCAGCCCCAGATGCACGCAGGAAAAGGATTTGAAAATGAGCATCTTGCCAAAGCAAGACAGATCAGTCCTTCTTCAGACGTGTCCACTTCCACCAAGCTGCCCATGGAGGTGTGCCGGACTCCACAGGAGCAGAGGCTGTCCGGCCCGTGCCGAGGCTGGCCTGCGCTGCCCTCAGCTCCCCGGTGACCCGGGGATCCAGGGCAACAGCCGCCCCCAGCCCCGCCGGGTGCCCGTCCCCGCCGGGGAAAGGCGGGGTAAGGAAGGAGAGAAGAGCCCCAGGAGAAACCCAGGAAGGTCCGGGGCTCCAGAACTCGAGCAGGCCCCCCTTCCTGCCCCTCTAGCCGGGGGTCCCGGGGCTGACAGACCCCCGTCCTCCCGCTCCAGCCCTGCCCCGGCCCCACGGGGGCAGTACCTGCCAGCCCGCCTCCGCCCTCCTCGCCATAGCCCCGCCGCCTCTGCAGCACGAAGTACTGGTTGGAGCGTTCCTGCACCCACAGCTTGAGGGCATTTTTCAGCAGCACTTCCTCGGGCTTCAGCCACATCGCGCGGCCCCTCACGGCACTGCGCTCCCACCGCCGTGCCCGCTCCTCGCTCGCAGCTGCGGTGCCAGNCGGGGGGGGGGGGCTTCCCAAGGCATGCTGGGAGCTGTAGTCCTTACCGCCGAGGGGCCGCGCTGCGCTGCTGCCATAGGACTACAACTCCCGTCGGACTGTGCGCTCCCCTGCCTCGGGACTACAGCTCCCGTCGGGCCCTGCGCGCCCCGGGCCGCGTGGCGGCGCTGCCTGGGCGGGGCTGCCGCTCGGAGCTCCCGGGGCCCGTCCCGGAGCGGGGGCCGAGGCCCCGGCTTTGTGTGCCCCGGAGCGGGGATCGGGGATTCGGAGTCCCGGCTTTGTGTGCCCCGGAGCGGCGATCGGGGATTCGGAGTCCCGGCTTTGTGTGCCCCGGAGCGGGGATCGGGGATTCGGAGTCCCGGCTTTGTGTGCCCCGGAGCGGGGATCGGGGGTTCCGAGTCCCGGCTTTGGTGTGCCCCGGAGAGCGGGTTGCGCCGCTCCCGCACACGGCACTGCACCTCNTGCCCCGGAGCGGCGATCGGGGATTCGGAGTCCCGGCTTTGTGTGCCCCGGAGCGGGGATCGGGGATTCGGAGTCCCGGCTTTGTGTGCCCCGGAGCGGGGATCGGGGGTTCCGAGTCCCGGCTTTGGTGTGCCCCGGGGAGCGGCTCTTGTGCCGCTCTCGCACACGGCACTGCACCTGCCCTGCCCCGGGCCGGGCAGAGGCTGCTGTGGCCGCTCTGCCCGTGGCACAAGTCCCGTTTTCAGTTCTGGCCAAGCGTGACTCCATTTCCAGCCCACAGGACAGACGAACGTCACCAGAGACGTTTGGCGCCCAGGTGTGTTTTCCAGTCAGCGCTCGGCCTGGCACTGCAGGCGGGGGCTGGGGCACAGAGAGAAAGAGGCTGATAAAAAGCACAAACAAAAGCTTCGGAAGGCTGGAGGCCCTACTGCCTACTCTGCTCCAGTCTCTGGTGCCGAGGCGTTCCCAGAGTTACCCTCTTTTCCCACCTCCATGCAAGACTCACTCCTAACACGGTCTATCATTCAGTACAAATGGAGTGAGCAGACCTTCTGTTTCCCAGGAACTTCTGTGCACTTCCCTTAGCACTCTATTTCCAGCATAACTGACCTTCCTAAGATTTTCAAGGATAATGCTTTATTGATTGTGTGTCATACAAAAAATTCAGCAGACAGTTGTTTAAACTCAGCCTCTACTCTGAGCTCTTTCTAAAAAAAATACGCACATTATGCACTAACTATACATTGCAACCTTGGCACTTCTGCTTTATCCTGCCTTCCTTCATGCTTTTCAATAGTACTTCACTACCAAAAATGCTGCTGCCAGCACTGGTCTATTTGTGAGCACAGGCACAGTGAGGTTTTGCCAAGCAGTCACAGAAATTATTTAGCAATGCCCATCCACTTCCAGCTGCGTAAGCAACCACCTACCCAAAGGACCAGCGTGAAAGCAGACCCAAGTGTGCAATCACATTTAACTCACAGGAAGCTTCAAAACTGGGTGAATTGCACTGGCATAAGACTTTTTTCCTTTTCTTTCAATCACTCATTGCACCACAGCAAGAAAAGCTGTAGTATTGAAGAGGTGTACTTTGGGGACTGGATATAGATTTAACTAATACAATTTTTTTACCTGTTTTTGTAACAGTAGAGGAAGCAACAAATTTCTGGTGGCTTACCTTTACTAGAAAGGAAAAATAAAATAAAAGGCATGAGCCAGCACGTGGTAACTAACACAGATCAAACATTAATGAGAGTCCCAGATACCCTGGCATACAGCTCTTCTTGAAGCAGTGTCTTCAATCCCCCACCTGAAGCCACAAGTAACAGACATTGCCGGGGATTTACCAGCTGAACTGATTGAGTTGTTCCTGCATGGATCCTGCTCCTCTAAGAGCATTCCCAGAGAGAGTGTTTACCACTTAATTTTCCCCAATTAGACAAGCCCCTGGGTACGGGAAATTAAGGACCTAACAAAGATCTTCTAATTCTGATGCTAATTTTAAGGAAGGAGGCCCTTGGCATTTCCTACCCAGAACTTGCCTTTTGTTGACTCACACACACACTGGACATGTTAGGACATCTGTTACTTGCTTATGTAACATTCAAACTTTGTTAATTGGATAAATATTTAACAGTAAAATGCTACTGCTTGGGAAATGTCTGTTTTGTTTTTTTCTCCTTGTTTCAAGGTCTTGAATGTCTTTCTTTTTTCCAATTCCCTCAGGCACTGAGGAATTAATCAAATACTGTTAAGATGCAAAGAGTGCTCCTCTATGGGCTTGGAGGAATTTATTTATAGCCACTTGAAAACCTCCTTAATCAGTGCACAATAATGCTACGGTGTAATCAATGCATTCTACAGCAATGCAGATCTATTTAGCGCTGCAGAATTTTTCTTTCACTTATTCAAGACTTATCTTAGAAATTGTAAATTATTTCCCTCAAATAACCATGTCAAGATAATAGAAATAAATAGCTATATAAATAAATTTTGGCTTCACTCTGTATAACCAACAGTTGAACAACCAGTGCAGAGTTGCACCAGGAGTATTACATAATTTTTAATTCACACAGCATGAACGCTGCAATTTGATTTCAATGTTCTCTTGAAACCAAAATTAGTTGCTGAAGCCAATAGATTTTCTTTGGTCTCTTCCAAACTGCAGGAGAGGAGCCCCATTCACATCTGCACAGGAAAGGCATCAGTCTAAACCCGAGGGAAAAGGCAGGGCTACCTTCTGTGCTGGTGTGTTAAACATGGAAAGAAATTTAAATCACACAGGCAAGGTAAATGTCTGTATTTATTATGTCCAACTGTTAGGTCTCTTGAGAAGTGCAGAATTTTCCCTTTAAAGACTGAGATGGACCAAGTCTGCCCATTTTATGGCAAGAGTCCAACTGCCCTTGTGACTCAAACTGCTTTTGTATGTTTGCAGGCCCGCATCACAAGTCCTGCTTTTTCCTTTAGACAAAATTCTCATCTGAAACTACATTTCTATAGGGACATCTGAAAATTGTCCTCAAGATGAGAAAACGGTATTATTTTGATTTGGAATTTAAAATGAAGTCCTGCTGTTGTAAAGCCTGATTTACAAGAGAGCACAGTAATCCAGCACCAGGCAACAAGGCTTCTTCTCCTGCAGGGATAAAAAAACTTTCCCAGTCCCCCTTTGAGAGCACACAAGTGTTCCACTGAAGTGTCTAGATCAGGGCGTTCCTGAGAGAGAGGGATGACTTCCTCCCTCTCCCTGAGGGAGTGAGTAAGCACTTGGCCATGATGCCAGAGCCTGTTCAGTTCGCTCTTTGGGGACAGAAAAATTGACATGTCTGTGTGACTCAGTGGGAATATTAACAGAGCCACCAGGCAGACATTTCAGCAGCTGTACCACTTGTGGGCTCATCATTTCCATTATCTTAGGCATGAGCATTAGTGTATCTATAGAAAACCCCAAAACTATTGCACAATAACAGCAGGTTTTTATTGCTTTTCAGGAGCAACCCTATCCCCAGGCACGTTCCTGTTGGCCTCTTGCTTAGAGGCAAGTCTGTCATGCCATAGCACACATACACACATACATATATACACATGACCCAGAGACATTCTAGCCCGTGGCATCAGCAAAAACAAGTGAAAATTTTGCTGTACAGTCCCCTAAGTAGAGCTGGTTAAAGACAGCTGCTATCCATGGAAACTTGGAACTACAAAAAGTGAGAGTGGAACTTTGAAATTTCTTTAAGGCAGTCTGGCAGCAACAGACCCAAGTTTAGTACCACAGATAGTGTTCATGAAATTTACACTTCCATTTTTAAACCAAATCCCTTGCATAGCTACTAGTTACAAACAAAGCTGCACAGATAAGAGCATGGCAGACTTGCAAGTTAAGCTGCAAAACTGGAGAACCATTAAGTTCTGCCTAGCAGTAGCTCATGTACTGCTCAGGTGCTTACCCTGCACGTGCTCCTTTAGCAGTGGGTCACCTTTGATATAAGAATCCCAAATATCTCTCTGAAAATTAGCCTTAAGTGCCTCGAGCAAGCACGCCCCTGCCTTGACAGATCACATACACAGCACCCAATCCTACAGCAGAGCAGGCTCATCAGCGTGAGCTTCTGCACCCCCCAGTTCTCCACTAGTGCATTCCTTGAGAAAGTGCTGTGCATTCACATTACCCTTAGAAATACAAGTACTGGGGAAAAGGCAGGTTTGTTGCTCTTAAAAGGCAGTAAATGTAAAGCTTGAATTCTACAAACAAAGCAACCCAAAAAGTGCCTTTCAATGTATTGAATTGATCTGAATCCCTTTTTTATCTTGAACATCAAATTTTGCTCCTATTGAACACAAGAGTGGCAGATATTTCATGAGACTGTATCCTCATAAGATTCTACTACATTGCAGCTTACACACCACAATAAATTTATACCAGCTTTGTGAAATGGAATGAAGTGAGCAGGGGCTGCACATTTGCTGCTTGGCTGTTCCTTTCACTGCTCTGCACTTCAGAGGTAGAATAAAAAGGCAATCACAACAAATTACAGCTTCAGAGTGGAGTCTGATTATAGTCAGCTTTGCAACTGGAGCTCAGAACCAACTGGTATTTTCTAGACTAGATTTGGAACTGAGCTAAAAAACCACAAGACTTAACTGCTCCCAAACCGGCCAGGAGAGCGACGGGCTTTTACTGTGTATCATAGTAGAGTACAGAACAAAGGACACGTAATAATTTTTAAAATCTTTTTTCTTCAAAGCAAGCACAGACTTTGGAGTAAGGAAGAGATTCTGAGCAACCTGACAGAGGAAAAGTGAGATGCAGTCAGTCTGGTCTGAAGTGCACATGGCAGACTGCCTTGTGCTGAACATGCTTACAAGAACAATTCAACACCCCCTTGTACACACCCTAAGGTGCTCGGATTTTCTTTAACATTGAGTACAGCTACTAGGTTTAAGCCTCTCAACACAATTTCAATCCATCTAACAGTAGTATCCTGCACATAACTAGCACTTGTTATTCCAGTTACTTGGAGCAAATACTGCTGCTTTTTGGCCTCCCAAAAGAAGGATGTGTTTTGAGATTGTGGGACAGGGCAAATTCAGCATCTGCTTCCATGAGAGCTGATAATATTTTATGTCAGTCAGGATCATCAAAAATAGAGTTTTATTTACATTTACATTTTCATATTCAAATTCAATACAAATTATGAAATATTTACAACCATTTTATTTGTACTATAGCTAAGAAAATGCATTGCCTTCCTCCCCCCAGATTCTTGAACTATTTATTGCAGGCTTTAAGACAAAGTCGTACTAAACATTAGAAACTAGTCAGAGATGCAGAGGTAAAAAAATAAAGTGCATTTGTAAGATGTCCTTAGTTACCTTCACTGGACAAGGCCAAGTCACTTACTATTGAGGCACACAGTGTTCCTCCTTGACCCCATCTCAACTCCACACGGAGGACAGACAGCTTCTCCAACCCTCTGTTACACTCACAGGACATCGGCTCTCCCTGCAGCTTGTGCACTTGAGCAAGACAAGGTACAGCAACAGTCCAGCATTTTTCAGAGGCTGGATCATTTTCTGAACAAAACACAGCAGATCCTTTTGTAAGGATCTACCTTTTCATCTTCAGCTGAGTCTTCCCTGAAGTTATCCCAGACTCCCACAAAGCCAGAACTCTGGCATATTGCTGGTGCTAGAGATGGTTGTAACTCCCCAAATCACTTGAGGATCTTTCAGACTAACAGGCTAACGTTAACAAGGTTTGAAAAGTTCCTGCAGTTGTTCCCTTTACAGTAAGTCAGATTTGGCCTGTCAGCTTGCAGCTCTCTTTTCTTCTCCTTTAGGAATGTGTGGTTGGCAGGTTGGAGTTGAGAGGTAGAGAATCAGTCGGTTATAGAGAACCAAAGACACTGTGGGCAAAATCCAGTTTGACAAGCACTAGTTTGCACTTTCTCCTATCAAGTTAGTGCACTGAAACATTAAATACCATATTGCTTTAAACAAAACTGTGTCTCGTAAATAAGTATTAGAACAGATCAAAATAAATTTGTTTACAATGAAAATCCATTTGAATGAAAACAATAAACAACAAAGAGACCTAACTCAAAACGATTCCCAGTGGAGACAACTATGACGTAAAAAATCTTCTCATTTAAACAACTCAAACACAGTAGAGAAGCTTTGCTGAAGATGGAACTTTTGTTTTAGTTAAGATCCGCTGGTTTTCTTTATATTTAAGACAGCTTTATCTAGAGAGTGTTAAAACTCCTGTGGGAAATACAGTTTTAAGAAAGGCAAACCATACAGTTATGATTTGGACAAGTCTATTTATCTAAACATTGCCAATGCAGTATTTTCTGAAATAGTCTTGCAACTTTTGGTTTATATGGAATGGCAGTAGGCAGCTCCTTGCAGAAGGCTTGCACCATGTGGCTGGGCATGTTCTCAGAGCGTGACTTCACAAACAATCCTGCCTTCACAAACTTGTGTTTCATCTCCCTCAAAACCTGGGTTGTCACCTTGTGAAAGGACAGTCACAGTGGAGGGCTGGGATTCTTCACTTACAGGATGTGTGTTGTCATCTGTCCAGAAGAAAGCCAAGACAAGTTAAAAAGTGTCACAGCCAAGCGTTACCACCTTAAAGCAAACCACACTCACTTGATTTGTACAAGCTCACTGCACTTTTCCTGTAGAGATGGAAATCCAAGTCCATGCTCCAACTACCTCTCTCCTGCTGCCCCTTGTTAGTTTGGGAGCCCACTCTTGTCACTGTCTGTCCTTTCTGGAGACACATGCTCAGCTCAGTAGTGCTGAGCAAGCTGAAGTTGTGTGCTTAAGCCACAGAAGGTCCTACATAGCTACAAAATCCAACTAGGAGGATATTAGCAAGCCTTGTATCTTTAGGCTGCTGAAGCCAGGCCTCAAGAGCAACTCTTAGAGACCAGGCTCAGGATAAACTGTGGGGGAGGCCATGCTGATTTAGAGAGGAAAACCTTCTCCCTACAGACTAACCCTGTTTGGCTGATGTCCCTGTGTGCCCTTCCTGCTCCAAGTGAGAATACACCAGAATGACCCATGTAACTAACCCAGCGTGCCTTGAGTTGCTTAGGGGGATGCAATTTCAACTTCTGATGTTTAGCTCGTAGGAAGTGTCCTCTTCTCTACTGGTGTGCTTCAACAGAGCACTCCCAAACACACGTCACTCGCTGTAGCAAGTGTCCCACAGGAAGCAGGCAGCAAATCCCAAATCTTCCTATCAGCTAGTCTTCCCATGGGAAATAGAGTATCCCCTTCCTAAGGCCATGCCACAATTCAGGAGATAGTTACTTTCATTTGTTTACCTGCAACCTTTCCATTTTTAAAGCCAACAGCAACACTGAGTACATGCTGGCAAAACTGAGCACTAAAAAGACATTTCCTATTGGTTTGCTCTTGTTCCAAAAGATAAAGTATTTGGAAAATCTGATAGTCTTTCCAAATTGACACTCTCTAAAAGTGTTCAAGGATGATTCAGCCTTAGCAAATCTGAAATTCAACTGAAGTATCTGCCTTCCCTCTCTTGCACCATCTGAGCTAGAGCAGGACTGACTTCCCAAAAGCTTTCTGTAAGTAACTACTTAAAGCAGACAGATCTCGTGGCAAAGCAACACACACTCATCCAAATGAAATCTCCAAAGAGACAAAGGGATATGGGACATATTTGGAAAAATCTCTTTGCTCTTGAGGTAGTAAGCCTCTGACTTTGAACTACTCTTTGATAGACTTCAGCTTTTAACTCACATTAAGGTTGCGTTTCATTTGAAAACAAAAGACCGAATGTCAGAGCTAAGAGTTAAAACAAAAGGGAAGATTAAGGTAACCCTGAAAAACAAAGTAATCAAGCCCTGTGAGATGCTATGAAGGCAACTCCCCCTAATTCACAGCCTAAGCAGCCAAGTGCAACACGATCTAGCAAGGCAGATGAAACAGCAGACGTACTTTCTGACGGTGCGTGTGCCTCCTGAGCAGATTCCTCTGGTCCCTGTACAGAATCATATCCAGATGATGCTGTTTCACTAAGATTGTCCTCTTCATTAACTATAGTGACAGTGGATAGAGGTCTCTGGCCAGTGGAACTTGGGGCTTGCACAGGCTCAGACCGTGGTTCTACATCCATCTTCGTGGAAAAAAAGAGAAAATGGTTAAATTACAACTTGGCAGGAGGCTGCATCTTTCCAGGAGAACAATGCCCACAAGGACTGAGTCCAGAGCACTTTTATGCAGAGGAAAAAACATTAAATGGAATAAAAGAATGGAACAAAAGCCCTGCTGTTTAACCTCCAGCATCAGAGGTGAAAACCAGTTACTGCCTAATTGAGTGGGAAGTTCAGACACAGCTTCTGCATTGTTTGCCCAATACCAGGAAAAGAGAGTCTTCCTTCCACTCAGTGCAGATCTGCCTCCCCCAGGCAAACCCTGGCTTACATTTTAGCTGGGCCAGGCAGCATCAGGCACTGGCAACAGCATCTTCCTCTGGCACTTGCAACAATGAACAATTACAGAACACATCAGAAATTCCTGATGTATCCTAGGAAATCATGCAGTTCCAGAAATGTTGTACATGCTAACGCATTCACTTTTCAAGGACTCCAGGTACTGAGCAGCTGAAGAGAAGCTGGTTTCAGGGACAGTATGAGTTCTCAAACTCTGCCTGAAGATTTGAGAAACACCCTTAGCTGCAAGCACAAGAGTTAAGAGCGATTCTTCTGTCAGGCATGAGTCAGCCTTGGTTGACATTCTGTCCAAGCCTTTAGGTGATACCAACTCACACCAGGTCAGCTGCAGGCTTCCCTAAAAGGGACACAGCAATTATTCCTGTAGCATCTGGCCACAGACATGGCAACACCTGTGCTTATCACCTGCACTCTAGAGGCAGCATGAAATAGCTCAAGATGTGGTCTCAACAGTAGTGTAACACTGCAACTGGCAGCTGCCACCACCACAGGCTGCTGGCTTACCTCAACACCCAACACCTTGAGGATGTCACATTTGCACAGAGGACACGTCCCATGTTCCAGAAGCCAGGGGTCAATACAGGTCTTGTGGAAGACGTGGCTGGTGGAAGAAGGTAGCCAACAGGTTAGGTTTCATACCAGGAAGATTGTTCATGTGCCAGCTATGAAGGACCCTTTTGTAACACCAAGAATTTATTCCTTCTAGAATGGATGACCTTATTTTGCTGCAAGTTTCAGCTGAAAGTTATGGACAGTTGATCTTTCAACCTGTAGCTGGTTTGTGCTTATTAGTATCGCGATACAAATTGCTACAACTCAACATTATCATTTTTGCTACACCAGTCTAAAGCTGTTTTTCCAAAACTGTGTACAATACGTTCCCAGCCGATAATTTAAATGATACAACTATCTCAGCCTCAGCTTTAAGGTTAACTTCTGTCATGCAGATGCAGATGACTAAATAGCATTTGTTTCTGTTATAACTATGTAGGCAAATCATCTCACAGAGTTATGTCCTCAAGATAAACTGTACTCCCACCCATTTACTGTGTCTATGCAATCACTGTGTATTCCAAGTGGATATTTGGCAGGCTGTACACTCAAGAAAGTAAATATAGCTCAGCCATCACAGATGCAAATGGGTGCTTCTATTAAGACACTCAATTCCACAATGGGTTTAAATTAGGCCACAGATTTAGGAGGATGACTTGAAATCCTCTATCTGCCTCTTCCCTCAGCCTGAATAGAAACAGCAAGGCAAACAAGCAGTGCTCAGTATTAATCAACTCTATTATGAGGTAAGTGCAGAGATCACCACATCCAGTGCTCAGCAGCCTACACTCCAGCAGGATCCAAGGATTCTCCAATTCAGCTCACATAATCGGCACTTCCTTCCAGCTGCACCAAAGTCATTTTAGAATAAAACCTGAGACTTCTTGATGCCTGACTATTTTAAGTCCTTGAACTAAATACTGGACTTGTGAACCTCTGCAACTATAAATGCATTCAGTTTGACTCTCTGGACAAGAATGCCCTTGGCAAATACCCACACCCCAGGGACTCAGATACCACCAGTGTGACTCACGGGAGCACTCCTTTGTGTGGTTCTTCCATAGATACAGTTAAATGTTTTCAACAAGTAGGGGCACAGCGTTGAGGTCAACTACCAGCATGTTCTTGCAGTAAATATCAGTTTATAACTCATGTGAGGGAGAATTTAATATGGTTGATACTGGCAGATAGCACCACTCGTGAAGATTATCAAGTCCAATGCAGTCATTTTAAGCTAGCGTGCCTCTGAGAGCTACATTTGGGCCACAGAGGAATGAAACATCACAAATGTACGTAAAAGCAGTCTCAGAGCACGTGCAGGAAATTTGTGTATAAAGAACACATTTGAAAGACGTTACTCCACTCTTACCCAAATAAGTCATGTTTTGTTTGCAGGTTCATACCAAGATTAGCAGGGCTTATAGGGAAATAATGAGAAGTCAGGTCTCCTATCAGGCAAAATTATCTGGAGCCTGTCTAAAAGTTTCTGTACTTATGGCACTTAGTCCACTACTAAGCAAAACTACCCATGAGCATAAACATGACAAGACAACTGAATAATCATTAGCACACATGCCTGAAAGGTTATTCAGTTTTGGTTTTTTTCTAAAGTATTAAGCATTAGATCAAGAAAGCTGGTTGATAACACCTTAGCAGACCAACTTTGTATTATCAAAACGGCTCAGAGGTTCTACTGCTTGGGAGCAGAGAAAGCCTTTGCAAAACTGTAACCTGTTCCACAGGCAGCTTCAGCTGAGATTTGACAGTGTTTGACAGCACTGCTCAGCACACAACAGCAGCTACCCATTTTTCTATTCTTCAGAACTTCATTTTCCTACATCAAAATGTTTCCAAGTGCTTTTTGTAACCCTCCCTAAGGGTTATGACGCCTTTTCCTATGCACAGTTTGGGCAGTTCATGTGGCCACCCTCTGATTTTAGAAGCTTGGCCAGAGCAGTCCCAGTCAGCAGGCACAGGGGGAAATCCCACAGAACAAGTTTCCTTAAGCCTTGAGAAAGCTTCATTGCTCACCTTAGGAGCAATCACATTAAAGTCTTAGTGCTTCACTACTGGGCTTCCACAGCAGCACAGGAATGAGATACAACAGGAGAGAATTCTACAAAAATAAACTGCTATAGCTCTATTTTGGTCTGCATTTCAGAGGATGCATACAAGAATAGAAATGCTTTCTTCTAAACTACAAAAGCCAGCATGGTTTAACAAATTTAGCAGAAACACAACCCTCTTAATAAGTAGTAATTTAAGGTACAAGAAATGGGCAACATTTTGCCAATTATCTGCAAGTTAGTGGTAACATTCTTATACACCAGCAAAGGAAGAAATATTTTAAAAGCCCTGGCAGCCCCTTGAGGGACACTGTGATCTGCCAAGTTATGTGTGTCAGTGCACTCACAGGGGAAGTGATGAACACAGGCCATTGGGGCACACTACAAATGTGCGTTTACACTGTTTCTGTTGTTCAAAATATTGTTTTGATAGATATTCAAGAATTCTCACTGTACAACAACTTGATGAAAGTTTGTTAACAAACATGGCAGAATTTTGGATAAAGGGGCTGTTTGGAAGACAACTTACTTGCAAGTCAGAACACGCATTACATCATTCGGCTTGTACTGCTCAAAGCACACAACACAGGAATCTCCATCTGGACCAGTTTCCTAAAACAGTGAAATGAATTTACAGCTTTAACACACTTTGAAAGCTTCCTCTGAATTCCAGTCAGATTTACTGCAGACAAAGGGGTCTAGCTAGAGTCATCCATGATGCTCCCGAATATAATCTTATATAAACACACTTTGTGGATTACTCACAGTTAAGCTGACACTTCAAAAGAAGCATTGAAAATTTAAACCCATGGTTTAGAATTCCAGCTGAAACCATCATTGGATTACTGGAGGCACTACTGAAGTGGTTTAGAAACTGCTACCTCCAGTTTTAGTTATAAGAAGGCAGCCAGGGAAGCTGATTAGATACTAGTTTATGTTTAAGCATCCATGCCAGCAATTTAGGACCTCTCACATGGAGCAAGCAGCTAACAAAATAAACTGATTTGTAAGAATATAAGTCTTGCAGCCTGGAAAAGGACCTGGTCTGAAAGAGGAACTGTTTCTGCCACCAAGAGTTACAGGCTCAGAGAGACTTCTGCATCGTGCTCCAGCACTAGGGAGCTCCCCGGGTGCTGTGCAAAGGCTGTGCTGTAATGCAGGGGAGATCACAGGGTCAGTCCTACCTCGTCCCCTTCCTTCAGGGTGCGCAGCTGCATCTGTTCAATGGCCTTCTTAGCCCTGGCCCTCAGCCGCCGCTGTGACACAAAGCAGTCCTGGTTAGACACAGCCATTCTTCTATTCATTTACTCATACTTACCCAGGTGCCTGCTGCAAGCTGGCAAGTTTTAAAACCGATGTTATCAAAACAAGCCAAGCATGACCATGCTATTTAGAGACAACAGAGTTTTGGGACATACTGGTGCGGTTACTGACTGGGTGACACACCAAGAAGGCTTATGTCTGCTTTGATTGTACCTAACCTTTTCACAAAGCACAGGAATTCCAAGGGTTTTACTTTTGAAAAGGTGCAAGATAAATAATACCTTGATCAGATTAGACCCAGCCAAAACAAACAGAAGCCTTCAAACTGAATTGGTGCAGAAGACTGAACATTGAATTCAACAATCAACTCTTTTATGTTTTACTCGCTTTAGGACATCTTCCTGACACAAACTCACATTCTGATGAAAGGTGAGAGAGATTCTTTACCAATCAGCCCACTTAGCACCAACGCACCCTGAACTACTCCTCTGCTTCCACTGCTTTACAGCTTGCCTGGCAACTGTTGCTGTCCAGCTGCCACTGCAGTGCCTGGAATCAGCCCAGGAGCCAACCTCTGTTTAAAGGTCACGGGTTGGTGCTGTTCCACCGACTCAAAGATTAGGACTGTCCTCTCCCTCCCCGGTGCACCTCAGGCAGCTCTGGCAGTGCCATCCCCAACACAACACTTAGCTCAGGGACAGAGTAGACTCAAGTTTTGCAGCTAACCAAAAAGCCTCTTTCCAATTCAGCTGCTCCGTGCAGGAGCCCCGCACTGTTGGCTTTCCAGCATTCCATGTCCTTAGGCATTTTAGCTCAGTTACATGAAACTTTTCCAAGGGCAGTGCTGGTGGCACAAGTACAGAAGGGCAAGTGGGAGGAGGGCTGTTGCTGACAGCTAACAACCTCGCAAAGACTGGCCATTCAAATCTGCGTAAGATTCCTTGTGCTGAAGCAGTTAATAGCAAACAAGTTGGTTTACACATCCCCCTGGGACCCTGTCAAATAGTCTTGGTACAAAATGAGCTATTTTTGTATCAGTGTTAGTTTTGTGAACCAACCCTAAGATAAGAGCATCCATGTGCATGCTATAAGAATTTAATAGCTGACAGCTACCAACAACTGTCAAGGAAGAGACACATACAATCCAAAGGTGAAGGATGCAGATGTGCAGATTTGTTTAGAAACAAGAACTATCGAGGCTTTCTTGGAAGTTTGTGAAGTTCTGCTGAAGACATCAATATATGTTTCTGTACGTCGCTTATGGTTAACTTTGAAATGATGTTGCCCCAAACCTGTCAAGGTTTGAGACTGAAGCCACAGAGCAGCAGCCACATACTGCTGTTTACTGAGGCCCCCGAAAGTCTGAGCAGCAAATGTGGTTAACATCAACAGAGCAGGAATGCAGCAATAGAAGTACTTCTCACACATGGCCAGAACTGTCACCACTACTTGTTATTAACTGAAAACTGAACTTTCTAGGAATGTACTCCCTCATATCTCATCTACACATCTAATGTCATGCCAAGCATATTAGACAGGACCCACCTGGCTGCACTGTTAATAATTTACTGAAACAGTATTTTAAGTTTTGCACGGGCACCAGTTTAATTGCTCCCCATTAAATGCATCAATGCCAAAGTCACCTTTAACATTGATTTTGGCAAGTACAGCAGAACATCCCTCCAGGGGACAGAGAAAGGTTGCAGAAGAAGCTTTTTGTTGAATAGTCTACCAGGATACTCGAGCTTGGAATGTCATACCATTTTGTGAAGCCAAGTTTTTCACGCAAACGTGAGACATGAATTACGTTAGAAGTATAAAAGCCCCAACTCAGAAAAAGCTAGAAAAAATAGCTAAGCTGAGGAAATAGAGTCAAGGTATTACAAAACAGGTCAGCTCCCAGCTCCTATCCAGGCTCTGGCATGTTGAAGCAGTGAGGTACCTAATTGGGAAAATTGGGTTTGTAGTTGCTCAGTCCTAAGTCTTCCTTGTTCAAAGCTGCCAATTTTACCTCCAGCCCTTTCTGCATAAGGGTGCCTTCCTTTTTGCATGAGGGTGCCTTCCTGGCACCCTGTAAGCACGGTCGTGGCAGTGCAGACCAGACAGCTCTGAGAAGGCTGGGAATTCCTGCTTTCCTCCTGTAAGCTAAGGAAGTTCTTCCCCACAGGTAGCTACTGCCATGAAAGCAGTTTTGAATTCTTGAAAGTTGAGCAATTTGCCTTCTCCAAAGCCATTAATTAGGTAATTTCTCAGCTGCAACATCTAATCTTTAAGAAATCAAAGGAAGCAAAGCCTTGAGCTGAAATTAGAAACCAGGCCACAGATAACATCATGGGTCATTTTGCACTATTAAGAAAGGTTACTATTTTGAGAACTGAATTTGTCAGTACTCCACTGACTAGAAAGGTAGAAAGCCACCTACCACACTTGCGTCAATTTTTCACCTTCTTGCTCACTGACCTCCCAATGCAGGAAGAGACTGCAAAAGTGGAGACTTGCATTTCAAGTCCAGAAGAAAAGATGCATTCAAGAAGGAACTAGGAGGTTGCAAAGTGTAGCTTGCTCATGAGGAAAGAACTGCTCTGGTTTAACTGTTAGGTTAGGACAGATGTGCTACTAAACCTCTCTTTATGCTTGGACCAGAAGCTGACATGACTGGCCCTTCTCAACAGTCACTCAAGTGCAGAAAATCTGGGTTTTCAAAGGGCTGAACAATGACAGGAAAGCCACCAGGATGTACCATACAAGCCAGGAAGTTGTTTGACTAACATTCAGCACTTAATGAAGCCAAAGCACTTAAAACTCTCAAACTTTGGATCTACACTGAAAATCCAATCAGCAGCTAACAGGGCACATGGTAGCATCACCTTTTAATAGTTCACCTGAACTAACAAGCATTTTCTTGTTATTCTTTACTTACCTAAGCACTGGGAGATCAGTCTGAGATGCCAGGGTACAAAAACAACTGAAAACAACTCTGGATTGTCTTTGAGTTTCACTTTGACAGAATAGTACATTTTTATGCCCTGACAGCACAGAAGCATTCTTCTATTCTTATACTCTATAAAGCACTTCTTGAGGCTTCTTGATTTCAGTTCTGCTGAAATCACATGGAACTAGTATGTCATTTATCACTGTTATTTTTCAATCTACAGTAAGCTTCTCATGCACATGGAACCCAAGACTGCTAGCCAAGCAGACTGGATTTTCCCAGTACCAGCTATCACTGAGGCATTAATAACCTCCGTAGTTTCTTGAAAGCCTGATAGTTCACAACTGCACTGTTAAGTACCTTCAAAGGAGGAAACATTTCAATTTGATTTAATGAACAGTGCATAGGGTGCCCAGGTTTTCCTGTCCAGATTTATTTAGCATTGTTAAACAGAGCTGTGAGACTAAGGTAGACAGCAGGGAATGAAAGAGGAGATTCATCAGCAGGAGACTGTGCATCTCTGTCCACAAATGTCAGCAAGAGGACAGCATCAGGTTACACAGACAACTCCGCATTTCATCCAGGAGCGGCAATGCTACATCTCACAGGCAGATGACAACTTCCAATACTTCCAACGCTAATTGAGTCTGTCACTGTAATTCTCAGAAAGCTTTCAGTCAGAAAGCAGCTTTCAATAAGCAGCAGACTCCCAACCTGCAGCTAAAGTCATGCCCCATTTTGCAGACACACTTCCAGTCGTGTCTCCTGTTACAGCAGGCACATAGGCAGTGCTATGTGGGAAGGATGAAGGCAGTTAGCTAAAAGCAGTTTAGCTCTCTCACAGCTCCCACTACATCAGCATTACGGCTGCACTGCAGTTCAGGGAGTATTTGCACGAAACACAGTTAGCTGAGTACAATCAACTTTTCTGCACGGAGTTTACTTCTGGCTGTTCTTTAGGAAAGTTTAAAGCTGTGCAAAGATGTCTCTTTCAGCATTTTAAAGATCAAACAAACAAATTCAGTCATTTTCATACTTAACCAAAGAATACAAACCTCAAGATCCACACTGTGGAGGGAGGAGAGTATAAAAAAGCAATGACACAAACTCACCTGCTCCCTGGACTGGGCCCTTGCGATAATGAGTCTCCGAGCAGAGTAAGACACATAGCAGCCCAAGGTTGCTGCTGCCACAACGAAAAATGACACAGAGATGAAGAGGATGGTGAAGATATTCATGGAAAGACTGCGCTTTTTGCCCACTTCAATGACCATGGTGACTTTCATGCCACTCTGAATCCGGCGCAGGATTTCCATGCCTTTCAGGTTGCCAATCATAATTGCAACGATCTTTTCAGCACCTGCAAAGGAGAAGGAGAATCCACGCTCAGTTCCCTGGTGTTGTATCAGAGTCACTGTCTTAAATGTCCTGCTTCAAGTGCTAAAGAAATGACTGTGGGAAGTTTCCAAATAATATTTGTAGATTCAATATGAAGTGATGGAACAGTGTCAGGCAAAACAAGTGTCATCACTATGTGTTTGTCCAGCTGAAAGTATGTCCCATTACCCGTGAACTGCATACGTGAACCAGGCTTAGAATTCATTCGTCTCCATAGCACTCCTCACTCCTATATAGGACACAGACTGTCCTATTTTAGACACAGATTTACATTTTAACATGCCTTTGAACTATGTGAAGTTAAAAATAAATCCTCTACAGAGTAAGGTCAGTAGGGATTGGGATATCTATAGAGGGATTGCTTCCTGTAATGGATCTAACTCCCTCCCTGCTCCCCTGCTACTTCTTAACACCTCTTTTCTAAATTTGACAGTACTTTTGAGTACTTCCCCAGACATTGAGCAATCAAAGACATAGATCACCCTTTGCTTCTGTGTTTTCAGCAGCAATTGAGAAATGATTGAGGGAGATTTCACTGTGAATTTCAAGTGCTTTTGTGAGTTTCTACTGCAAATTCAGAGGGAAGCAAATATGGAGGGAGGTGTGCTCCACTTTTAAACAGTTGGGGACAAGAGGGCAAATGCCATCCTGATTTTAACAACAGGTTTTATTGACTCAGCTGAACACCACGACAAGTCAAAGAAACCAAGAGGTTTATGGTAGTAAGAAATTTCAAGCAACTCCAGTCACCAAGCACAGATCAGAGAAAACTGGTTTCCTCTCAGTGACATGCAAGAGCTTGAGGACACTTGATACTGTTTGTAGAAACATTAGAAAGTCCCAATATAACAGAGAGGTTCTTAAGAGGGAAAAAAAAAAAGGGAGAAAGGGTGATGAGGAAATTATCACTGCTCTCTCTCTAAACTAAATACAAGAAAAGCAGATTTGAGACCAGCTGATCAGGAGTCTCATTGCATTAAACCATCACCTGCACAACATTCATAATAGACATTGCATTGGGGGAGGAATAAAGACTGTTACAAAGTGCTATTTTTAGCTAATCCCCCCCAGCCAGACACTCTTTAATGGGAAGACCAATTGTTTTTCCCTCTGCTGAGCTATTCAAGTTATTTCCCTCTGCTGAAAGTTATTCAACTTTCAGCTACCAAAAAACCCTAGAATTGGTGTTAAACCACAAAGGCTGTCATTGGAGGAAGTGTTTATTAGTTTTCCAGCTAGTTCACATAATGCTTGTGATCCAACACAGCAAGCAACTCTCCTCAGTGGGACCAAACTCATCTTTTATTCAGAAAGCTCCTTGTAAAGACAAGGACATCACACAGAGAAGAGAAAAAAAAAGTCTCCCAGAGTGCAACTACTCTTTAGGATGAACTAGGGCTTACACGTCAGTTATGAAATGAGCTGGAGTCAAGTGTTAGCAGCAAGCAATGAATTAAGCATCAAATCAGAAGCTGAGACTTGCTTTCAAAAGCATGGAAGAAAGTGTGGAAGAACAGGCTGCACCAATGAGAAAATAAAAAGCCTCCGAAAAAAAAGGCAAAAAAGGTTGCTCTACCCTATTCCCCTATATTTCTGCATGTCTCACAGTAAATCTATCTTGTGGTTATGCACAACACAAGACACAGCATAGGGATTCCTATTAATGAAATGTGACCATCAGCCTGCAAAACCATTTAAGCTACTAAGTCATCCATTGTGAACAAGTTTTTACCCTTAAAGAAAAAAAATCTTCCATTTAAGTTTCAGACTGCGTAGTTCACAAGGATGTCATCAGATGACAGCTCTAATTCTCACTGACAGTTCTCAACCCCAGAGATTTCTGCTGCACTTTCAGCTCTGCTTTAGATGAACACATGCGAGTGGCCAGCTGGTGGCTTTGACACTGGCACTACAAGGGCAGAAGCGAGCGGCCGTTTCCATCAGCACATGTTTGTGACAACTTCTGTGCTTCTGTAACAAAAGCAAGAGGATCACCCCCACCCAACACTTCCTGAGCTGATACTTCGGTCCCATCGTGACAGGTACTGAAACGTGTTATGGTGGCCTTGAAACCACCAACCTAGACTGAGACTTCTGACAGGGCTTGGCCATCATACAGGAAACAAGGTATTTGAGGGGACATCTGCAGAGGTATCTCAAGCACAGCAGCTGCTCTCAACTGTCAGCCTTTTCCCCACCCAGACTCCAGCAAAGCAAGAGGAAAGCCAGTTAGCTGTGCATGGCAAAAACCTCACAGAAACCCACGTTCTTTGCCCAGGTGTCAGCTTTTGTGGTTCAGGTAAAGCTTCTGAAACAGTTTTTAAGGGACACTAGAAGGTGAAATTAATCTGCTGCCTGTTTAGCTGATAATGGACTCATTGCTAAACAGAAGCAAGACCTGTTCAGTTAAACATTTCCCAGCCTCTTTCCTTTCCCATTTCCTCTGAAACTGGAGAGGGAAAGTTATTCAACTCTTTAGGAAAACACAGCCTGCCTCTTTGGGCACCTCCCATATTGTAAGACAGCAGCTGGTCAAAATCTGAAGGAAATGGGTTGGCACAGATGAAGCACAAGAACCCCAGTGGTTTGTTGGGGCAGGGAAGAGCTGGGGCACAGCACACTGGGCCCACATGGAGAGTGCAGGACTGGGATCAAAGTTTTACCTTCCTGGATCAGTTTGACTTAGATGTAGAGTGAAACTGCATCTATTTATAGCAGTATCAATATCTACATGAAACTCTGCCCTGCAAAGATTTCACTTGTTCTGCCATTACACTTCGGCTCCTAAACACGAAGTTACAGGTTTGATAATTCAGTAGAGAAATGAGATGTGCAAGGGGGGCATAGAGCTGGGAGCATTAACTTTTGCATAGTACAGACCTGCCTTTTCACAATCATTTAAGGTGATTATTGTAATCCAGTGCTACGTTTTTGTGTGCCACAGATAAATCTATCCTGAACCAAGCAAGTTGTAGGGCCTGGAGAACACTCACCCCACAATATTTCAAATGCAATGGTACCTAATCCATGCCTTAACAATGCTCACTCTTAGCAATAAAATCACAATCTATTAATGCATTAAAGCACATCAAGGCAAGGATCAGATCTCAAGGCTGAAGAAATCCACTGACCAAAGCCAACTCAAGAACTCCAAGTCAGTTCCGCTACCCTCACTCAAAAGTAATTTCTCAGCTTGTTCAGGCATTGCAGCCATTTTGCATTGTTTAAACCAAACAAATTCAGCTTCAATTAAGTCATGAAAGACCCCTGCATTTTGGTTTAAAGGCCTCAGTGTAACTTTGGGCAAATTCCATAGATTTTCCTTTTCTTGGACAGCGAGAGCCAAACCTCTCTAATGTCTTTATCACCATTTACCAAGAACAGGATGTAAAACTGATAGACTCTTTTTCCCTCTGGGAACACACCAAGCTACAACACAATTTAGTGAAAATATGTGAGGAAGACAATAATTTAGAGGGCATTTTTAAGAAAGAAGGTATAAAGCATGCTAAGTAGGCAAGTTATTTCAGAACAAGGAAAAAGCTATTGTGCAACACACAGCCTCCAACATTTTGGATTCCATCATTTTTTCCCCCCTGCTTTCTCAAAGTCTGAAGTTTTGCCTCATCTTTAATCAGACTGAAATTAAGCACCCACAGTTTTACCAGTATTCCTTCACTCTGTCCAGAGAGCACCTTGTGCAACCAGTGCCTCTGCTACGGCACAGCCACGCTGCTTCTCCCTGGGACCAGCACAGCTCACCCCAGCGTGCCCAGCACTCCACTTGGGAATACCCCACCCCATCCTTGCTCTTGGTGGGATCACCAATCCATTTCAACAGCCCCAGTTGACCACCACATAAGCCACCCACACAGAAAAAGAGGAATGGAAGAAATTACTTTTGATTTTGAATGTTTCATATATTTAAAAAAAAAAAAAAAAGGAAAACGTGGACTTTGGATTCTAAAAGAATGGACAGGTTCTCCTTAAGCGCAGCAGAAACACTATCTGAAGGCTCTTTCAGGAGATGAAATACAACTCTAGCCTTGGTGCCTGGATCATTGCTTATATCTACAAGATACGGTGCTTGCAGCACGGATCAGTACTAGCTGTCTTTAAGCCTTAGTCAAAGGAGCTAGGGGTATTCCCCTGGCACCCCTCCAACCCCACCATCAGCAAAAAAAGCATTAGGAGATCGAGCTATCTCCTGTTCTTTGACGTGAAAGTCAGTGTCAGCTGACACTCCAACCATTTCCCACCAGTTTAGCACAGCTAGCTCCTCAGGTCTGTAAGAGGAGTATCAGATAGCCTATCTTTCATGTTTAAAAAAAACCCCGACATAATGTCTTGAACATTGCTTATCTCACTGTACTGGAATAGTAAAAAACGGGATTTCTGGTGGTTATCAAACAGGCTGGTACAAGCTTACTGTTATCTGTTACAGTAGGAGGAAAAATAAACTAACAGCATGCACAGACTGAGCTGGTATTACCAACCTTACGTAATTCACCTCAGATGACAGGCCAGCACTGCACATAAAAGCCATCAAGTCTCAGCACCGCACCACTCTAGGGACACGGGGGCTGTCCCTGGCCTCAGACACTGTAAAACCAGACCCTGCAGGCCAGCTCTGCTCTCATCCATGGTACAGTGCAGATTAAAAAAAAGTGCTGATTGCTCTCATCCACACACACAAGGCAAAATCGCATCAGGAATGTGCCCATCCCCACAATCATCCTCCATCCCAGACACTGTCAGAGGAAACGCCTTTATTGCCCTGTGATAAGCTCTCCCCTTTGCAAGAGGGGAGGGTGACTGAACTCATAGTTCAGGAGCAATATAAGCCTGGATAAGCTGATGTCACTAGGCTTGTTCCTTCTTCTTCCCCTGCTCTGCATGTTCTCCACCCCAAACACTACCTGGCACCAAGATAAAAGAATAATCCACATCCAGGTTATTTTGCAGTTATTTAAAGCTACAGCCCCTTATGATCTAAACTGTTTGTCTGAACTGCCTTTTTCCTCACACTATTACCTAAGCTTCATTAAATCTACTTTCAGCTTGCTTTACTTGACAGATGGCACTATGTCTGATCTCTTCCTCCTAAACACACAAGCCTTTCAGAATACAGGGGCAAACATTCACACAAAACCATGGAATGGCTGGGGTGGGAAGGTACCTCTGCAGATCATCTAGTTCAATCCCCCTGCTAAAGCAGGTTCACCCAGAGCAGGTTGCACAGGGTCACATCCAGACAGGTTTTGAGTATCTCCAGTGAGAGAGACTCAACAACCTCTCTGGGCAGCCTGTTCCAGTGTTCAGTCACCCTCACACTAAAGAAGTTTTTCTTCCTATATAAGATGGAACTTTCTATGTTTCAGTTTGTGCCCACTGTCCCTTGTCTTGCTCTGGACACCACTGAAAAGAGTCTGGTTCCATCCTCCTGACACCCACCCTTAACACATTTGTGTGCCCTGATGAGGTCCCCTCTCATTCTTCTCACCTCCAGCCTGAATAGGCCCAGCTCCCTCAACCTTTATCATGTACCAATACCTCAACCATACAGTGGTATGACAGATGCTCCAGTCCCACATCATCTTCACAGGCCTTTTCTGGACTCACTGCAGGTGCTCCGTGCCTGTCTAGACCAAGGAGCACAGAACTCCAGGTGATGCCTCACCAGGGCAAAGTAGAAGGGCACGACCACCTCCCTGACCTCTTCCTAATGCACCCCAGGACCCCACTGGCCTTCCTGCCCACGAGAACACACTGCTGGTCATGGACAGCTTGTGCCCACCAGGATCCCCAGGGTCTTCTCCTCAGAGCTGCTTTCCAGCAGATCAGCCCCAGCCTGTACTGGTGGCCAGGACTATTCCTCCCCAGGAGCAGGACCCTTGCTGAACTTCATTAGGTTCCTCTCTGCCCTGCTCTCCAGCCTGCCCAGGCCTCCCCGAATGGCACCACAGCCTTCAGGTGCATCCACTCCTCCCCAGTCTGTATCATCAGCTCAGGACACATACTATCCCTTCACACACATCAGGCATGAATAAGGTGAACAAGACAGCAAGACACAGAGAAGGAAGATTTCCACACTAGGAAGTGGGGGAAACTTTTTTACCAAACAGGCTAGGTGTATAAAGGGGCACATCAAGATCAAATGTTGTTTTACATGGTATGAGTTTCCATCAGTCCCCAGGAAATATTGGAGGTGGCAACCAACTTTGACTCTGTTTACTTTAAATAATGTTATTATTTGTCAAGTGAATCCAACAATTACTAACCCTTTTTTTCCTCCCCCTCCCCCCCTCCTGAGCCTTGAAGTCTTATGTAGTTGCTCCTGTCCCCTAAATCTTAAAACATTTATAACAAGAAATCATCCTCTGAAACAGCAGCCAGGACAGTAACACTTTTCAAGGGCACAGAAATGAATGAGATCTGTAGGACAGCTCTCTTCACACGCTGTTTGATCAGTGGCACCTGCAAGACTAAAGCACCACCTTTCAATCTAGCAAACAGCATCTAAAACCCCCTGGATAAACAGCAAGCAACATTCCTAATGAAAATTCTTTGGTGAGTTTACTCAACAGTTTTGATTTAGTAAATACATTGCTCGCCCTCTTTGAATGAGACTGACTGAGCTCACCACTAACATCCTTGCTCTCCACATGCTGGTGGCAGCTAAGTGCTCACAAGTGAGTTTGAGAAAGCTAATGGTAAAATGATGTAAATGGGCACAGTGTCAGCCAGAAAGCATCTGTCTGTGGAAAGATGACAGGTCACACTGGACACAGTGGGGAACTGTGCTGAGCTGACTGCTGTGTGCTCACCAGCACATTCAAGGCTGCAGGCAAACAAGCGCTGTCATTGTTTTAGGGCCACGATGTCTCTCACAATGAAGCCTCTGCTACCACAGCTGTCACTTAGGATTTTAATTCATCCTTTCACATTTCAGCAGCCCAGTAAACCCAGAGAGCAAGGGCACTTCACAGACCTATTCCAGGCTATCTAAGGGATGATGCCTACCCTACAGTTTTCCATGGCACAGAGGTACCTAAATTATATCAAAGAGCAAGGGCAGGGATCAGAAGCTGTCAATAGCACCAGCTAGTCTCATCCAGCTTCTCAATGCCTCTCCTGCTTGCTCACAGACTGTGGTTCTGGGGCAGCCCCAAGTCACCGTCACACCCCACCATCCTCTGAGGAGACCAGGGTCACCCACGTGCCACAGTGGCTTATCTGAATGCCACTACAGCTGTGACATTGATTTACTCTAAACCAGGCAGCCAGGAGAACCAAATTGAGTTTGAGCACATCAAAAAGCTATTCTCAGATGCAAAGAGCTACAAACTCCAGACACTACAGACTCCAAATACCACCCAGGCACAGTAGATGCATGCAAGGTCCTTCTCAAAAGGAACTGTAGGAAAGGTAGGAAAGGCTAAATCTGCAGAGGCTCATCTGGCCGTGGCCAAGGAACATGAGAGAGGAAGTGTCATTAATTAGATCCTGCATCCTCATTCCTCTCCTCAGATGTCCTCAGCACAAGTCTTCACTCATTGCAAAGAGAGATGCACTATCTGTTTACACAAGGTTTACAAAGTCTCAGCACAGCCTGTCTTGGGATTACAATTCTGACTCAATTTTTAACAGCTTTACAGCTCACATAAGCCTTCTAATACCTTGGCAAAGTTTTAGCTTGTTTCTGAAGATCATACCTCACAAAAAGCAATGGAGCACAACTAGACACTTCTGCCACACACTGTTTTCTCTAAGCATATGGAGGTAAGGCTTCACCTCAGTGAAATTCCTGCAGAACAAGTTAAGTAGCAGTGCTACATATTTAACCTTTCCTTCCCCTTTCACCCACTGATGCAAGTTTACACTTGAACCAGATCTTGTTAGCCTGAGACATGCTGTTATTGCTTGAGCCGGAATCATTTAGCTGTGTTCCCCCAGAATGAGCCCTCTGCAGATCGGGTGATGTGCTTCTCAAGTCTAGAGTTACACCACAAGAGAGAAACCAAAGAAAATGATCACAGTTGCTTGCTGACCTGCAAAGAATCCTTCTTCACCAGCTGCAAGGAAATACTGAACACCAAAGAACGCTTCCCATGGGCACCACCATGCCCTCAAGCCAAAGCCACCTAACAGCCTGGTTCTACCTTAAGGCAAGGTCCACCTTTAAAACAAACCAACTCTTGCCCTGCACTTTCCCCCCACATGCTGCTGGTTTTCTCCAATCAAATGTCTTTTTCAGAAGGTCAATAGAGATTACAGAGAGGTGCAATTATGAGCACACAGAACTGTACTTTGAAACCCTGCTCAGCCTGACACAGAGCGGTACCATCTTAAAATGTGCACAGTTAAAACTCAAGTTTGCTAATTGATACAGGTTTGTGCTTATAAAACACAAAGCAAATTTTACTTTGGACTCCATTAAATTCTTGACATTCTACATGTTAAAGATGATTAGGCGGGATTTGATCATATCTGATTCAGCTATTCACTGCATTCTGTTGTTTTAATTGCCAGAGGGGTTTGCTTTTGTTGGGTTGTTTTAGTTGTTCATTTTTTTTTTAAAGTCGGCACACCAAAACGTTATATAGAGCACGGATGCAATAAAGAATTCATCCGACTAAACATGATTATAAGAAAAAAAGTCTCTGGAAGCAGGATGACTAGGAAAAACACTGCTGCAAATACAGGCCCACTTAAGTCTCTAAACAAGAAAGTTGCTTTAAAAGCCCAGGTTTGAACACCCCAGAAAAAGGCACACTGCACTTTTAGACAAGCTTCTGTTAATAACTTTGTGTTTTGTTGCTACTAAAGTTCTTCAAAGAAAAGTGCGTTATGCCATACATTTTATCAGAGCACACCCAGAGAGATCTTCCTTCTCTGCCAGGCAGATGACAGCTCCATGCCGCACACTTGAGAGGAGAGTCCTCAGTACTGCTGCTTAATTCCCCCTCACCCCAGCAAAGCCATTTCCTACTACTTCCCACTGCCTCAGCTTGGAGGAAGTGTTTGGTTTCACTTGATGGCATTTGATTGCCCCAGTCAGAGCAGAAATGAAGCCACATAGGAAACCCAGATTGCAAAGTCACTGTTAGCACAGCTACAGCCGTTACAGCCGTGGTGGGAGTTGTGGTTGCACAAAGCCCATTCTTTAATGAGCAGGGCCACCTTCCCCACTGGCTCCAGGTCAGAGGCACCCAGTGCCACCAATGAGGCCAGGAGAGGGGAGCCATCCCAAAGCACAGTCCAGCAAAGAGCATTATGACCAGCTCTTACCTCCTAAGTTTGAGGGGTAGTGCTGTAGGCTGAGCTCATCAGCATTACACAGGGAATATCCTGCACCTGGCAAACCGAATGAGGCTGGTGACTTGTAGATTGCTCCATCTCGGCCATGCCGCATTCAAAGCCTGCAACTTTGTCGAGTTTGACCAGTGAGCGCTGGCCCCCAGCAGGGGCAGAAGGCAGGGGTGGCCCAAGCACAGCCTGTCACCAAAGCCCCATAAGCAGAAGGAAGAGCATTGCTGCAGGAAGAGCCAAGAACAGGGACTCGCAGACAGATGTGATGATAGAAGAAGAACTTAAGTCCAGAGAAAAAGAAAAGGGAGGGTGGAACGGGAAAGAAAGTGAGGGACTAAAAGAAGAACAAGCAATAAAAGCAGCAGCAGCAGCAAGCTTAGCCCAGTAATTGTGCTACGACATGGCAAGGAGGAGTCAGGCAGATTAAATAAGTGGTTTGACAGAAGCTGTCTTCTGCAAGGAGTCCCTGTCCTATTTGTCTGCAGTTCAGCTGGGAAGTTTCAACATGCCCTCGAGTATCCATCCCATCATACAGGATAATCAGGACAGCTAGAGCCACTCTGACGTAAATGCCTCAGCAGACAGCTTAAGGACAGCATAGGAAAGGAGGGAGGGAGCTTCTCTTGGAGCAAACCCTGCGGAGAGCACATGGCTCATTTCGAGAGGCAGCTCCCAGCAAGCTTAAGATGCTGTAAGTCTCCCAGCAGCCAGGATGGAGGAGGGGCAGGAGCACATGGCCCTTCCCCTCAAGAACAGGTTCAGCGGTGACCTACCCAGGCCAGCAGTGCCAGGGGAGCTCCTCCAAGAGCTGCAGGATTAGGCAGGCACACAGTGAACAGGGCTCAGGGCAGGGATGCTCTGTCAGTTCAGCAGGAGGAACTCGCCCAGCAATAGCCAGATCTCAATAGCATTTGTCAGCTGATGATTTGATTACATAAGAAAGCCTTGCCTCAGAAAGGCCAGAGCCTATCCGGACTGTATGTTTTGAATTCTTAAAGCAGAGTACCAACAGTCCTACAGCTCATTAGGATTGCACACAACAAATCTCCAGAGGCAGCTACTGTTTCCTTGTCTCACCAGAACACTTGCCTCCCCTGCTAACAGAAACCCTCTCCACCCCTTCTAAGAGGGTTGCTGCAGGGATATAATTATTTTTCAAACAACTCACAGCTTTAAGATGCACTATTAATTTTCATTGTTCAGTTTATCCCCAGAAGATGGGGCTTCCCAAAGCAGTGCCACTTCACAGAATTGCAACACACCTGGGAGGGTGCACGTCTGCCCAACAGCTGGACAGAGCCACCAAAGCCTCTCACCCTGTGATACACAGGGCACCTGCTTGGATCATCACCAGCAGGCACTTACACAGCTCTCAGCCTAGGTCTGTTTCTCCAGCAACATTAGCCTAAAATACAGCCAAAACTCATTCTTCATTTGAAAGATGGGCGGGTCAGGAAAAACCTTCTAGTAAATAGGAGACTTTCTATAGCAAGAGAAGAGGAGCTCTGTCATCAGCCTGCCTGTGCAACTAGAAAACAACCTTTAAAGACCTTCAGCTACTTGCATTAGAAGTGGCATTTTGCTGCTGAAAAGTTACCTACAGAAGAGTCTCGTACTTCTCCTGCTTCTGAGCTTGTTAGTGTGCAGGGCATAGGGAGAAACAGTGTCTGAGCGTGGAAACCCAGCCCACTTTACAGCCCAAATCAACTCCACAGTCTTAACACGCATTAAAAACCTCAGCATCCATCACCTCTGGCAACTACAGGCTCAAGCCAGAAACCCAAACCAAGTGGAGACCGTCACCCCGCACACCTGCAGCCAGGGCCCGGCCCGGCCCAGCCCAGCCAGAGCACTCAGCAAGTGCCCACTCGTCCTCAGCAGCAGCCGCAGATTTCGGACACGGTTACTCATTAATCAGAGAAAAAAACAACATCATCAGCGCCCGAAACAGCACCGGCCAGTCCGGGCAGAAACTCCCGTGGTGCGGGAGAGGCAGCGACATTCCCAGCTGTTACCGAGGAGCCGCGCCGGGGATGTGCGGCGGGGACTGCGCCCGGGCCGTGCCCTGTTCCCGCACCCGCCGACAGAAGGGAGGGAGGGAAGGGGCCGCTCCCAGCGCGGGGACCCCTCTCTTTGGGAGCCCCCTCGTTCCCCGGCGCTCACCGTGGTGGGACATGGGCAGCACCTCGTTGCCGGTGCCGCGGTAGTTGTAGATGACGGCGGCGGCGGCGCCGCGCTCGGCGGCCAGGCGGATCTTGTCGGCGAAGGAGCAGCCGCCGCCGCGCTGGATGAGGGCGAGCCAGCCCGGGGAGCCGCCGGCCGGGGGAGCCCCGCTGAAGTTGGTGAGCGCGCTGCAGGCATTGAAGGCGTCGGGGCTGTCGGGCAGCACCAGCAGCCCCTCGGCCGACTGCAGCGGCGAGTCCAGCCCGTACAGGCCGCTCTCGCCCGCCTCCCAGCCGCTCCGGTTGCGGTCCGCTCCGTTCTCCCACGACACGTTCAGCCAGGCGGTCCACGCCGCTGCCGCCACCGCTGCCGCCCCGCGGGGACCGGGNGGAACCCCGCCGGGAGCGGACCCCCGCCGCTGTCCGGGGAGTGGGGACCCCGGGGCGCTGCGGCCTCGCCGGTGCTGTGGGGGTTGCGCATCCGGGCGTCCCCCTCGCCGTATTTTCTCCGGGCGCAGTGTGCCACCAACCCACGTTTCTCCTGGGGGGATGCGGAGGGTCACCCGCCCGGGCCACCTCTCAGAAGTGATGGCTCCTCGTGACATCACCTCTCTGGGTCATGGGTGATCCCCCGTGTGCCACTCAGGAGGGGTGGTTCACCTCCTCCATCACGTCCCAGCAGAGGGGCCTCCTCCCCCAGCCCGTCCCAGTGCCCACAGCGGACAGAGCACGGGGCGTGGGCAGCGGCACCTCTGGAAGATGCCGATCACCTGACACTCCACAGCAGCCCGGAGACACAGTGGCACCAGCACAAGGTGCCCAGCCGTGAGCCAGCCTGCTTCCAATGGCTGAATTCATGTTTGCTGAATACTCAACAGCACGGCGTCAGTCCTGACTGAAGTTGGCTTACAAAATACTGGGTTAGCACTGTTCCCTCCCTGGACTGGCCAATGCTGCCCCCATCATTTGACAGATGCTACAAACCTCCCACTTCAACCAGCAACCCCTTTTTCTACTTATATATTAGCTGTGTTTGCATCATTAATTATTATTTGATCTATGGAACTCACCAAAAAAAGTCCTGTTTCTCCAGGGCCCTGCAGCTACTTTTGGGGCAGCCAATTTGCATGCACCAGTCCCTTGCTCCAGCACTTACACACTTTTGCCAAGTTGTCTTGCATCAGGCAGTGCAATCAGAATGCTGGCAGAGTCACTGCAACCACGAGTGTGACATGCTGTAGAGCCCTGCCAGGGAATTTGAGGCAACAAAGGAAAATAACAGGAGAAAGAACATGTTGAGCTTCTCTTCTTCACAGAGCCACTCTTTTGACAGAGAGGCCTTACCTCCTATCAGTTGCTCTGCAGGAATTGCAGAGCCACTCTTTTGACAGAGAGGCCTTACCTCCTATCAGTTGCTCTGCAGGAATTGCCCCCAGCCCCAGGAGCCATTCAAACACATCCCAAACAGCCACATGTCACTATACGCAGGCTGGAGCTCTGGGTGAGAGCCCAGCACTGAGAAAGGAATATTCCTGGGCAGTGATTACAGGGCCCAGGATCAGCTGCTGCCTATGCAAGCACCAAAAACACTAGTGTAAACACAGAGTTCAACCCTTTCTTGTATGAGTCAGCACCACTCAGTTTTTACCCTAGGCTTTGGGCTGACTCTGAACCTGTCTGACTGATAACCAGTAAGTCACCATCCATCTGTGGTGCCATTTCCCTTTCCTTTCCCTGTGCTAAGAGCAGCACACTGAGCATTACACAGCCAAACCCAGCTCAGGTTTGAATGCCTCCCTGGGGACAGGGGCTTCGGAACCAGCCCACTCCCCCTGCCAGCCACAGGCACTTCAAAACCAACCCCTCCACCAGCATCCACCCCGCCAGCACAGCAACTACAGGTTTTGGCAGCTCAGTAGCACAGGGATATTGGTCTGGTTTTGCTACTGCAATAGCAGCGTGCAGAGCAGGTAATGAAGAGCAGATAAAGCAATTTGCTCAAGATCAATATAAACACACAAAGCTTACTAAGTGAACACTTTTGTCCTAACCTAAACAAACCTTTCATTTTCCCATTCCACATCTAAGTAGACAACTTATTTCAACAGTAATAGCTCTAGCTATTATGAGAAGTAAATCCATAAGCAATCAGAGAAACGTGGTTTTGTTTTGAAGCCTGTTCCATGTAGGAGCAGGGAAGAACTTAACACCCCTCTGAAAATACAACCAAGCTTTATGCAATCAACAGCAGCCAATCTGCTCAGACTCAAATGCCTCCAAAGTTTCAGGGATGTTTAGCTGTAGCATTTTCACTGAGACAAAGCTGAACCAAAGTCAAAGGGATGTTTAGCTGTAGCAATTTCACTGAGACAAAACTGAACCGAAGTCAAAAGTTGGAACATTCTCAGAACACAAAAATTCCTATAGTTCTGGGGATTTTGAGCATAAGGCTTAGCCATAGTCTCTTACACATGCATGCATTACAGTACATCATATGATTAAAAAGCACAAACACAGGCTGGGTGAAGAATGGATTGAGAGAAGCCCTGAGAAGAACTTGGGGTGTTGACTGATGAGAAGCTCAACGATGCTTGCTCGGTTTGGCAGGGAAGCCAGTTACAAGGGGCCAGCAGTCCCTGTACATCCCGGGCTGGTCAGCAGCTCCTCTGGGCCATCGAGAAGTGGGTCAGGTGGCTGGGAATCCCCACCAGAGCTGATATGTTTTAAAACCTGCAAGCCAGTTCTAGCTCACTGAAGCCACATATCTCACAGTGAGAACTTCCTGGCTCTCAGAACTAGAAAAATTCAGGAAGAACAAAAAACAAGATCTAGCTTGCAAACTGCAAAGCACATACTTATGCTGCAGACACCTGTAGGTTCATTTGTGTCCTCTCACCTCAAAAAATACACTGGTGACTTCAAAACAAATACTAAGGGTTGCTCTGCATTGCTGTCCAAAATACCTTACAAGCTGTACAGGTAGAAAACAGGACTAACTGCAGACATTCAGCCCTTTGCCCGCACTGCTCCAAGCACAGAACGGAACAGCAGGGTCTTGCTGACTAAGCATGGAAGTCAAGACTCAAATTGCATAACATCTTCTTTTTCTAATTCAATCTCTTGAGCAGAACAACAATCACCCACAAACAACCCCGATTTCTCAGAGCCTGCCCGTGCTGTCCTGAACCAAACTTGAGAGAAAGAAATGATCGGGTTTCCGCACCCTTTCACTCACCGTGATGCGCCATCAGGAGGCTGCTGTTGCCTTTGCCTTGTGAATTGTAGATCACGGCTGCTGTTGCACCCCTTCCGGCTGCCACCTGAATTTTTTCAGCAAAGCTGCAATTGCCTCTTTCAATCAGGGCTATCCACGGTGCTTGCATGACGCTGAACTCAGTCTTTTTGTCGCAGGCATAAGGATCAGCAGATACTGGAATGCCCACCAGCCCCTGAGCACTAAGGAGAGGAGAATGAAAGCCATACAAACCACATTCACAGCGCTCAAACACAGTCCTGTTGCTGGTGCTGTTGAAATAGAATAAACTGACAGAGGCCAGCACAGAAATTGCCTCTGCAGTGTGGAATGAAACTAAAAAATGCACCAGGAGAAAGAGAAAGCAGAACTTCTTGACTCGCTTCATTGCTTCTTCCCAGCAGCAGGAGATGTGGATGTCCACAGGTATTTCCTGCTGCTGCTGACCACAGTGAGAGCACAGCCTGCTGCCCGGTGCCAGCGGGAACCTGACACCAGCCAGGTGAGCTCCCGCAGTGTCAGCAGCTCAGCGGGCGCGGTGCAAGGGCCACAGCCCCGGGGACACGCCCGCCGACGGTGGGGCAGCAGCGCAGGC